>CAUYLG010010401.1:0-336529 GCA_963573385.1 Cacajao melanocephalus | reverse complement strand
GTGGCTCCTCCGCCGGGAATCTCCTAGTCTGTGGGCAACAAAAATTCGTCTGAAAGTGCGGCGTCCACTCGCTGTCTGCGCTTTCACTGGGAGCTACAATCCTGAGCTGTTGTTAATCGGCCATCTTGGATCTCTCTCCAGTTTATGGTCCTTTTAATGTGCTATTGCATTCAGTTTCTTAGTATTTTATTGAATATTTTTGCATGTGTGCTTGTCAGTGATATTGGACTGTAATTTTCTTTTCCTGTGACATCCTTATCTGGTTTTGGTATGAGGGTAATGCTGGCCTTGTAAAATGAGTTTGAAAATGCTTCCCCGTCTTTAGTGTTTTGAAACAATTTGAGAAGGATTCATATTCATTGTTCAAACATTTGATAGAATTCACTTATGAAGCTATTAGGTCCTGGTTTTGCTTTTGTGGGACATTGTTAATTACTGTTTCAATCTCCTTATTCAACTTTTTCCCCTGGTAAGAGAGCATAGGTTGAGGTAAGCAAATGAAAGACTTCACCATTATTTCAACACTTAAATAATAGTTCATGGTGTATATGATAGTCTAATTAATTTATAAAACTCATCTTTTGAATATTCAAGTAGTTTTTAACTTTTTAAAATTATAAGTTCCTCTGTGACAAACTTTCATGTGTAAGTATCACTGTACACGTGACATATTATTTCTTACAATAGTGTTCTAAAAATTGGATTCTTGGGTCAAAATTTAAATATATTTTTGGAGATGTTAATACCTAGTTGAAAGATCAAAGTGCCTGTTAGAAAGGTGGTAACAATTGATACTCCCACTAGCTGTGTATGAGTCTATTTCTGTTTTCTCACACCTGTTTGCTCACACCTTCAACAGGAATGAATATTATCGCTTTTGTCATTTCTGCCAATCTAATAAGGAAATAATAATAATAACTGATTTTTAAAGTTTGCTTTGAGCACTAGTAAAATTTAGCAGTATTTTATGTGTGCAAATTTTCTGTTTATATCCTTTGCATAATTTTGTTTTGGTTGTTCAATTTAATTCTTTTTAATATACTTTGCAAGTATTTTCTGTTTGTTGTCTTTTAATGTTATTTGTGCATTTTTTTTCTTAACATGAGGAAATCTTAGAATTTCTGTGTTCAAATCTTTCCCTTAGGTGTCAGACTTTCAAAGAAATTCTCTGCTTCAAGATTCCATAAACATGTGTAGTTGCTTTCAGTGTTTTATGATGTCACTTAAAATGTACATAGCTTTTCAATCTTTTATGTTAAAAGGAAAGAATTTGTTTCATGCAAGTATAATATTTCAATTTACCTGAACTTGTTTTTTATCTCTGCTTAAACAATTTTTTTAACCTTTATTTTTATTGTGATAATTCTTATTCTCTGGTCTCTTTTCTTTTGTGATTTTTCAAAATTGAAAATCTTAAAAGCCATTTTAAAGGGCTTAAAATTCAGATGATAAATTTGTTCTTCACAAACAATTACGAAATCTTACTTTTTTTGTTCTCTGTGTTAAGCTTTTTTTCATATCTTTATTAGAAGGTTTTATTGTTTTAATCTTTTATATTAGCTGAAAGAAATATATGTAATCTTTACTTTGATTACTAATTACATAAAAAATTTTAAAGTGTTTAGCCTATATTTCCCCAATTTTTAGACTCAAGAGGGAAGTAATATCATTTAATTTCTGAAATAGAAATTTTAAAACTATATCTCATTCAATTCCCATTCATAGTCTTTGTTTATCTAAAAGATATCTGAAATTTCTTGATTGCTATTATTAAGCTGTTATTTTATTATATACTATTTTATTTTGATATGTATCTTGAAATCTAATCTTGAATTGTAGTTCCCATAATCCGCTTGTGTCATGGAGGGACCTGGTGGGAGGTAATTGAATCATGGGGGCAGTTACCCTCAAGCTTTTCCAGTGTCAGTGAGTAAGTTCTCATGAGATCTAATGGTTTTATAAGGGACTTTTCCTCCTTTTGCTCAGCACTTCTGCTTCCTGCTGCCTGCTGCCGTGTGAAGAAGGACATGCTTGGTTCCCCTTTTGCCATGACTGTAAGTTTCCTGCGGCCTCCCCAGCCCTGCAGAACTGTGAGTTAATTAAACCTTTTTCCTTTATAAATTACCCAGTCTCAGGTACATCTTTATTAGCAGCATGATAACAGAGTAATACATCTTTGCAAAAATAATTTTTGTTATTTGCCTTCCATTTTATGATCAGATATATGACAAATAAATATTTAACATTATTTTAGTTTATCTGGTTTCAGGGCTCACTGACATTTTATAACACAGCTTTCTCATTTCTCAGCTTTCAGTCATTTAGAAAATACCTTTGAGGTTGTATTTAAGGATGGTATATTTCTGAGTCCTCAAACATCTCAAATGGCTTTCTGCTGCTTTGAAATCGGACCAAAACAATTTTTGGGTCACATCATTTTACCCTTAAAACTCTGTAGCTATCCATTGTCTTTTGGCATTTAAAGTTGCAGAGAAGACTGAACCCAGTTTGATATTCCCTTCCCTTCCCCTTCCCCACCCCCTCCCCATCTTCCTCCCTTTCCATCCCATCTCCTTTTTTCTTCCTCCCCTCCCCTCTCCTCCCTTCTTTCCTCTCTCCCTCCATTCTTTCCTTCCCTTTTTCTTTTATTCTTTTCTTCTCTTTCTTTCTTGCAATCTTTTTTCCCTCTGCATATATACTTGTATTATTTTCTTTATTTCTGTTATTAATTTCTTTTTCACAATGTGTCTATGATGTGGGTTCTTCAAATTGACTTTTCACGAAATGTGGTATGACACACTTCATTACAGTTCACCATATGTAGTGCCCTTTCATGCAAAGTCAAGTTTGTCCCTGTGACTTACCATATTCAATGACATATGAACAGGAAACAGATGTGTTACTTCCAGGTGAAAGTCTGAAACCAAATCATGCTTTTCCTTCCTTCCCCTCTGCCATAATGTCTGCAAATTTCCAAAGTAGATACTGTTTCCTAAAGAGCCTATAGTGTGAGCAATAAATAAGCCTTTCTTGTTGTAAGACATTGTAATTTTGGAGACATTTGTTACCACAGCCTAACCAAGCCCATTCTGAGTAACAGATACGGCAAACTTTTCCTTTAGGCATACACATGTCTTTTTCTTTGGCCGAGGCAGCTGTTTTCAGACTTTATGGTCTCAAGTTTAAAAGGTTCACCTCTCCAAACTTTTGTTTGTGTGTGATATGTCTATCAATATTTGACATATTAACAATTAAAACTGAGAATTTAAAAATATTTATTAATTCACCTAAAAAACCCAATTATATCTTAGTCCATTATGAAAATTGGCTTTATATTCCCAAATGAAATAGCTTTTTATTTTTGCAAATCTCTTTAAGAGGGAGTATACAAAAATGGTGAAATTCTTATGTCTGCTTATTTATCCACTTTGCTGTATGACATTGTTTTGACTGAAGCATTTGAAGAAAACCCAGTATCACCCAGCTATGTAATTAGAAAAGAGAGGGGATATTTTAAAAGTTTTTTTGGATGATTATGGATATTTTTCTTTGACAGTTTGCCAAAACTTGGCAAGTGGTAATTTCTTAAAGGTGAGTTTCAACATGAACTGTGAAAATCATATTAATGATCTCTTTGTCCTGCGTTACATTAAAATCCATTGCTCTATCTTGCATTTAGAATGCATGCATTGGTCATTTAGAAAATATTGATTTACTGAACTGTGTAGATCTCCTGAATGTTGACACATTTCACTGTACTATGTTAGAAAAGTCACATTGTTTAATATTGCCATTATTTTATCAGAAAAACCTTATATATTGGAAAACTGTCAGATTCATAGTGGCAGATATGCATTTTCCAAAATTTTAATTTTCCTTTAAAAGCCCAAGTTTTATCATTGGCAACAAATGCTGTTGGTTATCCTTGAAGTGACAATTCACTTTGTTCATTTTTGAGATAAATATCTGCAACTGTGGTTTTTTTTTTCTTCAGTTAATCCTTATCCCACCTCTTTTCCCTTTATTTGCCTTTCCCATATATGAATACCCATAGTTGGTCAGTAAAAATGCTATTTCATGAAGGAAGTGGCTAATTCCACTGGCAATTAATTCACCTAAAAAATAACCCCATTATAAACAGGAAACACATGTGTCACTTCCAGGTGAAAGTCTGAAACCAAATCATGCTTCTTCCTCCTTCCCCTCTTCCATGAAGACTACACATTTTCAAAGTGGATACTGTTTCATCAAGAGCCTGTAGTGTGAGCAATAAATAAACCGTTCTTATACACTAATGGAGCAACCATTGCACTATGCTATGTGGCGTAGGATTTTAGGGTATAACAAATTACCCCCAAATTTAGCAACTTAACACAAAAATAAACATTTATTATCTCACACAGTTTCATCACAAGGTTGACCGGGGCTGGAAGATCCATTTCCAAGATGGCTCATTCACGTATCTGACAAGTTAATGCCGGTTATTGGTGGTACACCTCAATTCCTCTCATGAAAACTTCTCCCTGGGGCTTCTTAAGGGTCTTTATAACCTGACAGCTGGTTTCTCCAGAGGAAGCAATCTAAGAGAGAAAGGAAAAATGTTATCTTTTATAACGTAGCCTTGGAAGTCATGCGCCATTATTTTTGCAATATTCTGTTGGTTATACAGGTCATCCCTGGTTAGTGTGGGAGAAGCCTATGCAAGAGTGTGAATCTTAGGAGGAGAGAATCCCTGGGGTGGCTTCAAGGTTGAATACCATACTATAATCATCACTCAGAATATCAAATTCTTGTTTGCAAGGACCAAGATGTGATAAAATTAATACTTTAAATGTTTAAGTGAGGACATTCTTAAATGAAACTGGCATTTTAAAAAATGTAAGTGCATGGGTATAAATGTAATGGCTACAAATACAGTTTGGTGCTACTGCCTTGATTTGAGCTAAGGTGCTAGAGTTTTTTCCATTATTGCTTTTGTGCTATGACTGTCACTACCAAAACAGTGGAAAAAGGCAAATAACATCATCACATTATTATGAAAATAGTTTTGACTTTGTATACTCTCTGAAAGTGTCCTGGGACCCACAATGTTTGAAGACCACATTTTGAGAATTACCGATCTAAAGGAAATTTTCTTTTATTATGTTTTAGATGATTATTTTCTTATTTGTTATGGTTTACTTTTAAGGAATCTCAATTTTGTATATGTCAGAATATGTTCCATGATCCTTTATAAATTGTTTTATCATTCTAGTCTAATGATCACTTTCTTTTAAATCTGAGAATGACTTTCTAGTTGTTTTTCACATTACTAATTCAGTTTTCTGCAACATCAGTTTTGGCATTTACTATCTCCGATGAGGATTTTTTTACTCTTTTTATGTGTTTTTTTTTCTTCAGTGAACCTTTATCCCACCTCTTTCCCCTTTATTTGCCTTTATCAACTCTGCTTTGTTGAAACATAATTCTTTCTATTCTCTGATATGCTGAACTAATAGAGAATCTACAAAACACAACACCCAGCATCTACTTTTGAGATTCTTTCTGTCTCTCTTCAGCAAGCTCTACTTATGAGAACTCCTCCACGTCAGACAGTGAGGTGGTTGTGGTCACCTCCCAGTGACCATCCTGAAAATGCACTTCTGTCACTGCCCAATCTCGAGCTTGTTACAGATCAGATCTCTTTGAATCAGACAGTGGGAGAAGTAAGATGTCACATCTGTTTTTTTCCAGGCTAGGCCACTTATGGGATAAAGTCTGCGTTTCCTATGAGTTGAGGTGGAGAGATACTTTTCTCAGTTCTCCTCCCTCTGACTTGTCATTATTGGAGATCTTGCTTCAATTTAGCATTGACATGCCTGCTAGACCTTGGTTTTTGGTGTTGTGGAAGGGATGTTATAGTAGGGATGAAAAGGAGCAAAATTTCACTTTTAAAAATTTTGCTCCTGAAAGAACTTGAAATATTATAAAGATTTATTTGGATTATAAAAGCAACATAAAGTAATCATTGCATATTTTAAAATCGGGTTTAAAATTGGGTTTGGGGGCTGCAGCAATCATAAGTGATAGTATAATCTGTTCTGACACTTCAGGGCATTTCATTTCTGTACTATAAGTTATAAGTTTTCTGTACTATAAGTTATAAGTTTTCACATTTAATTGAAATTATTATGTCCATGCCATGTTGGACTAATTTTTTTTTTTTTTTGAGATGGAGTTTTGCTCTTCTTGCCCAGGCTGGAGTGCAGTGGAGCAGCCTTGGCTCACCACAACCTTACCTCCCAGGTTCAAGTGATTCTCCTGACTCAGCCTCCCAAGTAGCTTGGATTACAGGCATGTGCTACCATGCCCAGCTAATTTTGTATTTTTAGTAGAGACGGGGTTTCTCCATGTTTTCAATCTGGTTTTGAACTCCCGACCTCAGGTAGTCTGTCCACCTCGGCCTCCCAAAGTGCTGAGATTACAGGTGTGAGCCACCGCGCCGGGCCTGGACCGATTTTTAATAGAATTTAAGGGGGTGCAACCCTTGTTCAACATCATCATGGTCGATGCTCTGTAGTGTGGACTTTACAGTTTTAAAACCTAGGAACAATTCAAGGTAAAAAGGTCTACAGAACACTGAGAGAAAATTCATTCAAATATTAATTGTAGATATCTCTGGACAGTAGGGTTATAAGTACATTTAATCTGCTTCTTTATGTATTTTTGTATTTTTCAAAATTTTCACAAAGTTAATGAGTTAGTGTTTTCTTTTGTTTTTTGTTTTAGTTACACAGGTAATACACAAAAACATGTTTGTTGTAAAGAAATCCAATTAATGTAGATGAAACCACGTTTCACTTTCAGCCCTCTTCCTAGTCTCTTTGCCCATCAAAACCATGATCAATTTGGTATGAATATTTCTAGTCGTTTTCCAATGTATTTATATTCTCATGTGAAGATATGTGTGTTTATTTGAATACCCCCCTGTTCTGCACCTTGATTTTTTCCTTTGTTGATAATCTTGAAAAGCTTTCCATGTGAGTATATGTAGATCTATCTCATTCTTTTTAAATGCAATGTCATATTTCATAGTATGGATACATCATAATTTGGTTAAGCATCTCCATAATAACCGGTATTTTGTTTTCCTGCTTATTCACTATTGCAAACCATGATTCAATGTATCTTCATATAGGAATCATTTTGCACAGGATATTTATCATTTTTCTAAGATAAATATCTTGAAGAGAAATAGTGGGTTAAAGGACACATGCATTTTAACAGATGTAAATTGTACAGCCTTGAACTTGGGAACGGAACAATGGGCCCCAGCACTCCCATTTCAGCCTTGGCCAGAAAACCGTAATGCTCCCAAGTGTGATAGTATGCATAATAATAACAATATTTGGAGGAATATATAACACTTTCTGTACCTGCTGAAAGATGAAGGCAGCTGTGGTGGATGACTTGCTCTTTGTCCTCAGCACCAGGTACCCAGAAAGCCTGATAAGGTCCTGACTGACAGTCATACTCTGATGGAGAGGGAGTCATGCTGAATTCTGGGATCTTTTCAGATGCATTTGCTTTAGAAGTATTTATTATTATTGCAGATCCTTCCCAGGCAGATCAAGAGTATGGAGGGAAAGAAGGTAGGAAAGGAAGATGGGAGAGATCAGTGGAGAATCAGGGGATTCTGGCATCATTGTTTTTCTCCAAAATGTAACATGTTAGAGAGAAAACACTGAAAAATGATAGTCATTACTTTTGAATATTCAACATACTAGATTATACATTAGAGACAATGCTTGGCCTAGAGTTTTGCATTATTCTTTCCCTTTTTTATTTAAGAGAGTGATAGAGCTGTTAATAAATGCCACTGAATTTTTTAGTAGTGAGTACTGTTATGCTCAGCAGATTGCAAAGGTCTACCTCCGTTATAGACACCTGCACTCCAGCCTGCCACACCATGGTAGAGGCGGTCCTCACTTGTTTGCTCTTTTAGTTCTTTCAGTGCTTTTGGCTCTGATTAAATGGAGTCAGCAGGTCTTTTTAAAACTTGTATTAAATTTCTTTTCTTTTCTATCTTTTTTTTTTTAATTGAGATGGAGTCTCATTCTGTCACCCAGGCTGAGTGCAACGGTGCAATCTCGGCTCACTGCAACCTCCGCCGCCCAGGTTCAAGAGATGCTTGTGCCTCAGCCTCCTGAGTAGCTGGGACTACAGGCGTGTGACACCACACCTGGCTAATTTTTTTGTAGTTTTAGTAGAGACGGGGTTTCGCCATGTTGGCCAGGCTGGTCTCGAACTCCTGACATCACGTCATCCGGCCGCCTCGGCTTCCCAAAGTGTTGGGGTTCATAAACTTGTATTAAATTTTCTTTCCACTTGGAATTCTCCCATGTTCTACCTGCTATGTAGGTGCTCATCTTGCTGTGAATAGCATTTTGTCTGCCTCTCATATGCTGACGATTATAGTCTTCCTTAGAGTAAGCCATTGAATTCATATTATTTTAATAGATATAACACCTGCACATAGTTCAAACAACAAAAAGCATAAAAGGATATAGAATAAAATGTTGGCTGCCCTCCCACACCTGTCAGTAAATCTCTATGTATCTGTATATAATCTATAGCTCTTCCTATTTACCTAGTTTTTACACACGTGTAAAACATACTATATCACCTTGTTTTTTTCCTTTATTATACATATTTTGATAATCGTGTCAAAACACCTCCTTCTTCTCTCTCATTTAAAAAAATAACAGCTTTATTTAAAAGTAATTTACATGCCATAAAGTTCACACTTTTAATGTGATCAATTCAGTGTTTTTAAAAATAGATTTACACAGTGTCACTATCTAATTCCAGAATATTTTCATCCCTTCCAGAAGAAGCCTCATAGCCGTGAACAATCACTCCAGTGCATCCCTCCCCCTAGTCTCTGGCAATCATTAAAATACTTTCTGTTTTTATAAATTTGCCTGTTCTGAGCATTTCATATTAATGGGATCATATGATCTGTGGCCTTTTGTTTCGGGCTTCTTTAAAACACTAGCATAATATTTCAAAGCTTCATTCATGTTGTAGCATGTATCAGAACTTCATTTCTTTCTACGGTTGAATAATATTTCATAGTAGGAATATAACACATTTTATCAGTTCATCATGTGATGAAGATTTTGGTTGTTTCTACTTTTTGGCTATCATGAATAATGTTGCTATGAATATTTATGTACAAGTTTTTGGTAGGACATGTGTTTTTTATTTCTCTTAGATATTGCTACGGTTTGAATGTTTTTGTTCCCCCAAAATTTGTATGTTGAAATCTAATCACAAGTGTTCATATTTGGAGATGGGGCTTTGGAAAGGTGATGAGGTCATGAGCACAGAGTCCTCATGAATGAGATTACTACTCTTAGAAAAGAGGTCCCATAGACTTGCCTTGGCCCTTCTGCTGTGCAAGATTATGGCACAAAGACAACCGTTTATGAAGCAGAAAATGGGGCCTCACTAGACAACAGATTTGCCAGTGCCTTGATCTTGAACACCCCAGTCTCTAGCAGTGTGAGAAAATAAATTTCTGTTATTTATAAGCTACCCAGTTTAAGACATTTTATTATAGCAGCCTGAATGAATTAAGACAGATATCTTAAGAGTAAAATTGCTGGATCAAATTATGATTCTATATTTAGTTTTTTGAGGTTTTACCAAGCTGTTTGGCAAGTGGCTGCACCATTTTAAAATGCCCACCAGCAATGTAGGAGGGTTCTAAATTTCTCTACATCCTCACCAACAGATGTTATTGTCCATCTTTTTGATTTTAGCCACTCTAGTAGGTGAGAAGTGGTATCTTATTGTGGTTTTGGATTGCAGTCCCCTAAAGACTAAAGATGTAGAATTTTTTTGTTTTCATGTGCTTATGGGACATTTGAATATCTTCTTTGAAGAAATAGCTATTTAAATCTCAGATCATTTGCTCATTTTAAAAATTGGGCTAGGCGGGGCACAGTGGCTCACGCCTGTAATCCCAGCACTTTGGGAGGTTGAGGCGGGTGGATCACGAAGTCAGGAGATGGAGACCATCCTGGTCAATATGGTGAAACCCTGTCTCTACTAAAAATACAAAAATTAGCTGGGTGTGATGGTGCGTGCCTGTAGTCCCAGCTACTTGGGAGGCTGAGGCAGGAGAATCGCTTGAACCCGGGAGGCAGAGATTGCAGTGAGCTGAGATCGCGCCACTGCCCTCCAGCCTGGTGATAGAGTGAGACACTGTCTCAAAAATAAATAAATAAATAAATAAATAAATAATAAATTAAATAAAATTGGGCTAATTGTCCTTTTATTGTTTAGCTGTAAGAGTTCTTTATATATTCTTGATAGAAGCCCTTTGGCAGATATTTACAAATGTTTGCAAATATTTTCTCCCATTCTGTGGGTTACCTTTCATTTTCAGGTGATGCCTTATGAAGCACAAAATTTCTTAACTTTGTTCAAGTTAAATTTAACTGTTTTTTTTTTGGTCTCTTATGCTTTTCGTATATCTAATAAGTAATTCCCTAATCCAAGGTCAGAAAGATTTACTCCTATGTTTTCTTCTAACAGTTTTACAGTTTTGGCCCTGACATTTAGATCTTCGATCCATTTAGAGTAAATTTTTTGTGAAGTAGGGATCCATCTTTACTTATTTTTATATGGATAATCAGTTGTACTGGCACCATTTGTCAAAAAGACTATTCTTTTTTTATTGAAATGTGTTAACATCCTTGTTAAAAATCAGTTGACCATGAAGTAGGGGATTATATCTGGACTCTTAATTTAATTTCACTGTTTTAGATTTCTGTCTTTTAGCCAGTACCATACTGTCTTGATTACTGTGACTTTGTGGTTAAGTATCAGGAACTATGAGTCCTCTAACTTCATTCTTTTTTTTCCAAGACTGTTTTTGGCAATTGTGGGTCTTTTGCATTTCCAAATGAATTTTAGGGTTGGCTTTTCAATCTCAGCAAAAAGGGCAGCTGGGATTTTGATAGTTATTTTTCAGAAACTTCTATGTGGTGCTTCATTACTTGGATCATTTTCTTTCAGTAAACATCTTTCATTAAATCATTTGCTGCTATACAGATAGACCTCAACTTTTTCTGTCATTAAATTTTATGTTAATTCTATTTTTAGTGCTTAAAAATGTTTTTCCACATAATCTCTGTGGGTGAATTTTTTGTTGTCACTGTTCTTCTGTGTTTGTATTTTTCCTCAATGTTGAAATCAGTGTATTTCCTCTGTTTTCCATTTAGTTTTTGGATTACATATGTATATTTTAACATATACTTTTATAGCCTTATATATACTTATAACTCTATTACCACTATTTCCTGATTTTTCCAGCTTATAAATAATAAGAAAACAACTATATTATGTAATTCCCTGTCTTTTTTCTGTCTCCCAATGTTATTGTTTAATAATCTCTTACGTTGTCAGGGTGTATACCATTTACATTTTATTTTGTTTCATTTTTTTAAGAGAGGAGGTCCTTAGTCTGTTGCTCAGGCTGGAATGCAGTGGTGTGATTATAGCCCACGTCAGCCTGAAACTCCTGGGCTCAAGTAATCCCCCCACCTCATCCTCCCAAGTAACTGGGATTATAGATATGCACCACCACACCCGGCTACTTAAGAAAATTTTTTTTTTTCTTTTTGAGATAGGGGTCTTGCTATGTTTGCCAGGCTACTCTCAAACTTCTGGTCTCAGGTGATCTTCCTGCCTCGGCCTCCAGAGTAGCTGGAATTATAAGAATGAGCCACTGTGCTGGGCTCCCATTTATATTTGTTTACATAGCCTTTATCTGTATGTTTTCTTTAGTTGTAGCCAAACACTTAAGTGGATTAACTGTTCAATGTCTGTATTTCAGTGTAGTTTCTCCATTTATCATTGATTTAGTGAATTTCCTCTTATAGTTTCCTCAGAAAAGTCTCATGGGAAATATACTTATCTATAGGTTTTGCATGTGAATGACAGTTTGGCTGAGTTTAAAATTCTTGAGTCATATTTTATTCCTTGAAAATCTTTGTAGGCATTGTACTGGAGCACTTCTTAGGTTGAAGCAGACAAATCTGAAGTCACTTGATTTTTTTTTTTTTTTTGAGATGGAGTCTTGCTCTGTTGCCCTGGCTACAGTACAGTGGTGAGATATCGGCTCACTGCACTCTCTGCCTCCTGGGTTCAAGTGATTCTCCTGCCTCAGCCTCCTGAGTAGCTGGGATTACAGGAATGCACCACCATGCCTGGTTAATTTTTGTATTTTTAGTAGAGAAGGGTTTCATCATGTTGGCCAGGCTGGTCTCGAACTCCTGACCTCAGGTGATCTGCCTGCCTCAGCCACCCAAAATACTGGGATTACAGAGGTGAGCCACTGTGCCCAGCCGATTTTTTTTTCTTCTCCCTAATAGACAATTTGATCTTTTTTTTTTTTCAAGCTAGCAAAATAATTATTTGTTTATGAAATCAGGGAATTTTACTATAATATGTACTGATGTTTATCTTGTATCCATTTTCTCTGGCCTCCTTCTCACCCTCCACAATTGGGAAACAATATGCTCTTTCAATTCAAAGCTTCCTCTATATTTTGATGATTCCCTTGAACTACATTTTAAAATATACCTTTAATTTAGCTCCTTATTTCAGTTCTCTTCCTATGTGACCATTATAATTATGTTTTATGTGCTTTGTCTATTTTTCAGTTAAAATTAAAAAAACTTCAAAAAATGTTTTGTTGGTTTTTATTTCCTAAAATAATTTTTTTATTCTTGTGTTTATGTCCATTACTATGTTTTCAGGAATTATTTTTCTCTTATACTGCTTCCAATGTCACCTTTTTTAGTAATCATTTATCCATTTTACTTCTTTCTTGAGTTCTACCAGTTAATATATCATTTCCTTATAATCTTTTAGTAGCTTTTCTAGCTCTTTGTTTTTGCCTTGTGCTCTTGTTTTGTTAGTTGTAATTGTTTCCAGTTTTAAAAATTCATGGCAGTATGTTGATTATAATTTTCATCTCCTTTCATGTTTTCTAATGTGGGTTCTTTGTCACTTATTCTTCCAGTTTCTTTACCCATTTTTTTTCTTGTGACATTTTTATACAATCTTTTCTTACAAAAAATTCCTACTCAGTTTCAAATATGAAAAGCTCCTCCTGGACTAGCTGTTTTTAGGAAGTTTCAGTGGAGGAGATCAGGACTGTGTTTTAGGCCAGCAGGAATTGTCCCTGGTTTCTCATTACTTGGGGTTTTGTACATGTGGGTGAATTGTTTTAGGATTCAAACTTCTATCTAGTCAACAGAGCTTGGCAGAAATAGGGCCACTTGTAATGGAGGTTGTTATTCCTCAACAATGAATTGTTTCCTGCAAATATAGTGTGTGTGTGTGTGTGTGTGTCTGTGTGTGTGTGTGTGTCTGTGTGTGTGTGTGTGTCTCCAAACTCTGGATTTCACATTTATGTTTACTCTTACTTTGTTGTTTTTGGGTGATTTCAAAGATATAAAAGGAGCAGGACTATCATTACTGTGCCATTAAAAATTGGACATCTAGAATACTTATTTATGTCACTATCTTTTCTCTCTAACTTATATGCTAGGGCTTAGAGATCATTTTTAATGCACTGCTAATCCTCTGCTTTCCACACAGTACTGATACTAATAAATGTTTGTTTTATATTTACATAAATACAGAGTACTTATGGAGGTAAATAAGTAATCTTTTGTAGTAGATAACTCCTTCAGTGTTACTTGGGAGAATTGTCAATCATCTTTAAATAAGTGAATTCTTACTATCACTTACTCATCATGCTACACACAGCTACTCATTGAGAAACAGCTTTATTGCAAATCAGTTCTTGGAATTTGGGGCTAATACATGAAATGAGTTTTTGATATCACAGTATCCTAATGTATTTAATTCTTAATTGGCAGGTGTCAGGACATCCTGTTGAATCTCAGTTTTGGCTGCCTCTGAGGAGAGCCACCTATCTCTCAGTATGCTCTTAGGCCACTCAAAGTAAATTTCATGTGTTTCACATACTCTATGTCATACAGTTAACTCTTCCAAATACTCTCCTTAAATTTGTTTGTCTGGTTTGGTGCCGTAACAAAGACTTAGACATATGTAAATTTTATTTTAGTTATATAGATCAATATTGGGAATACCAATATAGTTAGAAAAGACTGAAATAGGCCGGGCGCGGTGGCTCAAGCCTGTAATCCCAGCACTTTGGGAGGCCAAGGTGGGCGGATCACAAGGTCAAGAGATTGAGACCATCCTGGCCAACATGGTGAAACCCCGTCTCTACTAAAAATACAAAAATTAGCTGGGTGTGGTGGTGTGCACCTGTAGTTCTAGTTACTCTGGAGGCTGAGGCAGGAGAATTGCTTGAACCCGGGAGGCGGAGGTTGCAGTGAGCTGAGATCGTGCCACTGCACTCCAGCCTGGCGCCTGGCGACAGAATGAGACTCTGTCTCAAAAAAAAAAAGACAAGACTGAAATAAAGATGATTGTAGGGATCATCTGCTAAACAGAGAGGGTCTCCCTAGTGACCACATTCAAATGAAAGCTTTCATTTCTAAGTTTGGTTTTCAGTCGAGGATCTCCTGACACTTTTTGGAGACATGGTACCTGCTACTCAATAAGTGTTTGTTGAATTAGTGATTGAACGGTGCCATAGAGTAGATCAAGTTGTCTGGAATGACTTTCAGCAACCAAATTTACAAGATACTCATGTGCAAATCAGAAGGCAAATCTTTTTAATGAAAACTCAAAGGCAGAAATAATTTCAACTCGGTCGGGCGTGGTGGCTCACGCCTGTAATCCCAGCACTTTGGGAGGCCGAGGTGGACAGATCACCTGAGGTTGGGAGTTCGAGACCAGCCTGACCAACATGAAGAAACCCCATCTCTACTAAAAATACAAAATTAGCCAAGAGTGGTGGTGCATGCCTGTAATCCCAGCTTCTCGGGAGGCTGAGGCAGAAGAATCGCTTGAACTTGGGAGGTGGAGGTTGTGGTGAGCCAAGATCACACCATTGCACTCCAGCCTGGGCAACAACAGCAAAACTCCGTCAAATAAATAAATAAATAAATAAATAAATAAATACAATAATAATTTCAACTCATGCTTCCATGAAATCATGAAAATAATCTTACAGCATCCTATGGTATTATAGCTAAAGGGACTTTGGAAGACATCTATTTTAAAATAAAACGTGTATTGCTTGGAAAACTGAGTCCCATAGTGGGGAAGGGACTTGCCCAAGATCTCCCAGCTGATGCTTACAAACCTGTTTGCCAATCTGCACATCTGTATGAGCCCTAAACGAAATATGACTACTACCTGCATCTCCCTTCCTGTTAGATAAAATCTCTCATTTGCTTTCTGGATATGAACACTTTTCAACAGGTTTCTAAGATGGTACATTTGAAATTAACCTTTATATAAAAGGGAATTGAATGTCTGTAAATTTCCAACTTGGTCTCCTCTTCAACCCACCTGAAAAAGAAACCCCAAGTGCACCATCCACGAGCATTGCTTCTCTCCTGCATTTTAAATGGCAGATCTAAAATAAACCCCAAAGTCTTGTTTGAAAATGAATTTGTGGAACTCACACATTTGAAGCTCAGCATTACTGTGAAACTTACAGGTCCTGCCCTCACTGGTGGAAATTCACGTGTTCGTACTTATTCCAGGTCTGCGTCTCTTAACTGGGGCATTTTGTCATTAAGTATTCACAACTTCATCTTTATTCATGTCAGCCAAGCTTTTTATTGCCCTGCCATTGCTTTTATTAACAGCAAAGTGGATGTGTTTATTTACACTTGGGAAATGAACTGAAGTTTCCTGGTGGTGTGGGTCTCATTCCAAGTCACCCAATGTACTTATCTTAATTAGACTCAACACAGATCTGAAGTTTGTCTTTCTTCCCTTTCAGAAGTAACTTCTGGAAAGTGTACAGATAAAATTCAGCAAGAAGATGAAGCTCAACTTGTGGTGCTTATAGTTTATTGATTTCTTTTAAAAAAGAAAATATGTTTTGAAGTTTGACAGATAGATAATATGCTGCAGCCCTGAACAGCAGTATATAAACTAACTCTACTCAGCAACATTTTATGATAAACATAAATTAATAATTTTGATAATTAAGTAACATGGCTTCTTCCATGTTAAAGTTTATAGAGTGGCAAATGTATGGCTACAGTGAATAAAAGAAATGGAACATTTAAATTGCTATTTTAAAATGCAGCAAAACACTAGTATCTGGCCTGGAAACAATGCCAAATGAACTTTAAAAGCCATACTTATTTATTTTATGAATTTTCTAATTTTAAACCTGCGCCTTATATCCTATGTGAAATGCTCTATGTAATGAATTAAAATACCATAATAGAAATAACTGAAACATTAATAAGCAGACAGGAATTTTAAAGATAAAGACAACATTATGTCTCCAACTTTTTAAAAAAATAACATTTGGAGAAAATAAGCAAATAGATTTCTGCAGGATCGTGCAGCTAACGGGTGATAAAGTTGTGCCTGGAAACACGTTTGCAGACACCACGTTAGTGCTCTTCGCACTGTCTCCTGCGGTGATTAGAATGCTGTATTTTTTTGTTTTTCCTCCAGTTTTATTCATTGCTATCATGAGCCTGATAGCCAGCCTCTTTTTAGGTTTATAGGAATCACTTGTCTTCCAGTGCTTAACATATACACACATACTGAAGATGCGACTGAGTGTGCAAAGAAGAAAAAAGATCATCTTTCAGATGAATGCGGAGGACAAAAATGGACAGTGGGCTGGGCTTCTCACTGTCCCTCTTCATTTCATATCTGTGTGTCCATCCATCTATCCATCCAACAGACATCAATGGGTGCCAACTATTTTCCGGGTCTTGTGCTGGTTAAAGAAGGAGGCTGTGGTGAACAAAACAGACATGGCTGGTGCCTTCAAGGTGCTTCCAACCAGTGAGGAGACAGACACCAATCCAATGGTGAAACTAATGTTTGTAAAATTAAATGAGATTAGTGCCACGAAGAAAAGAACACACTATTTGGGGGCAAAGGATTTTTGCTAAAAAAATGAATGTGGTCTGAGATCTGATGAACAAGTAGGTGTTAACCAGGTAGAGAGCTGGTAAAGAGCATTCTAGGCAGAGAGAAGAGCAGGGGTGGAAGAAGAAGAAGGATTTCAAAAAGCAAAGGTTTTAATTGTGGGACTGAAAGAACAGTGTGGCTGCAGCCCAGAATAAGGAGTGAAGACAGTGTGTACATGACATGCCGGAGAATTGGAGGCGGAGGGCGGCAGACCCTCAGAACGTGTGTGAGTTATTGTTAGGAATTTGGTTTTGTTTAAAAAGCAAGGGGAAGACATTAAGGGCCTAAGCGATCAGATTCGCATTTGGAAAGAGTCATTTTGGCTGCCATGTGTTAGACATAGGAAGATGGATAGGCCATTGCAGGCATCTCAAGAAGAAGCATTGGAAGCTGAAATAGGGAGGTAGCTACAATTCGGAGTTGTGAGAACAGAGTCAACATCTGTTTAGAAGCAAAAATAAGCAGAACTTGGTGAGGAATTAGGGTGTTAACAAGGGCAAGCGTCAATGATGCCTTCCTGGTTTCTGGCTTGACAACTTTGTTAGTCTGTTTTCACGCTGCTAATAAAGACATACCTCAGACTAAGTAATTTATAAAGGCAAAGAGGTTTAATGGGCTCAGAGTTCCACATGGCTGGGGAGGCCTCACAGTCATGGCGGGAGAAGAAGGAAGAGCAAAGGGACATCTTACATGGTGTCAGGCAAGGGAGAGCATGTGCACGGAAACTCCTCTTTATAAAACCATCACATCTCATGAGACTGATTATCACGAGAACAACACAGGAAAGACCTGCCCCCATGATTCAGTTACCCCCCTAGGCCCCCCCACAACACATGGGAATTATGGGAGCTACAATTCAAGATGAGATTTGGGTGGAGACACATCCAAACCAGATCAACAGCTATGCAGAATGTGAATCCACTGATTACTAACAGAGTGCCTCAGGAAAATCCCCTGACCTCTTATAATTTCTTAATTTGTAATACGGAGCTAATAAAGTGCGACCCCTCAGAGTTTCTATGCAAAGTACGAGACTTACAGAAGTCCCATGTAATATGTGTAGACTGGTGCTTGGCATATGGTAAACAGAGCGTATATTTGCTATCATTATTATCAGTTTTGGTATTTACTGAGGGGAGGAATACTGGCAGAGAACCAAGTTTGAAGGGCTGATAACATGTTCAGTTTTAGACACACTGAATATGAATCCTCTTGGAGATGCTCAAGTGGAGATTTGAAGTGTACAATTAGGGTACTTTTGAGCTCTAAGTGTTCTGACATTTTGGATGGTAATGAAGCCGTGTGCATTGAGACTGCCCAGGGAAGAGACACAGGGTAATAAAATGAAAGCTTAGGATGGAGTAATTGAGGGAAAATAAAATAGGAATGTAGAGGAATGGAAGCCTGCAACAAGGTTGCAAGGCCCAGCCAGACAATTAGGATTAAGACAACTACTTAAGGCAGCGCCTCACCGTGGAAGCCAAGGGGGAGGGTGACTGTTTAAGATGAGGGGGTGTCGCTGGCATTGAAAGCTGATGAGAAGCTTTGTCTGATGAGGGCTCAATAATATCTATCTGTGGGGGCGGGGGCAGCGGTTCACTCCTGTAATCTCAGCACTTTGGGAGGCTGACATGGGAGGTTCACTTGAGCCCGGGAGTCTGAGGCTGCAGTGAGCTATGACCGCACCACTGCACTCCAGCCTGGGTATCAGAGTGAGAACCTGTCCATAAAAATTTAAAAAATCTAAAAAGGTAATACCTGTGCTGTTTTTTTTGACATGAATCATCAGTGTTGGAATGATGGGCTCACAAATACCTCTAGGATTTGAGAGTAAAGGGAAGATGAGAAAGTGGAGAAAAGTTTTGTTTTGATGCAGAAGAGAGATAGCTCATTCTAGTGAGAGAAGAATACCTGGTCCCTGGCTCAGTTCCTTGCAGTTATTTTTACACGAATGGTGTGCTCTTATGTCTTATGAGTGACATTGTGTTATGGCTAAAGAATTCTGATGAGCAGTCTTCCTTTCCTGGACTAGGAGTATAGGAGTTTTATAACAAAGGGAACCAGAGAGAGCTCACTGGTTCTGGATCCACGTGGAATTCTTGGAACCCCATCAGTTCCTGATAAGTGTAGAAGTCCCCAGGAGAGCCATGCAAGTCCCATTCTACCCTGAACGATCTGCCTTCTGTGCTGTCCCTTATGTAGGAGGTTGCAGGGCCCCACAGGTGAAAAGGCACATTTTCTTACGGGGGCTTGGCGCAAACACTACTGCTTAGATAATATCCGCCCGGATATTGTGTTCTTAGAATTGTGGAATCCCGGGATTGAGATTCTTCTGAAGCTAGTGTGTTTTGTATATATAATCTAACTATAACTGGTGCCCCTATGGCCCCAAGTTTGTATAGTATCGATAAAAAGAATTAAAAGTCCCTCAGAATAATAGAATTAAAAATACCTCCAGTTTTTCTTAGTCTCTTGAAAAGTGTCCAAGGGGTAGTTTGGAGGAAGAAGGGGGAGATTCTTAATGCATGGCAAAACTTCTTAAAAATTCTTTTCCATGTCTCCTTCTCTAAGTATCCTTCGAGCAGACTGCAGCTATTCCCAAAACACAACACTCAACTCAATAGGACTGAGATTTTCCCCGATGTCCTGTCTCTTCTCTTGCTCTCAACAGTTCCCTGTTCAAATGCAGATATGCGTCTATTCATGACCTCCAGTTGCCAAAAGCCCCGAGAGAAATTCTTCTCTCCTATTTGAAGCGCTCTTCTCTCAGTAATCTACATTTTTTACTCCACTCCTTAGGTTCCCATGAATGAAATCTTTATCTTTTGTTACCTTTGCAAAGATATGTAAAGTGGGTTCCTGTTTAAGGGAACCTTCAGGCTCCTATCTTACAGACCAGGTCTCCTATACTACCCACAGCAGCCTTGGGAACAGGTATGGCGGCGTCTCATTTGTAGGGAGGAATATCTGGAAGGACTATCTGGAAAGAAGGAAGGAAAGAGCAAAGATTTTATTCATGCATTGCTGCTGTCCATCTGTGGGCTTGTAGCCAAAGTTGGATTCAGGCTTCCGGGTGTTGATCAATTACAAGGTTGTCATAGAGATTATGGAGAATGAGGAAAGGAGTCTCATGACTGGCCTAACGGGCCCCAGCAGCTTGGAAATCTGCATGAAATGTTATGACATCTGCCCTGCAGTGCAGGTGGCCCTTGCTGAGGTGCATCTGACAGGGCCTTGCTGCCATTCATGGCCCTGTCGCCAAAGGAAGGCTGGCACTGCGGCAGGCTCCGCCTTATCTGTCAGATAGCCTGGCCTGCAGGAAAGCCTTAAGGCAGCTGTCCTTTTTCTGGCTCAGGTAGGTGTCTCCTGAGGCGTCTGCACAGAGGTCATTCCTGAAAGCGTATTTTTCCTCTCCCTTGACTGATCAAGGATCGAATTCCCTAGTCTACCTCTTTGGTGCAGTGAAGGACTGGTTCAAGATCTTACCAGATTTACTGTTCTCTGGCCAGACTCATTATGTACCAAGCACTGTTCTAAGCTCTTCAATTTCTTTGGTTCATGTTAACAAGCCTATAAGTCTTGCTAAATTTGAGACCCAAATTTTACTGATGGGAAAAACTGAGGCACAGAGAGGCTAAGTATTTAGTTCAAGATCACTCAGCTAAAATAGTAAATGGCAGAGCCAGCATTTGAACCTAGATACTCTTTCTCTAATGTATGGGCTGTTTACCATTACCCTCCATTGCTTCTCAAAGACAATCCATTCATTGTTAAAAAAAAAAAAAATTAGGTTGGGCCGGTGGCTTACACCTGTAATCCCAGCAATCTGGGAGGCTGAGGCGGGCAAGTCACCTGAGGTCATGAGTTTGAGACCAGCCTGCAACATGGTGAAACCCCGTCTCTACTAAAAATACAAAAATTATCTGGGAGTGGTGGTGCGTGCCTGTAGTCCTAGCCAGTAGGAAGGCTGAGGCAGGAGAATCAATTGAACCCAGGAGGTGGAGGTTGCAGTGAGCCAAGATTGTGCCACTGCGCTCCAGCCAGGGTAACAGAGAGAGACTCCATCTCCAAAAAAATAAAAAAATTTAGAGACAAGGTCTCATTATGTTGCCCAGGCTGGTCTCAAACTTCTGGGCTCAAGCGATCTTCCTGCCTTGGCCTCCCAAATTGCTGCAATTACAGGCTTGAGCCACTGAACCCTGCTGGAAAGCCTTTCTTTACTCTCATATAAAGCACAGACAATCAAAATGAAGAACACATAAAATGGACATAATGGGACTTGCTCATGGGGATGAGACAGGATTAGGTGCTGTCATCAATGTAAATCACTTCGCACGGTCCTTGGCATGTTGTCATTGTTCGATGGCAATGATAGAGTTAAAAAAAAGAAAACCAACAAACCTGGAGCCCAAGGGAGTTAATGGACTTGTCCAAAGTCACAGGGGGAGTTGTTGATCAACTGCGATAGAAGGCTGGTATCCTGGATGGGTCTAGTGGACACTTAAGCCATTACTCCTCCACACATAATGTTTCAATAAAGCCATTCAGCAAAATGTCACAAAATCTGTACACTTGTTTCTCAAGTTGTAAGAACAAATTGTAGCCGGCGCCACAGTGCCCATAATTATTGTGGTCACCAACGACAGACAGGCTCCTTGCTTTTGCCAGAGCAAACAGACAGCAGAGGCATACTTGGGTTCTTTTTAACATGTGAGAATCTTCTAGGACTTAATGCCGCCAGGATGTCAGAAGAGTTAATGGCAGATGTGGTTGTGGAAACGTTCTGTATTTTTAGACAACCTTTAATTAAAACACTTTGTATGTCTCAGGGACCAAATCATATGCTGCCACTTGAAGGCTGTGAGAAAGGAAAAAAGTATACAGAGCTTCTAAAAGCAGCTTTGCTTATTTTTATCTGAGATGGAGTGAGGGAGCCTTTGCAGGGACAAAGCCATCTCTTGCTACAAAATTTTATGAATTTAATACATGGGTCAAATGTGCAAACTGTTCAACACATTCTGTTTAACTGCAACAGTCAATGAAATTTGGGAGGTCAGTCTGAGGACAGTGAACTTAGCCTGGGCCTCCCTACAGGTTCATGACTTCTTAATAACGTTGATACAATTACTTATTGGCTTTGAGCACCTAAACATAAAGTGATTTGCAAGACCGCATGAATATCATCACACACACACACACACACACACACACACACACATATATATATATATATAGAGAGAGAGAGAGAGAGAGAGAGAGAGAGGAGACAGAGTCTTGCTCTGTTATACTGGCTTGAGCGCAGTAGCATGATCGTGGCTCACTGCAACCTTTGCCTCCCGGGTTCAAGCGATTCTCCTGCCTCAACCTCTCAAGTAGCTGGGACTACAGGTGCACACCACCACACCCAGCTAGTTTTTGTATTTTTAGTAGACAGGGTTTCACCATGTTGGCCAGGATGGTCTCGACCTCTTGACCTCATGATCCACCCACCTCGGCTTCCCAGAGTGCTGCGGTACCGTCGTGAGCCACTGTGCCCGACCAGATTGTTAGAGTTGGAAGTGATCATAAATGGGTCTGAAGGGTCAGGGCATTTTGACCTGGCTGTTTGGAAGCAACTGTGTTAGAATGTAAAAGTAGTGTTTTTATTGCTAAGTTATGCACACAACAAAATTCTCTGCTACCAAACTATTCCTGCTCCCTCACTCTTTCTGTGGTTGTTTTAAAATATGTGCAAGTTCTTTGATACTCTTCCTTCAAGGGGTAGAGTCTAATTCTCCTCCTTATGAGTGTGGGCTGGACCTAATGACTCATTCCTTTTTTTTTTTTTTGAGACGGAGTTTTGCTCTTGTTGCCCAGGCTGAAGTGCAATGGCACATTCTCAGCTCACCGCAACCTCAGCCTCCTGGGTTCAAGCGATTTTCCTGTCTCAGCCTCCCAAGTAGCTAGGATTACAGGCATGTGCCACCATGCCTGAGTAATTTTTTTTGTGTATTTTTAGTAGAGACAGGGTTTCACCATGTTGGCCAGGATGGTCTCACTCTCTAGTGACTCATTTCTAATGGATAGAATAAAGTGCGAGTGATGGCATGCAATTTCTGAGGCGAGGTCATAAAAGGCATTGGACTCCTTTTTTGCTTTTTCTTTTGAATCACTCGCTCTGGGAGAAGTCAGCTTTTATGTCATAAGGACACTCAAGGAGCTCTATGAGAAGCCCTGTGTGACAGGGAGCAGAGGCCTCTAAGAGCCAGTGAGTAACTGAGGCCTCCTGCTAACAAGCTCCAGAGAGTTTGAGAACCCCATTAAGCCTTTAGAGACCTATACTGTAACCTCATGAGGGAGCCAGAGCCACTTTTTTTTTTTGAGATGGAGTCTTGCTCAGTCGCCCAGGCTGCTATCTCGGCTCACTGCAACCTCTGACACCCTGGTTCAAATGATTCTCCTGCCTCAGCCTCCCAAGTAGCTGGGACTACAGGCACGCGCCACCACGTCCAGCTAATGTTTTTGTATTTTTAGTAGACATGGGGTTTCGCTGTGTTGGCCAGGCTAGTCTCGAACTTCTGACCTCAAGTGATCCACCCACCTCGGCCTCCCAAAGTGCTGGGATTACAGGCATGAGCCACTGAGCCTAGCCCAGAGCCACTTATGAATTTCTGACCCACAGAACCTGTGACAGCATGCATGTTTGCTGTTTTAAGTCACTAAGTTTTAAGGGTAATTTTAAACTCAGCAATAGATAGCCAATGTGTATCCCTAGCTTCCAGCCCTTCCCTCACTTTTACCTGTGGGGTGTGTGTGTGTGTGTGTGTGTGTGTGTGTGTGTGTGTGTGTGTGTGTTTAGTTTTTACCCCTGTTGACTCATCATTTCTTCAATGAACTTCATCACATTCCTGGGCCTCAGCCACTCTTAAGGAAACAATGCCGATGATGCAGATAGAGCAGTGGTAAGGGTCTTCGATATTAACGCCCACGAGTGTGAAATTTAATCACTCTGCCTTTGAAATGCCTCCTCCCCCAACACATACCACATGCCTGGGAATCCCCCGCATGCCCATCATTTCCAAAGCTTCCCCTTTCCCAGAGCTGCCCCTGGGGACGCACAGAGGCTCCTGCTGGGTGCGGTGAACAGTCAGCTCAGTGCCCGCCCAGCTGGAAGAAGAGCTTGTGACCAGAGGTTTTCTCTAGCCTTTGGTAACACTAATTTTTCAGTAAGCTGCAAGTTTGAAGTTTATTGTTAGAGATTTTTCACAATATATCCTTAGCGACAACAAGGTCTCCTGCTTCTTTCTTTCTTTCTTTTTTTTTTTGAGGCAGAGACTTGCTCTGTCGCCAGGCTGGAGTGCAGTGGCGCGATCCCGGCTCACGTCAAGTTCCATTTTCTGGTTTCCAGCAATTCTCCTGCCTCAGCCTCCCGAGTAGCTGCGATTACAGGCACGCGCCACCACGCCCGGCTAATTTTTTTTGTATTTTTAGTAGAGATGGGGTTTTGCCATTTTGGCCAGGGTGGTCTAGATCTCTTGACCTCGTGATCCGTCCGCCTCGGCCACCCAAAGCGCTGGGATTACAGGCGTGAGCCACCTTGCCTGGCCCTCCTGTTTCTTTCTTTATGTTTTTGGGATCAGTAGGATGAACACTGTGCCCAGAGCATCGCAGGAGCTGGAAAGATTTTAGTCCTTCCTTTTTCTCCTAGATGACTTTGCAGTTCAGCCTGGCCACCTTTTTACGGTGCCATCATCTTTATGGACCGCTTGTCCCTGTTTTGGCGACACCAGCCTTACCATTCTGCACCTGAACTACAAAATGAGTCCCCAGAAATGTCCTGCTGATGTTCATCCAGAGTTCTAAAGTACTGGGTTTTCCGTTCCTCAGAGTTTAGGATGCTTCAAGGGAAAGATGAACCGGGAACTGCCGCTGCGGCTATTTCTCATCTCTGTATCCATCCCCCTGAAGGTAGGCGTGTGGCGTGTAAATCAAATTCTGACATATGGAGGGCTTTTCCATGGCATGGGCCATATGTTTCTTGGGAAATATTTTGATCTCAAGACAAAATATAGTCACCTTGGAAAATGAAGGGAAACTTTATTCAGAAAGAGCATGCAAAGAAAATCGAGAATTTTTTTGACAATAGATGAATAATATTTAAAGCAAGTAGCAAAGCATCTCAGAATGTTTGAATTTTTTGCAAGATAATTTAACTTAGCAAAATTAGTGGCACCTGAACTGAATCAAGTGCTGGGATTTGAAGTAAACAATATGTGTAACCAATTTCTTCCTAGGACAGGATAACGTGCATTTATCTTTGGTGTTGGTTTGGATCCATCATTCTTGACATTTAATAGATGTAGATGTATTTTTTAAAATGAACAGGTTGAACTTCAGTGAAAAAGGGACTTCAGAAGTAGGAATTTGAAATATAGTAATAAAAAATAACTAGAGGGGGAAATACAGTGAAAGAATCTAAAAGGTTTTTTAAAATTATGAATTTAGTTCATTGAATTTGGCTTCAAAAATTGATTTCTTTCAACTTTCCACTTAGTTCTTAAGGTGGGGCAGAATTCATTTTATTTGCAAATGTGGAAGGCATTATAAAAACTGTTAATGGTTCCCCCTCCCACGAGGGAAACAGGGAGAGCCATATGCAGGGGATGTTGGGCTTCTTCCAGCTGGGCGGGCACTGAGCTGACTGTTCACCGCACTCACTAGGAGCCTCTGTGCGTCCCCAGGGGCAGCTCTGGGAAAGGGGAAGCTTTGGAAATGATGGGCATGCGGGGGATTCCTAGGCATGTGGTATGTGTTGGGGGAGGGGGCATTCCCAAGGGAGAGTGACTTAATTTCACACTCATGTGGGCGTTAATATTGTAATTTAGGACACTGTTGTGGGCCCATTCTCCTCATGCCAAACTACACATGAGGGTGCTCCAATGATGTAAAGAGAACAGAGGCCTGGCCCGATCCCCTGGAGGTTGTGGTTGGGCCGGGCATGGGTGGGAATTTTAGCGCTTGCAGAGCTCCTTGGATCATTCTAACGCAGCATCAGGACTAGAAACGACCCTGATGGAGGGCAGTGGAAATTCACAGCAGGAGAGCCAGCTCAGAGAAGGCACCAGAGAGGCCTCAACACGATGTGGCCTTAGCGCTGGTGCACCGTGGAGGTGGAGCTTGTGAAAGCATGCTGAGATGGGAGAAAGTGAAGGATTAGTGATTCCATTAAGGACTCAATTTCCAGGTTCAGGAGTAGAGCTAGGAGTTGCTGTCTTCCCTCTACACTAGTGGGTCCCTAGAGAGAACGCAGACTCACAAGGTGGAGGTGTGGATAGAAGAAAAGCTTAATGCTGCCTCCTACCTCTCCTGGCCTGATGGGGAAGAACGAGGATTTGGGTGGTGTTCCCACAGCCCCTGGCTCCCTTAGGAAACCAGCTCTTTCTCATCCAGTCAGAGAAGAGGTGATACTTTCCCTACTGGATCTTGGCGAGTGCCACAGGAGTGGTGTGCCTCAAGCTGTCCCAAAGGGAGAACCACTGGGCCCCCTGATTTACAGAGTAAGTAACTCTTATTGACAAGGGCCAGATATGGTGAAGCTTGGTTGCCAGGGCATGAGCGATGCACCTGTTCTTTCTGAATATATAACTGAAAGCCAACTTACCTACTTATATTTCAAACAAAGCACTGAGGACTACATTTGAAGTAATGTATCATACTTAGCCAGCTTTATATTTAAGACCTATAGACATGACTACATGACTGCTAAAAAGAGCAGAATCTTGGCTCATTTGAGCTCTAACAAGCTGGCATTTGCCTGGAGAATGTTAGGGATTCGGGAGGGGATCCTTCTGGGGATGTCTCATCAAGATATTAGGCAATTTTCATATGTGGGCACTAAAAAAGCTAAAGTCATAGAAACAGACAGAATAGTAGTTGCCAGTCTGAGAAGAGTGTGGAGGAGGGGAGACAGGGAGAGGTTGGTTAATGGTTATAAGATTACAGTTAGATATGAGGAATAAATTCCCATGTCCTGTAGCACAGTAGGGTGTGCTGAAGTTAACAGCAATTTATTGTATACTTCAAAATAGACAGAGGAGACGATTTTGAATGTTCCCAACACAAAGAAGCTATAAATATTTGATGTGATGAAAATCCCAATTACCATGGTTTGATCATTATACATTGTTTACATGTACTGAAATATCACATGTACCCCATTAAAGAGGAGAGATCAGGATATCTGGTGGAAAAAAAAGAGTATATACAGAAGCAGGGGGCCGGGCATCAATGGAGGAGAGTAAGGCAGAAAGTGGGTGTTTGATAATTTGGCTGGAGTTTAGAGTGTATCAGGGGATGGTAGGAAAGATGGTAGAACGGGATTGGTGGTGTGAGGTTACAGAGGGTTTTGAGAACTAGCCCAAGGAGTCTGGATGTGATATGACTAATGACTAGAGCCTTCTTGACAAGCATGTGATGTCACCTCTCAAAAAGCAATCCAGGGCAGAGAGGCTGGAGGTAAAGGCATTGGGAGCCAATGTGGTCCCTGTGTGGGATCTAAGAACCAGCATGGGAGAGTGGTGGTGAGAACTGAGAGGGCGGGACTGTCGGATTTGACACATCATCAGTTGTAGGGAAAAGGGAATAAAAAACGACTCTCAAGTTACTGGCTTGGGGGACAGGGCCAATGGGCGTGTCATCAACAGAAACAAAGGAAAGAGGAGAGAAAGCAGGTTTTGATGTGGGAAGGTTCAGCTTTGGATATACTGAGCCTGAGACATGGGCAAGACATGGGGGTGGGGGTGCTTAGCAGGCCATGGGAAAAATCAGAACCAGGAAGGAGAAAGGCCTGACATTGTGGATGCAGGATTCATTTACATGCAAGTGATGGATGGAGCCAAGTGATTGGTGGGCGTTGCAAAGACCGTGGAGCGAGAGAATGAACATCAACAGTGGATTAGGCACCCTGTCAGGCACTGCACATTATCTCAATCTTCAAAACAGCTTTATGAGATAGGCCTCATTATCCTCATTTTATAGATAAGCAAACAGAGGCTCCAGGCTCTGCCGTTACACAGGCAGGAAGCAGCAGTGCTGAGATTCAAGTCTGGGTCGGTATGACTCCAACAATCTTCTGTTTCCACCCCCAGCATTCCTTAAACTAAAAATAGCTTTTAAGCCAAAAAAACGAGGAACGAAGAAAAACTCCAAATAAAGGACAACCTTTTTGAATTGAGTATATTCAGCTACGTTGTTCTTGTAGTCGCATTTTGGAAAGTCATCATGAACACGCAGACCAAGGGACTGTCAAAGGACTCATATATTACAAAGACCGTAAACTCTGAAGCTGTTCTGATGCTTATGATTTTAATTCTGACTCTACTACTTACTGGTCATTTTATTTATTTATTTTTGTATTTTTAGTAGAGACGAGTTTCACCATGTTGGCCAGGCTGGTCTAGAACTCCTGACCTCAAGTGATCCACCCACCTTGGCCTCCCAAAGTGCTGGGATTACGGGTGTGACCCACTATGCCCAGCCTGACCATTGTAATCAAGTTTTCTCCTGTGAAAATGGTGGTCCCAATCATTGTCTTGCAGGGTTCTGTGTAACAAGCAGTTTCTGTAGATGAAGCGTGTAACACAGTAGCTGATATATATTAGATGCTCAATAAATGTCAGTGTCTTCTCTTGTTTTTCACCTTCCCAGTAGCAGGTTGTTCAGAAACCAATTTATTTCTTCTTTATTTAAATGACACTCACCCTTTGGGCCCCAGGGAAGTTAAGGTTAGTGATAGGACTGAAAACTGATTATTATAGAAAAAGAGTTGATTGGTGTGGCAGGCAGAGTGATGGCCCCCTGAAGATGTCCATGTACTAATCTCCAGAATCTGTTAATATGTTAGGTTAAATTGCAAGAGGAATTAAGGTTGCGGGTGGGATTAAGCTTGCTAATCAGTGGACTTTAAGTTAGAGAAATTATCATGGATTACTTGGTGGACCCAGTGGAATTGCAAGAGTCCATAGAATTGGAAAGAACCTCGAAGAGAGAAGCAGAGTGATGACGGTGGGAGAAAGGCTTACCCTGGCACTGCCGGAAGAAGGAAGAAGAGCCGAGGAACATGAGCAGCCTCTCATTTTCCAGCTTCCGCTGGAAAAGGCAAGGAAACCTGTTCTCCCCTGGAGCCTCCAGAAGAAACACAGCCCTGCCCACCAGTTAATTTGAGCACAGCAAGACCCATTTCAGATTTCCAATCTACAGAACTGAAAGAGAACAAATTTGTGCTGCTTTAAGTTACCACATTTGTGAGAATGTTATAGAAGCAATAGAAAACTAGTATAATCAAGATGCTAAAAGGGACTAAAATAATAATGTTGCCCAATCCATTTCTTATGCAAGTGAGGACTCTGAAGCCCAGAGGGGCGAGAGTGCCCATATAGACACTCAAGAAGGAATAAGCATAGATGGGAAGGATGTGCTTAACTGGTCTGCCCCACTGACCAGCAAAGGCTCTGCCTGTTAGTTGGGTTCTACTAGTCCAGAGAGGTATTGCTCTCAGTACCCTAGGGCCTCCTTAACAAAGGACAACTAGAGGAAGAGCATACATGAACCCATTTTATTCTAAGGGAACTCCGTACCATTCTTTAAGAGGTAAGTTGAGGATACTTATTTTCAATAAGTTTCTTTCTTTTTTCTTTTTTTGAGACAGAGCCTCACTCTGTCGCTCAGGCTGGAGTGCAGTGGCACTATCTCAGCTCACTGCAACCTCTGCCTCCTAGGTTCAAGGGATTTTCCTGCCTCAGCCTCCCAAGTAGCTGAGATTACAGGCATGTACCACCATGCCTGGCTAATTTTTTTGTATTTTTAGTAGAGATGGGGTTTCACCGTGTTGGCCAGGCTGGTCTCAAACTCCTAACCTTGGGTGATCCACCCACCTCGACCTCTCAAAGTGCTGGGATTACAGGCGTTAGCTACTATGCACCCGGACTATCGTCAATAAGTTTCATTTCCTGCACTGGTAGGTCTGATGTTACCAGCCAAAGACTTCACTAGGGAACTGTGGGCAAGTTTACCTAGGCGTGGCTAAGGGAAATGGCTCTCTCTCAGGCCCTTTTGTTTCCCATCATTTTGAATCATCCTGGTTCCGATTCATTCGTGCACTCTCTTTAATGCATTACCCACTGCCACATGCCACAGTGGCCTGCTTGAGAATGGGCACTTCCTTGTACCTGCAGGCTAAAACCAGTTTTCAGTCTTTTTGTCTGAGATAGCTCAAATTTCATTTCATTTAGCAAGCCTCTACCAGCTATATTTTTATAATATACCTATTTTGTTCCATATATGCTACTTCTGGATTTGTGTACAGCTGAACTTCTAAGAATCCTGGGATGCACTTCTCTCTCAACCACTGCTCTGCATGTGACTGGCCCTGGTGGTGCCTTCCCTGTGGGAGGCTTATCTCCTTGATCGTTGTCCCTCGTGCTAGAGGCACAGGGCTCTGCTTCAACTTGCAGCAACAAGGGATTCTGGAGCTTGAGAACTACCTGAAAACTTGTCTGTAGCTTGGACCAAAGTCTTCAGGCAATGCCATTACTTCCTTTTTCTTTTTTTCTGAGACGGAGTCTCACTCTGTCTCCCAGGCTGGAGTGCAATGGTGCAATCTCTGCTCACTGCAAACTCTGCCTCCAGGGTCCAAGGGATTCTCCTGCCTCAGCCTCCCGAGTAGCTAGGATTACAGGCGCCTACTACCGCGCTCAGCTAATTTTTAATTTTTTTTTAGTAGAGACAAGGTTTTGCCATGTGTGCCAGGCTGATCTCGAACTTTTGACCTCAGGTGATCCCCTCGCCTCGGCCTTCCAAAGTGCTGGGATTACAGGCTTGAGCCACCACAACCGGCCAGTGCCAGTACTTCCTACGCTGTTCTATGAGCCGTCCACCCTGGCTTCAGCAACGTGGGCCTCTGTTGTGATAGGAACAGCGCAATAGCCACCACATGTGTCCTGCAAAAGGACTTGCTTAAACTTTTACAGAAAATTGATTTCTAAGGACCCTTCAGGGTCTGAAATGCCTCACTTTATTTGGCAGCTATCCTGTTATCTCACTTGCCACCTGCTTTCTAATAGGGAGGCTGACGTTGTTCTGTAATGTGGAGGTGAAGAAGGAGATTTCAAACTTCCTGAAGGAGGTTTCCAACTTCCTGAGGTCATGGACGCAGAAGCTGCCTGCCTGTTGGTAAAACTCATTGCCTGAGAATTGTTTTGACTGTGACTTTAGGAAAACACTGGTGCTTCTTAATGTTTTCAGAATCACTGGATTCCAAGCAGTAAAATTTCTTCCAAGAATGTCATAATACCTCCTGCCAAAAAAAGCCCAAATAGTAAAAAGAAAAAAAAAAGGAAGAGATTTAATCAGATATCAGAGGAATGAATTTTTATTACATATCTTTTTAAGAACCCAAACAATAAACTATTAGCGTGTGAATTTTAAAAGCACCAAGCCAAAAACCTGAAGAGTGCTATGCTCACTCTCCTTTCTTCTCTGTGTTAACATTACATGTTTTAGATTTAAATTGGTTTTTGTTCTAAAGATGCTGTATATTTTTTCCACCAATCATTTCATTTTTGTCCCTATATTTTCCTTGGATGCATAGATACTTTCAGATTAAGCTTCAGTGGTTCAATATGAGAGGGAGAGACAGAGAGAATGAGGCATGGAGACTGCCCTGATGATGAGAACTTGGGCGATGATTCTGCGTATCTGTTACCGGTGGAGGGTGTCCAGGTTCTTGATGTTGTGAACAAAGAATTGGACAAACTCACAAACATGCAAGGAAAGAATGAAGCAACAAAAGCACAGATTTATTGAAAATGAAAGTCCACTCCACAGTGTGGGAACTGCCCCAGCAGTGGTGCAAGGGCCCCAGCTGCAGAATCTTTTAGGTCCAAATACCCGCTAGAGGTTTCCCACTGGCCACTTGGTGTTCAACCCATGTAAATGAAGTGGTGGCCTTAAATCAAGAGGCTGAACTGAAGTTACAAAGGTCACTCTCCTATGCAAACATCTGATTGGTTGTGGAAAGCAGCCAATCAGAGGCTAAAGTGAAATTATAAAGTTGCACTTCTATGCAAATGAAGGCTTGGCCTGCAATCAGAGGCTAAAGTGAAGATACAAAGTTATACTCCTATGCAAACGTCTTATTGGTTGCAAAAAGTAACCAATCAGAGGTATTTTCAATTTCCCATCTGTCCCGAAGAAAAGATGGGGGTTTGCAAAGGGTGCAGTCTCTGGTCCTTTTGTTACTTAGGTGTGGAAAGTTAGGGTTTTCCTTTCAATTTAATTCTAGGAAGTCAGCATGAAATGGCCTTAGGTTCCCTGCCTCCAGACTCTATTCTCCTGTCTCATAATGGCTGATGTTAGTTCACTACCTTTAGAAAAAGATTTTACGGCCAGGTGCGGTGGCTTACTCCTGTAATCCCAGCACTTTGGGAGCCCGAGGTGGGCAGATCACAAGGTCAGGAGATCGAGACCATCCTGGCCAACATGGTGAAACCCCGTCTCTACTAAAATACAAAAAATTAGCTGGCATGGTGGTGCCTGTAGTCCCAGCTACTCAGGAGGCGGAAGCAGGGGAATTGCTTGAACCCAGGAAGGGGAGGAGGCGGAGGTTGCAGTGGGCTGAGATCAGGCCACTGCACTCCATCCAGCCTGGTGACAGAGAAAGGCTCTCTCTCAAAAAAAAAAAAAAAAAAAAAAAAAGAAAAGAAAAAAGAAAAAAGAAAAGAAATAGATTTTACCCCTTTACTTTTCTTCCCTCCTTTTACTGCAGGGCACCAAAGCAGCTGAACTGCAGTGCTGCTTTGGGGGCAGGGAGTCCCTGGCTCACTCTCACCCCAGGGACACAACTTTTCTTCATCATGGCGTGATGTGGGGCTAAGGGCTCTATCAGACTCCTAACTCTGAGATGACCTTTGGCTTTTACTTCTATCCCTTGGTTTTTGGCCTGGGAAGCCATCAAAAGAATAGTTCAATTTCCCTGCAAGGACAAATGGCTAGCAGGGCAAGATTACCTCCCTGGCTCTGGTCTTCTTAGTTTTGCCTTGTTAATTACGGGAGGAAGACTTCCTAAATCGAAGTGTAGAAGTGGGATGTTGTTGTGAAAAAAAAGAAGAAAAAGCACTGGATATGATATTGGCTGCTATGGTTTGACTGGTGTCTCCCCTAAAAGATATTAAAGTCCCAACCATGAGTACCTATGAATGCGACCTTATATATGGAAATAGGGTCTTCGCAGATGATGATCATGAGATGAGGTCATTCGAGTGGGTCCTGATTCAGTATGACTAGTGGCCTTAAAAAATGCAGGGAATCTGTACCCAGAGAGAGATGCACATAGAGTGAAGATGCTGTGAATACACAGAGAGAACACCATCTACATACAAGCCAAAGGATGTGTGAGGTTACCAGAAGCTGGGAGATAGGCATGGACAGACCCCCTTCAACCCCCCAAAGCCCTCAGAAGGAAACATCCTGTGGACTCCTGGATTGCAAACTAGACTTCTAGTCTCCAGAGCTGAGCAAGAGGCAATAAATATCTCTGGTTTAAGCCACCTAGCCAGAGATACTTTGTTACAGCAGCCCAAGAAACTAACAGAGTGGCTAAATTGAGCCTGGAAGAATGAGTAGGATTCCCCTAGGTGAACAAAGGGGAAAGCATTTTTTAAAGGGAAAGGGTCCAGGCCAAGGCACAGAGGTGGGAGAGGGTATCCACAGTTGAGCAGCTCCACAGAGTTGGTGAGGCCAGATCATGAGGCTGCAGGGGAGGAGGATGAATGAAGCTGGTGAAGCAGGCATGGGGCAGAAAAGAAAACTTCACACTTTATTCTGAGAACAACTGGAAACAAGAGTTCAAGTGATCCTGGGTCGAGTCCCACCTCCTATCTTAGAACCTTGGGGGATAACAACATTTAAGAGATGGGTAGAGGAAGGGGGCTAGTAAAAGATCTGAAAAGGGGCTGCCAGAAAGAGACCAGAGAAAATGATGCATAGAAACTTTGCAAATAATTACAAGAATTATCTGTCAATTAAAAATAAAATGTAAAAACTCACACATAAGTTGCAGAGAACTTGAAAAATACAAAAATGAATACAGAGGCCGGGTGTGGTGGCTCATGCCTGTAATCCTAGCACTTACGGAGGCCGAGGCAGGTGGATCACTTAAGGTCAGGAGTTTGAGACCAGCCTGGCCAACATGGTGAAACCCCATCTCTACTGAAAATACAAAAATAATAATAATAGCCAGGCATAATGGCAGTTGCCTATAATCCCAGTTACTCGCGAAGCTGAGGCAGGAGAATTGCTTAAACCACCTGGGAGGCAGATGTTGCAGTGAGCCGAGATTGCGCCACTGCACTCCAGCTGGGGCGACAGAGCAAGACTCTGTCTCAAAAGAAGAAAAAAAAAAAGAATAAAGAGAACATTAAGAAAAAAAGAGAGAAAGAGCCAACAAGAGGAAATGCAAGAGAAAAACCCAGTAAGATTCAAAGTATGGCCAAATCAGACACTTAGGAGGTTATTGATACCTGGCATGAGAGCAGGTTCAGAATGCAGGGGCAGAAAGGAGAGAGTGAGAAAGGAGTTCATGGGGCCGTCTTGTGTAGACTGTGGTTTCAAGAAATATGACTACAAAGCAAAATAAAGAAATAAGACAACAACTGGAGGAGGTCCTAGGAGGAAGCCCATTTATAGGAGGAGAAAAAGGTCAGCGGGCAGAGAGAAACAATCCAGATGTGTGGACTAAGTGCAGGAATACTTTCTGCTTGGCCTTTTCCAATGCCATGGATAAAAACAATTCCCTCTCACCACCTTTTATTATTATGATTTTACTTAAGCAAGTTTAGATTTCTGTCACATGGGTTTGTTAGCAGGGCCAGTGAAAGATGCCACTCTGTGTGTGGGTTCTCTTCTGATTTAGGACCCCAATGTTGAGCGCATTGTCTTGAGTGGTGGTTCATGTCTGCTGCAAGAGAAGGGCTCCAATGGCAGGGAAAGGCTGCCATTGACACAGAAAAGAATAAGGCACCATTATGATCTGCGGGCATTTCGTAGATAATTATAGAGCTACAATGTAGCTGTCAGGAACTTGGCTGGTAGGAGAACTGCATTGTTTTGATAAATCCTTGACTCTGTGGAGTTGTGGCACATTTATATTGCCTGCACAGAACATCATCCTGTTCTTTCCTGGATTACAGGGTTTTTAGTTTAGTTTACTTTTGTTTTTCTAGAATGAGGGCTGACCTTGCAAAACAGAGATTTCAAACTTAAGGCTTGACTTCTTCAGTCGTCTTCAAAAGAATTATTTAAATACCAGACAATTAGTTTCAGAATTCAGTAACATTTACCCTTGGAGAGAGCGGGGTATTTTGCCTTACCTGCACTCCCCCCTCCCCCTGCATCTTACAGTTATAATAGAAGAGGGACTCAAATCATTTGTTGAATGTCTCAGATTTGCTAAATGCCACAGTAAGTGCATTCACATAGGTTGTCTATTTGATTGTCATACCATGTTTGCAATAGAATTAACTTGATCTCATTTTGTTCAGATGAGGAAGTAGTGTCTCAAAGGAAATACTGACATGTATGTGAGGGATCAGGGCTTCAAACCTAGCTCAGTCTCTATCCATTCTCTCCCTCCCTCCTCACTGTGCCTTGCTCAGCAGTTTGTAAGTCAAGATCTATGCAAAGTCTAGGAAAGGACACATCATAAATGCAAAATGTTTCCTGAGCATGAAGAGAAATCACTTGCTGAACAAGCTGACATCATTTGAAATAGTCAGAGGAGATTCTGGACGTTATCTTTTAGGAACAGATTGTGTGGTACCCATTGCAAATCCTGCAGAAATTCAGAGAAAGGAGGAATCCCTCTGGGTTACTATGGTCAAAATGACTTCCTGAAAGAAGTAAAACTTGAACTTAGCTCTGGAGGATGAAGAGATTGAAAAAGTAAATAGGCCATTTTGCAGCAGAAGAATTCAGTAGGCGGATCAAAAGATGGAGTACAGCAAAGATTTCTGCAAGATGTGTAGGAAATTTGCTAGACCACAGTGAAGATGAAACTGCGACTAGGGTTTGGTTAATTAGGTCAGTCAAGATTAGCTTAAACCCAATATGGTAGACAATCGGGAGCTATTGCAAAACTTAAGCAGGGAGCGCTTTTCATCCATCTGTCCACTCATCTATCCAACCCACAAGCATTCAGTGGGGATTGTTTATGAGCCTATTTGGAGAGTGGAGATAAAACTTAAGCAAAGAGGCTGAAATTCTCAGAAGAATGCAAGGAAACTAGAAGAGAAAGATTCTAAAGAAAGAGGAAGCATTTTCTTATCTGTCCATTGTACTTTGCCATCCATCCTGTAGGGTCTACCTCACATGCCGCCTCCTTCCATTGGCCTCCTTGAATAGCTGTGGTTTCTTATTCTTCAATTATAGTTACTTTTAACATGTCTCATCCCCTTAGCTGAAAGCAGAAAATAGGTCTTGCTCATCTTGTAAATGTAAACAATTTGCAAATCCATAGATCCAATGCATACTTTTTTGAGTCTCTATTCTGTGTCAGGCACTATGCTAGTTGCATAGTTGCATAGTGCATACATTTTTGTTGGCTTGAACTGACGTAAAGAGAGAGGGCTAGATATCTTGAAGGTCTATCTTTATTGTAGCATTTCCTTATTGTAGAATTCCGGTACATTTATGATCCCTGTTGAGCAAGGGAGAGATAAGCCTTCTACCGTTAGAGCAAGCACTGAGGGGCACAGTAGTACTGGGGAGCTAGACGACACCTGGAGGCAGTGTTTGCTGCTGGGCTGGGTGTGAACAGCAGCAGCAAGACTAAAATGATCAGAGGACCATTCTGCAGAGGAACCCTCAGGTCACATTTGGAGGCGCCAATAGCTGGGTCTGTTGGAGGCAGGCACAGTTTAGCTGTCCTACTGTGCTTCAGTGTTCTAGTCTGTAAATGTGTACACAATGGCCACTTGCATGCTGTGAGCCAGATTGTTTTAGCATGGTAACTGTAGGGCCAAGATGTGTTATTTGCTTTAGTCCTGTCAAGTTTATGGTGTAGCCCTTGATTCCTTGCAATGCTCTATTGGTTTCGAAAGCATCCATGAGTGCTCTTTCCTAAGATGGACTGCTCTGAATTGATTCTTAGCTTACACACTGATAAATTCTTGTTTCCTGGCTGAAAAATACCAGGAGTGCCTTTGCAGAGATAAAACAGGTAAAACAGGACAAAAAGGCATCTTTCTCATTGTGCAACCTTTTGCCTTGTTTATTTTATCTGCTTAAAGTTAGCTCTTGAAATAATAAAGGGGAAAAACCCCCAAACTTTCCGGTCACTAACAGTCTGTCAAAATTGTGAACTCTGAAACGGACATCTGGAATTTACTAGGATGCATATGCCCAATGTATTATAGGTATGTGGCAGTTTAGAAAAACTTTAAGAAATTTACATGACTCAGAATGCTACTTCTTGTGTTTGCATCAGCCAACACACTTTTTTCCTTTTGAAAAATTGGCATGTTAAATTAGAGAGTGCATGCTTCATTATTTGAATGCCAGACGAGTTTCATACATTATTCTTTAAAGTTGCTAATCCTGTAGATCTCACATTAGCAGATTGACATAAGTACACCTCTGCTGAATGAGTATATTAGCTCATGTTGCAATATAAAGCACCTTTATCTGACAGTTGCACCTGTCATGGGGTATCCTCAATTTACTAAATTGAAGATATTTTTCTGAGTTCATTTGTTTTTCTTTCTAGTGTTAAAGGTTTCTGCACAATTTTTCTTTTTCTGTCACATCTGCAGAGGTTCTCAGAATGTCTACAAATGAACACTACATGCTCTGTTTTAACGTCTTAGGTGATTTCTCCCCTGAGGCATATACATTTACTTCTTACGGTCTTGTAATTCACTTGAAAATGCACATTTACTCACACCAATAAAATTTTCTTCCAACTATATATTTTCCTGCATTACATCATCTCATTAAGCATCAGAATCGCTTAGGCTTGGATTTCCCCCAAAGATTATGGGAAATTTGTGACTGGCTCCATGAAATGAGCTCTTATTCTGTGATGGTCTAAAAATAGTTGCACCAAACCACAAAAACATATTGCAAGTGGCTTAGATTAATGCCTTTCTTCTGTAATCAGGAGCGTTTTAGGTGATGGTATGGGAAAGAGGCTCAGAGATCACCTGGGCAAGCTTTTTAATTTTCAGATAAGAAAACTGAGTCCCTGACAAGTAAAGTGTATTGTTCATGGTGCACAGTGAGTTCTTGTCACCTCTAATACTGGAACTCAGGTTTCTGGATTCCCTATCATGAAGAAAAAATACTCAACTCGGATGCTTGGAAGATAAGAGAGCATGAGGTTGAAATCCTGCAGATCTAGATTAAAATTCCAACTTGATCACTTAGTTGTGTTGACTATGGGAAATCTCAACATATCTACATCTATTCATCTCTAAAATGGGTATAATAGTAGTAGACTCCTTAAAGAATTGTTATAAGTGAATGACATAATACATGCTAAGGTATTAATGCAATATCTGACATGTAGTAACTGCTCAATGATTGACAGGTAATGACTTTAACTTTTTATAAATAAAAAGAATAGGGTAAATATAAAATGTTTACTAGGATGGAACTATTTGAGTAAGAAGTGATTGCTTTCCATAAGTAATTTCTTGGGAAACAAATATTGGGTGGGTGTGGGGAAGTCTAACAGAAGTTTTTGCTGTCATTATGCTATTTAGGTTGACTGTACACGCTTGGAAGTTGAGTCACGCTCAAAACACTTGATCCTGCAATTAGGGCAGGGTGCCACTAGGTGGCAGTAGTTTCTTAGTCATGGTTGCATAATTTTGGTCACCAAAAGGAAGATAAAAGGATACGTAATTGGAACATGTTTCCATTCATACACATTTTAAAATCAACCTCATCACTGCCACATATTCATATTTATTAAAGTACTGTGATTTACAGGACTTCGAAGTCAGATATACTTGAGTTTGAAATCCTTCTTCCTCTTTTTAGATCAATGTGGATGAGTACTAGCTTAAACACTACCCAGGTTAATAAATAAAAGATTTCTACTATCGATGGACATTTGGACTGTTTCCAGTTTAGGCTATTATAATAATGATAGTAGGAATATTCTTAGAATGTATTTTGGCTCATATATGTATGCAGTTTCTTTGGATATGTGTATAGGAATAGAACTGATGGGTCATAGGGTAGGCATACCTGCAGCTTTAGTACAAGCTGGCATAGTTTTCTGAAGTGGCTGTATCAGTTTCTACTTCTACCAGGTATCTATGAGAGTTCCATGTGCCCAACATCTTTGTCTATAAGTGGTATTGTTACATTAAATTTTTAAACGTGTTCTAACAGATGTATAGAGATATCTCATTGTGTTTTTAATATGTATTTCTGTGATGACCAGTAATGTTGAGAACCTTTTCATGGATTTTGGCCATTTGGATATGGTCTTTTGTGAGGTTCCTGTTCCAAGACAATTGCCTAGGGTTGAACATGTTGTGTCTATTCTTAATGATTGATATGTAGGGGTTCTTTATACATGCTAGATGAAAATCCTATTCTCCCGCTCAGTGTCATGCCTTTCACTCTTTTTTTTTTTTTTAGATGGAATTTTGCTCTTATTGCCTAGGCCTGGAGTGCAATGGCACTATCTCGGCTCACCACAACCTCTGCCTCCCAGGTTCAAGCAATTCTCCTCCCTCAGCCTCCCACGTAGCTGGAACTACAGGCATGCGCCACACTGCCCGACTAATTTTGTATTTTTAGTAGAAATGAGATTTCTCCATGTTGGTCAGGCTGGTCTTGAACTCCAAATCTCAGGTGATCTGCCTGCCTCAGCCTCCCAAAGTGCTGAGATTACAGGTGTGAGCCACCGCACCCCCCTGCCTTTCACTCTCTTAATGGTGTCTTGATAAATAGAAAGTCTTAATTTAATGAAGTTCAATTTACTGATCTTTTCCTTTATGTTTGTATTTTTGTGTATATGTGTTTTAAAAGAAACATTGGCCTATGCCAAGGTTATAAAGATCAGTCCCTGAGGCTGGGGAGAGCCAGGCATTAATTGGCTTAGGCCGATTACCTGATTAACCCCTGTGGTAGGGAGATGGGATAACCCTGATTGGATTAGACCAATCAGAAGCCACCCAAGGCACGAGTGTTAGGTCAGCGTTCCTCAAAGTACAAGGGCTCGGTGAGGGAGTCAGAGGATTTGAATGAAAATTGGGTGCTTGTTAGGACAGGAGAAAGGTGAGTGAATGCTGAGTGGTTAACCATCAAAGAACCTTTCAATTCTATGCACCAAGTGGATTGGAGTCCAGAGGAAAGGAAAATTAATAACCTTTAAGTGTTTTCCCAAAGAACACTCCAGAAATTAGTAAAGAAACTCTGATTTTAAATGTTGTTAAATTTCTTATTTATTCACCCCTTGACTTTTTTTTTTTTTTACCATCTCCACATCATGTATATAAAAATGGACACGTCCATGTCATATGGACAGGCACACACATATGCACATACACAAGTCCTCCACTGCCTTCTTCACATTCAAAGGTTGCCTAGGGTTGAACATTTACCTGTTACACATGTTCACAAATTTGACTCTCAATACTACCAATCATTCCTAATAATTTCAGGGAAGATCGCAGGTTTGATCAGTGGCTTGATGTATTTGAATTACCACACTAGTTTGTGGGATATAATGGCAAGATACTAGAGACTTGTCATTTACCCCCTCCCACCTTCCCACTGACATAATTATGAAAATATAGAAAGGTATTCAAATTTCCAGTAGAGTTGGAAGCCAGAAGTATTACTTAATAACTTACAGGAAGCCAGGAGAAATTTCTACTCCGCAGAATTTAGAGGAAGCCCCAAGGAACAAAGTATGGCCGTGCAGGGAAAAAGAGGTCATAGGAAATTCTTTCCTCATTATAGAGTCTCTCTCTTTTTTTTCTTTCTTCCTGTTTCCATCTTTCTCTTCACTCACGCCTGGGCTGCAATTCCCACTCATGCTAATGAAGAGATGAGAATTTGGCAACTGGAAAAAACAGGGGTTAGTATAAATAGGAGACTTAAGTTTTTCATTCAATGTTTTTGACAAGGCAAAATATACATGGCTTCAGACTAGAGAGACGACCCGGAGATCCTTCCTTAGGTTAAGTAAGTTGCAGTCATGGGAAAGTTGTCTCGGAATGGGCAGAGACGTTTGGTTTATAACGAGGCAGAAAGACAGGCGTGGAGAGCAGAGCAAAACCACACATGCTTTGATGAGGAAAAATCAAAACAGATCTCTCCCTGATCAAAGAATTGAATGTGGAAGAGAGAAAACATAAAACCAGAGAGACAGAGGAATAGTGTCCCGTGACAAAAAATTTATTATAGGAAAGAGCAGAAAATTTTAGAAAACATCCAATTTGAGCTCAATAAACTTCAGGAAGCCAAGGATGAGATGAAAACACAATAGACTTTGATGAAAAGGGAGATTATTGTGATAAGGAAAGCTTTTAAGGAAACTGAAATTTAATGACTTTTTAAATGGTTGATAACAGATCTGGAAGCAAAAACGTAACAAAAAATACATAGCTTATTGCATTCCTTTTTAATTTATGTGGTTACCAGGGCTAATTGACATCCTGTAACCCTCCCACATTTGGACACATGTTTTTAGTAGGTCAAAATTTATTTTAAAAATGTACATTTAACCTCTTTTCGTAAATAGAAAATTGTAGAATAGATTCCTTTTTTACTACTCTGGCTTTTCAAAGAGACATACCATCAGTGAATGCCAAATGTGCTATTAAAATTTCTCCAAATGTTAATAAATCTTACTTCTTTGAAAATATTTGGTTCTGTTGCCAATTATATGTAGAGTGTAAGCTTTTAAAGTTACAGGTATATAAAGAATTAGATACATAACTTTAGGAAGTGCGGAATGAGTCTGATACACAAAACAGTATTTTGTATTAAAAATGAAATCACAGCAGTAAAATCAACATTAGAAGTAGTAAAGAAGCAAGTTAACCCTGCAGAAAATTTATTCAGAAATGCAGTGGTTTTCAAACTGAGCACCTTAGAGGTACCTGGTAGGGCCTCAGAGGCTGGGGTAGAGGGTGAAGGGGTTTTAGGGAGTGGGGCCAAGGGCTCCTTAGCCCCACTTCAACCACAACCATGGCACCTTATTTTTGGTCTCTCTTTTTAAAAATAATTCTTGTAATTTGGGCATCAGATTTTGTGGGAAATTGTTTCTATGGCTAAAACTATTAGCTCCTCATGTTAAATCAAATTAAGAAAGGCTCCCAATGTTTGGAGCAAATGTGCAAAAATAAAATGATAATGGTTGGCGGCGCGCAGTGGTTCACGCCTGTACTCACAGCACTTTGGGAGGCCAAGGCGGGTGGATCACGAGGTCAAGAGATCGAGAACATCCTGGCCAACATGGTGAAATCCCGTCTCTACTAAAAATACAAAAAAATTAGCAGTGCGTGGTGGCGCGCGCCTGTAGTTCCAGCTACTCGGGCGGCTGAGGCAGGAGAATTGCTTGAACCCGGGAGGGGGAGGTTGCGGTGAGCCGAGATCGCACCACTGCGCTTCAGCCTGGTGCCTGGCGACCGAGCAAGACTCTTTCTAAAAAAAAAAAAAAGAAAGAAAACCTGTCTCAAGGCCGAGACGTACCAAATGCAATTAATAAAATAAAAGATGAGGAAACATGAAGGCCATCTTGTGATCTTGTGTTGTGGTACCGTCATAAAGATGTGTCTGTATTCTTACCCATAGATAGCTCTATAGTTATCCAATCAGGGAGGAAAAACACCACAGCAGTATTTTCGGTTTTTGTTTTTTTGAGACGGAGTCTCAATCTTGTTGTCCGGGCTGGAGTGCAATGGCGCGATCTTGGCTCACTGCAACCTCCGCCTTACAGGTTCAAGCTATTCTCCTGCCTCAGCCTCCTGAGTAGCTGGGATTACAGGGGCCCACCACCACGCCCAGCTGATTTTGTATTTTTAGTAGAGATGGGGTTTCTCCATGTTGGCCAGGCTAGTCTCGAACTCCCGACCTGTGTGATCCGCCCGCCTTGGCCTCCCAAATTGCTGGGATTACAAGCGTGAGCACCGTGCCTGGCAGAGCAATTTATTTAATTCTATCCAGGCTGACTCTAGTCTTCTTGAACTTACTGTTTTGAAAAAAAAATTAGGGGACACTGAAAAGCCCCAGAATGTAAAATATCTATGAACCCTTTCTCTGGGATATTATCCCACAAGACATTGAAGATGGCTGATAAATGAACCAAAATAAGTAAAAAAATAAGGCTGCTGTAGTAGCAAAGTATCAACTAGGAAATAATACTTGACTATAAGACGCTTCAAGTCTCTGCAACCTTCGCCTCCTGGTTCAAGCGATTCTCCTGCCTCAGTTTCCTGAGTAGCTGGGATTACAGGTGGCCATCACCACGCCTGGCTAAGCTTTGTATTTTTAGAAGAGATGGAGTTTCACCATGTTAGCCAGGCTGCTCTCGAACTCCTGGCCTCAAGTGATCCTCCTGCCTTGTCCTCCCAAAGTACTGGGATTACAGGCGTGAGCCACCACCCCCAGCCTCTTTTAAGTCTTAATCTAAGACTCAAGGGTAATTAATCATCAGTATACATTTTTAAAATTGACAATTTTCCTATCACTACAGAAGACACACCAAATAGAACATGATGTGAAACTATAAGAAAACATGAAAAAACAGCAATAAAGATTTCTTCCAAGCCCAAAAGCATGAAACAAGATGAACATAAATACTATTGAACATTTCATATATTTTACATATTCATGATAGTAAACATAAATAGGCCAAGATATTTGAATAAAATAAAATTAGCCTTAGTATAGGGGAAGAAAACCCAGCAAACAAAATCTTATGTGTTATTTGTAAAGGATACATCTATTAAGAAAGGAAAGATGAAGAAAAAACCCAGTAAGATTGAGAAAATGTAGGGAGGGAAGGGAGGAAAAGAGCTTTGATTTATTGAGCTTCAGCTAGGTTGCTTTACATACTAATCTTGAAAGTTTATAATGTCTAAGCCTATAGCCATTATACCTGTAGCATGATTGAATAGTTACACACTCTACTCCTTAGATATGCAAAAGATATTTTACAATAAAAATTATTGGACAATATATTATACATACAAAAAAGTATATAAAATATCTATGCACAGCTTAGTGAATAATAAAACAATATATACCTATGCGCCCTCTATCCAGCTTAAGTACATATTTTCAGTGCCTTAATGATGAGCCATGATGTGAAATTCCTCACTTACTATCGCCACCCTCCCCCACAGAGTAAACTGCCATCCTGAGTTTATGTTTATCATTCCTTTGCTTATCTTTATGTTTCAGTATCTATGTGTAAATCAACAAACAAAACAGTGTTTGGTTTTGCCTGTTTTAGAACTTTATATGAGTGGGTTTTATACTCTATGTGGCTGCAATGGCCATGGGAACTTCCTTCAGAGACTTCCTTCTGCAAGGGATGAACAGACCAAAAGCTTAGCTGCTGACCTCTGAAATCCACGGGTGTTACTGCCTGTCTCCCATATGCAGTTCACTGGCAATGACGCATTGTGGTGAGGCTGCTAAGGTAGACTTGGCTGGGTGCAGCGGCTCATGCCTGTAATCCCAGCGATTTAGGAGGCAGGAGTCAAGGATCTTATGTGGCCAGGAGTTTGACACCAGCCTGGACAGCATAGTGAGACCCTTTCTCTACCAAAAAACGGTGGTGCACACCTCTAGTCCCAGCTACTTAGGAGGCTGAGGTGGAAGGATCACTTGAGCCAGGAGTTCGAGGTTACCATGAGCTGTGCTCATGCCACTGCACTCTAGTCTGGGTGACAGAGGGAGAGTTTATCTCTAAAAATAAGAAATAAAAACAAAGTGAAAAGCCTCCTGTGGACCAGCTTGGCTCAAGGACTCCCTGAATAAACTTGCTTAGGCTGCATGGCAGTCTAAGATGTGTTCCAAACATTTCTTCCTCCTTTTCACGTGGGGTCAGACTTGCAGTCTGATGATTCTTCTAGACTTTCTGCAGCTCCTGCTCTACCTTCTTTACCATAGGTATTTCCCCTCAATAAAACTCTTACACATTTAATTCTGTGTTGGTGTCTGCTTCTTAGAGGACTTTGACTGACACAGTAGTCCTTTTTTTTTTGTTGTTGGCTTATTTTTGTGTTTCATTCATGCTAATGTGTGAATTTCATTCTTCTTCTCCACTGTATAATATCCATTGTCTATATGTCATAGTTTATTGAGCTCTTTGTCTGTTGATAGACACTGAGTTATTTCTTTTTCTTTTTTTTTGCATTATAAACCACAGCCTGGAAAAAAAAAGTCCTATGGGCCAAATCCTCCTGATCCATAAATTTTATGATTTATTATAAAACATAATAACAATTTTATATTTTTAAACGGTTGGAAAAAATCAAAAGAAAAATAATCTTACGTGGTATGTGAATATATGAAATTCAAATTTCAGTGTTCATAGAAAAGTTTTATTGGAGCATAGTGATGTTTATCTGTTTATGTCTAAGGGTTTCTTTCTTGCTACAATGGCAAAGTTGACTGGCTGCTGGATGAACCACAAAGAATAAAATATTTACTATTTAACCCTTTACAGAAAAAGTGTACTGACCCCTGCTAAAAACAACGTGGTTATGAGTAATCTTGGATACATCTTTTGCTGCATATGTATAGGAGTTACTCAGGATATAGTCTTAGGAGAATATCTGGGCCTTAGGATATGTACATGTTTAATTTTATTAGTTAATGCCAAATTGTTTTTTAAAGTGATTGCAAAGTATTTTCTCTTCTATCAGCGGTGGGTGTGAGGTCACAGTTGTATTACATTCTTGCCAGTAGTAGGTATTGTCCAATTTTTACCAAATAGGTAGATGTGAAAAGTTTTCTCATTGTGGTTTTAATAGGCATTTCTTTGATTACTAATGCAATCTGAACATATGCTTATGGTCCATTTGTATTTTCCCTTTATGACATTGCTTTATGTCTTTAATCTATTTTCTTTTGAATTGTTTGTCTTTTTCTTGATTGATTCAGGGAAATTCTTTACATATTTTGTATATTAATCCATTATCATTTAATTCATTGATTAAATTAAGTCATTTAATTTATGGCCCCTGCTTTGGACTATCTTTATTGTGCTTTTCGATTGCCAGAGTTTTTACATTTAAACTATTTTTAATAGAAAATTTCAATCATATACACAAATAGAAGTTCTTAATTTGAAGGTAGTTGTATTTTAAATACTCTACTTTTTGTTTCATAATTTTTATGTTTTAAGAAGCCCTTCTTTTTTCTTAAATGACAAATATATTAATGTATGTTGTCTTTTGAAAATTTTATAATTTTCCTTTTCATTCAAGTTTTGTGACATCTTGGAATTGATTTTTGGTATGATATGATATACAATTTCATTTTTAAAATATGGATTATCATAGTCTCTGAGCCATTCATTTAAAAATGCACTTCTTGGCAGGGCACGGTGGCTCACGCCTGTAATCCCAGCACTTTGGGAGGTCGAGGCGGGTGGATCACGAGGTCAAGAGATCAAGACCATCCTGGTCAACATGGTGAAACCCAGTCTCTACTAAAAATACAAAAATTAGCTGGGCATGGTGGCGCACGCTTGTAGTCCCAGCTACTTGGGAGGCTGAGGCAGGAGAATTGCTTGAACCCAGGAAGCGGAGGTTGCGGTCAGCTGAGATTGCGCCATTGCACTCCAGCCTGGGTAACAAGAGTGAAACTCTGTCTAAAAAAAAAAAAAATGCACTTCTTTTTTCTCCTGATTGGCAATTGTTCCTATAGAAAATTTCATACATGTGTGGATTTTTTTCTAGACTCTAATCATTCTATTTGTCTGTTTATCTTTTCTGATTGACTCTCATTGTTGTAGCTACTTAGGTTAATAATATGTCTTCACATGTGCCTTCTGCCTTGTTCTTTGTCAGTAGTGCTTTGCTTCTTTTTTGGCCCTTAACTTTTCCATATAAATTTTAAAATCAACCGTCCAGTTATGAAATGTCTTCTTGGATTTTAATTTTGAATGACACTGAATCTATAGTTTGGGAGGGAACCATTATGCACAATGTTGAATCTTCCTATCCAAGAATATAATACATTTCTTCAATCATTTACCTTTTTAAAGTGTCCTCCAATAAGTTCTGCAATTTTTCCCTCAAGCCTTACCTACCTTGTGCTAGATTTCTTCCTATATTCGATTCTATTCATATTCTGTATTCTTTTTATTTTTAGCTGCTTTGTAAGTGGTATCTTTTTACTTTCAATCTTTCTATTTTCCTAGTTTTAGCTGTTTTCTATGAAGAGTAGATAGTTGAATGTTTTTGTCAATAATCTTGGTCTTTATCCTTGGTTATCTTGGACTATGTGTTCACCGTTTCCCTTGAAGTATCATTTGTGAAGTTCCCTAAGACTTAGCATGGATGTGCCCTCCTCCAGAGAGGTTTCCATTCATCTACAAAGCACTGAGGCCATCAGAATGCTTCTATCTTACTGATGAATGGAACCTTTAATCACTTATGACTTCATTTTTCTTTAGTGATGCTTTCTGTTTTAGGGTCTGTTTTGACAATTTTCTTTTGGTTAGCAGTTTCTTTTATTTTCAAATTTTCTGTGTCTGTATGTTTAAAACGTGTTTTATAAACAACATGCAGCTGACGTTTTTATCGTTATTGACAGTATTCGTCTTCTAACTAGAGTTTAGTCCATTTGTAATGTTTGTGATTATTGATGTATGTGTATGTGTAATCATATCACCTTATTATGAATTTACTATGTGTCTGTCTTTCTTTGGATTCTTTTCATTTCTTTCCTCCTATTACTATTTTTTAGCCAAGCAGTGATTCTTTTGTGATATAAGTCAGATCATGCTGTTCTGTTCAAATCCCATTATTTGTTTCTCCTTTTTCTCAGAGCGAAAGCTAAAGGCGAAAGCTAAAGTTCTTATGGAAGCCCATAGGACCTACATGATCTGACCTCTTGCTTTCCTTGGACTGTTCTCCTTGCTCTGTCTGTTCTAGACATATTGGCTGCCTTGATTTTCTCTGAACACCAGAACATACTCTTAGTACAAGACCTTTGCACCTGCTGTTTCCTCTACCCAGAACTTTCTTCTCCCAGACATCCTTTGGCTTCCTGCTCACATTCTCAGATCTCTGCTCATATGCCACCTTATCACTGAGGCTTTTCCTGTCCATTCTACATAAAATAGCAACCTCCTGCACTTCTCAACCCCTCCTTAGCACTCATCACCCTCTTATTTGTGACATACTTTCTTGTTTATTTGTGATGTGCGTGTGTCTTATCTACCAGAATGCAAGATCCATGGATGAAGGTTCTTTGCCTTTATAGTGTCTGCAGCATTGTCTTGTACGTGGTAGGAGCTTAGCATTTGTAGAATAAATCTTTTTTTTTTTTTTTGAGACAGAGTCTCGCTCTGTCACCCAGGCTGGAGTGCAGTGGCGTGATCTTGGCTCACTGCAACCTCTGCCTCCTGGGTTCAAGTGATTTTCCAGCGTCGGCCTCCTGAGTAGCCAGGGCTACAGGCATGCGCCACCATGCTGTGCTAATTTTTTTTTTGTATTTTTAGTAGAGACAGGGTTTCACCATGTTGTTCAGACTGGTCTGAAACTCCTGACCTCAAATGATCCACCCTCCTCAGCCTCCCAAAGTGCTGGGATTACAGGCATGAGCTGCCGCGCCCTGCTTAATAAATCTCTTTTGATGAAAAGTTCAGTCATTCAGATTTATTTCTTTCTCCTTGCTTGTCCCCAGATGATTTGGGCCTACAGTGAGAGATTTTAAGTCCTGACGGCCCTGGAGAAAGGAGGGCCATCTCAGTCTGTGCAAGCGTAAGACCTTATGCTGTCTTCTCTGTTCTTACTGGTTTCCCTGCTGGGTGACTGGTCTTACCCTGTTCCTGGATCCCTGCACAGTGTCTGCTTAGGTGTGACTAAATCATATGGTACTTTGGGATCTTACATGAACACCTAATGCTGAAAACTGGGCATGCGTCATTTTCCTTTAATCCTGAGGCCCATGTTCTGCAGGCTCTTTGGCCCACCTCTACAGCTATATACCTATATGCCCTTTCAATCCCTCTGGGGTCTCCTCTGGCACACATGGAACTTCCAGATTCCCTTCACGGTTGGAAAAATCAAAGATCTGCTACCTCTTTTGCTCAGAGCTGCCTTCTTATTTCTGTGACACTTTAGATGTGTTTTTAGGCTGAATGTGGGGCTTTCTCTAGATCTGCAGCTTTCCTCAAACTGTCCAGGGAAGCAAACCAGGACACGGTATTCTTGAATTCTTCCATACTCAACTAAAGGTTTTGCCCCTCTGCCTCCAGGTTTCACCCTAAGTGAAGCTGATGAGTGCTCTGGCATCTTCGATTCACCTCTTGCTGCATCTCTCTTTTTCCTACATTCCAGTAGGCCACAAAGGATGGCATTCCCCTTTCCTTATGGCAGAAACTTCCCTGACTTCATATCTGAGTTTCCCCACTGTCCACAGTTTACGGTACAACTATCTCCTACAAGTTGGCCAGCATTGCCTCTGATATGTAAACAAGAAGTATTTGGAGTTAAGGTCACCTTTCCTCTGGTTTTATTTTATTTTTTTTAAAGTTTGGCTTTCAAAACCATTGCCCCTCTGTAGAATCCAAGATTATTTGAGATTATTAAGTCTCTTCTTTCTGTTTGCATTCTTTCTATAACAGCGTTAATAAATACAAATCAACACATATGCACATGAAGAGAAAATGGATGTAGTAACCAACGACTGCCTGATGTAAACTCAATTATGTAAAATGTCAGTGTCTGATTTCTATGTGCTCAAACTGATATTTCAACATATTAATAAGACTTAATTCCAGCACTTTGGGAGGCTGAGGTGGGCAGATCACCTGAGGTCAGGAGTTCAAGACCAGCCTGACCAACATGGAGAAACCCTGTCTCTATTAAAAAATACAAAAATTAGCTGGCTGTGGTGGCAGGTGCCTGTAATCCTAGCTACTTGGGAGGCTGAGGCAGGGAGAATTGCTTTAACTCAGGCGGCGGAAGTTGCAAGTGAGCCAAGATCACACCATTGCACTCCAGCCTGGGTGACAGAGCGAGACTCCGTCTCACAGAAAGAAAGATTTAATTGACATAATGACTTTAGCATAATTAGCTTGTTCCTGATATGTAATAAATGTGCTTGATAGATACTGGCTGCTGTTTTAATGTTTATAAAATCTCCCCAAATGATGCCGTCATTTTGAAGGTGAGACTCTATTTGCACCCTCATGAGATATTTAACCACATGCCTTCCAAACTATTGACTGGGATTACTCTCTAACCTTCATTCAATATCAGGTTCCTTGAGAGCAGACACCATGACTTAGGCCTGCTTGTCTTTGCTGGTGCACAGTAGGTCCATTCATTCCATGTTATTTATGTAGTATATGCCAGGCCCATGCTGGGTACTGGGCACATGAAGTGGAATAAGCATCAGCTCCTGCCAGAGCGAGACAAGTAATGCACTCAAATATTACAGCTGCTGTGATCCATTGCCAAGGCAGCCAGAAAACATTTTGTGGAAAAGTGACCTTAAAGCTGTGCTTTAAAAGATCAGTGGTGTTTGCCAGGTAGACCAAGCGTGGAAGGACTTTCCTGGGGCGTGAGCAGAGCTGTGTGGACAAAGCACTGAGGTGTGAGATACAAAAAGGCAGTCTCAGGGAACTGCAAACGGTTCAGTGCAAATGCAGTGTGGGTGAAGCCTTGGAGAACAGCAATAGATGGGGTTCAAGAACCTGACAGGGGCCAGATCACAGCAGTAGCACTTGAATGATCTTAGACAGAGGAGGTGCATGATCAGATTTGCCATGACGAAAGTTTTCCTTAGCCTGAAGGTGAATACCACATTGGAAGGAATCAGGCCTGGAGGAAGGGAGACCACTAAAAAGACTATGAAAACAGTGGAAAACAAAAGAAGAATGTAGAATTATGAGTTTTGGGACCTGACTGGTTTCTTCTAAAACGCTTGTTGTTCTGCAATGATGGTAATTATAGTAATGATTGAGGACCTAGTATGTGCTGGGAATTCTGATTAGCGCTGTACATACTGTTGAACATTTTCTCTTACAACTACTCCGTTAGGTAGGGACTATCATTATCTTCATTTATAAATAGGAAAACTCAGGGCACTGAGTGTTGGAATAAATTACCCAAGGTGAACCAGCTAGTGAGTTGCAGAGCTGGGATCAAACCGAGGAAGCACAGCTCCGCAACTCTTCCACAGGTCTATCCCACAGAGAACAGACATGTGTAGAATCAGAGAAATATCCTCTAGCTGCAATGCTTACAGCCAATGACATTTTTAAAAATTGTGGTAAGCACATACAACATAAAAAAATTACCATCTTAACCATTTTAAAGTCTGTAATTCTGTGTAATTACGGAGATTCACATTGTTGTGCAACCATCACCACTATCCGTCTTAAACTCTGCATTTTGCAAAACTTAAAACCGTATACTCATTCAAAAGCAGTACCCCATTCCTTGCTCCTCTCTGCCCCTGGCAACCATCATTCTACTTTCTGTCTCTATAAATTTGACTATTCTGGGTACCTCATATAAGTGGAATCCTATAATATTTGTCTTTTTGTTAGTGTCTTATTTTACTTAGCACGATGTTTTCAAAGTGCATTCATATTGTAGCATTTCAGAATTTTTTTCCTAACACTGAAAAATTTTCCACTGTATGTATATACCGTATTTTACTTATCTGTTCATTTGTTGGGTTTCTTCCATGTTTTTTCTATTGTAAATAATGCTATCAAAATGGGTGTAGAAATAACTCTTAAAGACTCTACTTTCAATTCTTTTGGATACATACCAGAAGTGGAATTGCTGAATCGTATGGAAATTATATATATTTTTGAGACAGGGTCTCTCTGTGTTGCCCAGGGTGGTCTCGAACTCCTGGGTTCAAGTGATACTCTTGCCTTGACCTCCCAAAGTGCTAGGATTACAGGCCTGAGCCACCACATTTGGCCTATATATATTTTTTCTTCTAGTTTCCCTTGTGATTTCGATTGCTGAAGAGTATGTTGACTAATTTCCACAGATTTATGAATTTTCCAGTTTTCCTTTTGTCATTGATTTCCAACTTAATCTTGGAATCAAATAAGATATTTTGTATAATACATATCTTTTTAGCTTTATTGAGACGTAGTTTGTGGCCCAACATATGTTCTATCTTGGAGAATGTCCACGTGTACTTGAGAATGTATATACTGTTGCTGTTGGGTGGAGTTTTCTGTATATGTCTGTTAAATCCGGTTGGTTCCCTGTGTTGTCCAAGTCCTCCATTCCCTTTCCTCTCTTCTGTCTGGTTGTTGTACCCATTTTTGAGAATGGGGTGTTGAAGTGTCCAATCATTATTGTAAAATTATCTATTCCTCCTTTTAATCCTGTCAATTTTTAAAAATTTTTATTTATTTGTTTTTTTTTTAGACAAAGAGTCTTGTTCTGTCACCCAGACTGGAGTGCAGTGGCATGATCTTGGCTCACTGCAACCTCTGCCTTCTGGTTCAAGTGATTCTTGTGTCTCAGGCAACTGAGTAGCTGGAACCACAGGTGTGCACCATCATGCCTGGCTAATTTTTATATTTTTAGCAGAGACAGAGTCTCAGCCTCCTGAGTAGCTGGGACCACAGGCATACGCTGCCATGCCTGGCTAAGTTTCGTATTTCTTGTAGAGACAGGGTCTCAGCTTCCCAAGTAGCTGGGGCCACAGGTGTGCACCATTATGTCTGGCAAGTTTTTGTATTTTTTGTAGAGGCAGGGTCTCAGCCTCCTGAGTAGCTGGGACCATAGGCATGCACCACCACGTGTGGCTAATTTTTGCATTTTTAGTAGAGACAGGGTTTCACCATGCTGCTCAGGCTGGTCTCAAACTCCTGACCTCAAGTGATCCACCTGCCTTGGCCCCCTAAAGTGCTGGGATTACAGGCATGAGCCACCACACCTGACCAGTCCTGTCAATTTTTGCTTCATATGTCTTGATGGTCTGTTGTTAGGTGTGTAACTATTGAAAGTTGCTATGTTGTCCTGGTGTGTTGAACCTTTTGTTACTGTATGATGTCTTTCTTTGTCTCTTGTAATTTTTTTTAAATTTAAAGTTTATTTTGTCAGACATTAGTATATGCATTCCTGGTCTCTTTTGGTCATTATTTTCATGGAATATCATTTTCCATCCTTTCATTTTCAAACTGTTTGTGTTTTTGATTTAAAGTGGGTCTTTTGTAAATAGTATATAATTTTACTATTATTATGTTTTTAAAATCTATTTTGGCAATCTCTTGTTTTGATTGGAGAGTTTAATCCATTTACATTTAAAGTAATTACTGATATGGAGGGACTTCTGTCATTTTGCTGTTTGTTTTCTACATACCTGATACCCTTTTCTGTCTCTCATTTCCTGCTTCACTGTCTTCTTTTGTGCTTAGTTGACTTTTTGTAGTAAAATGTTTTAATTTTCTTATAATTTCCTTTTGTGTATATTCTATAGTTATGTTCTTTATAGTTATCATGGATTACATTTAATATCCTAAAATTAAAACAGTCTAATTTGAATTTATACCAACTTCAATAACAGACAAAAAATCTGCTCCTTTGTAGTTCCAACCCCATCTTTTCCATTTATTAATGTCACACAATTACATCTTTATATGTTATGTGTCCAAAATTATAAATTAACAATTGTTTTTATTCATTAATCTCTTAAATTATGTAGAAAACAAATGTGGAGTTACAAACCAAAGTTACAATAGTACTAGCTTTTAGACTAATAATTATTTTCTAAAAAATGTTTTGGTCTCTTAAATCATGTTGAAAACAAAATGTAGAGATATAAACTGTTGTTATAAAATGCTAGCTTTTCTAACTGCCCATGTATTTACCTTTGCTGAGATCTTTGTTTCTTCATATAACTTCAAGTTACTGACTAGTATTTTGCAACCTGTAGGACTTTATTGAACATTTCTTGCAGGACAGATCTAGTGGTAATAAACTCCCTCTGCTTGTGTGTGTGTGTGTGTGTGTGTGTGTGTGTGTGTGTGTCTGTGCGCTTATACTATATCACCCCACTTCCTTCTGGTCTTTAAAGTTTCTGAAGGAGGATCTGATGTTTATCATATTGAGGACCCCTCATATGTGATCATTTCTTCTCTCTGCTTTCTCTCTCTTGAAAGCAGAGAAGAAATGATCCCTTTGTATTTTGACAGTTTAATTATAATGTGTCTTTGTGTCGGCCTTTTTGAGTTCATCTTATTTGGAGTTTGTTGAGATTCTTGGATATTTATATGCATGTCTTTCATTAAATCTAGGAAGTTTGCAGCCATTATTCTCTCGAACAATCTCTATGCCCCGTTTTTTCTTTCTTTTCCCTGGGACTCCTACGATGCATTTTCTTTTGGTCTGCTTTATGGCATCCTACATGTCCTTTAAGCTCTGTTCACATTTCTTCATTCTTTTTTCTTTCTTCTTCTCAGACTCAATAATTTCAGTTGTCCTGTCTTCAAGTTCACTGATTTTTTCTTTTTCCTCCTCAGATCTGTTTTTGACTCCCTCTAGTGAATTTTTTTTAAAATTTCAGTTATGGTACTTTATACTTCTAGAATTTCATTTTGGATTTTCTGTCGCTTTATTAATTGCTCTGTTTTGTTTGTACATCATTTTTGGACTTTCTACTTTTATTTTTTAAAGTTCTTTGAGCATCTTGTAGACTGTTGTTTAAATATCTTTGTCTAGTAGGTCTGCTGTTTTTTCTTTGACATAGTTTCTGTTGGTTTGTTTTTCTCCTTTGAGCAGGCCATACTTTCCTGTTTCTCCGTATGCCGTTATTTTTGTTGTTGTTGTTGAAAAATTTGAATGTAATAGTGTGGTAACTCTGGAAGTCAGATTTTCTACCTCCCCAAGGGTTTGCTGTTTTTAACTTTTATTTTGCTTACAAATGTTTTAGGCTGTCCCTGCGCCAGGAATCAGCCTCAGGTGTAAACTTAACATCCTCTCAGGTCTTTTCTGAGCTGGTGCCTTTTTTGGGGCATGTGCAGTAATTTTCTAATTTCTCCTGTTTATGCAATTGATTTTGAATGTCCTAGTCTGTAATGTCTAGCTCCTTAAAGGAGAAAAGATGAAAATAAAGGGAAGAAAAAAGCACCAACTTTTTCAATTCCCCTGGAAGTCACTTCAGCAAGAGGGGGAGGTGCTTGCAACAATGAGGATGGGCTTGCAACAATGGGGAGGGAGTGCAACAATGGGGAGGGGTGCAACAATGGGAAGGGAGTGCAACAATGGGGAGGGAGTGCAACAATGTGGAAGGACTTGCAACAAGGGGAGGGACTTGTAGCAATGACTACCCACCTTTATATCTGCACCTCCATGAGCAGAAGCAGCAATCAGCAATTAGAACATGTATACCCAATTTTTGGAGGACAGGCTTATCGTTGCCAATCCTGGCTCCTGAAAGCTGCATGCCAGCTGCTTCAGGAAAATGTGAACCATGGAACTGATGGTAGGGGGGTTGGGTAGCCACTGCTGAGCTAAGAGCCCACTGACTGAAACTAACCGAAATTTACCATCCAAGCCTTCCTCTGAAGTTGCAAGCCTTCAGTAGACTCCACTGCTACAAAATAGTTACAGCAGACAATTCTGCCAGTGCAATTGTTGTCTAGGTGGCTGATCTCTGGTGCATACTACATCATCATTTTCTCAGAATTCAGCAGATCTGTTTTGATGCATTTTTGTCCATCAACTCTTGACCAGCATGTGGAGGGAAATGGTGTGGGTGCTAGTAGAAAGCCAGATGGTGATAAGGAAAGGCTCATCCATTCCAGAAAAGAATGTCTGAAGGGTCAATTTTTTAAAAAACTCATCTTGTTGACACAATTGATGTTTCATTCTGGCTTATTGGAAATCTTGCACAGAAAATTGTTATGTGACATTGGAGAAATTTTGATTTGTGGCCATAAAAGAGGACTGAGATGGAAGACATTATAATTAATCTCAATGAATATTATAAAAGTCCTTTTTTTTGGCCTGGCATGGTGGCTCATGCCTGTTATCCCAGCACTTTGGGAGGCTGAGGTGGGCGGATCACAAGGTCAGGAGTTCGAGACCATCGTGGCCAACATGGTGAAACCCTATTTCTAATAAAAATACAAAAAAATTGCTTGGTATGGTGGTGCATGTCTGTAGTTCCATCTAATAGGGAGGCTGAGGCAGGAGAATTGCTTGAACCCAAGAGGCGGAGGTTGCAGTGAGTTGAGATCACGCCACTGCCCTTCAGTCTGGTGACAGAGCAAGACTCTGTCTCAAAAAAAAAAGTTCTCTTTTTGTTTTTCTTAAAAAAAAAGCTGATACCTTTTTTTTAACAGGCTATTTCATATTTCTGAAAACATATTTTTTCCTTTTTCTTCTTTTCAGTGATTGTGTTTAAAATCTAATTCTGAATTATTAAAAAAGCCAGTGTGCCAATTACCCTAAATTACACACGTATATTTTTAAAGGAATTACTTATTTGTTAATTGTGGAAATTAGCGAAACTTTCGTACATGATTATGCTGGACACCAGCAGAGGTGCAATGGGATTCTTTGGTGCCTGGGTAGCCTCTGCCAGTGCATTTGTACTTTGAGCTCAGCCAACTTGGCTCATTAGCAACAGAGAAGGTTTTGAGACTCAAGGTAGCTTTAAAAGCTTCATACCTTGTAAAATCCAATTACTATTTAGAGTGAATGGTGGTGTTAAATATAGTTGTTCCTCTATAAAAGGCATAAAAGCATCACTTAATTGGAATTGAATGCAGACTTCAAAAAAATGCATTTTGATTAGAGGGAAAAAAAGCAAAAGAGCCTAGCTTCCTTAGTTTCTTTAGTTTGTTGATCTATGTTTATATCTATAGCCATAGCCACAAACATATTCACAGACATACCTATATGTGTACGTATGGTCAGAGAAGCGATGTTTCTAATGGTGTTACAATTAGCTGCTTCCTGGCAATTTCGAATCAAAGCGGAGATGCTAATGCAGCTCCAGGTTTGTATTTCTTGCTGTTGTAAACATTAAGGTCTCTAACTCCAGCTTTGAACATGACTTGGGCTCTCTGTGGTGCTGGGGAGAAACTTTAATGTAACAGAGGTCCCAATTTCCCTTTTGGGGAAGGGTGGTACACTGAATCACTTTCCTTCCCCTAGGCAATCTTCCCTGCTCGCCTCCTTTTGTGTAAATTAGATGCTGATTCCAAGAATGGTAGCTTGAGAGGTGGGGCAATGTTGTGTTGCTGGGTGGATGGCTTTTCTTGGGATGAACATCTTCCTGGTGATGTCATCTGCTTTTAGGCTGAAGGAGATGGAAATGAGGCAACAGACCCACAGGCAGGAAGCAGGTGTCAGATAATCTGCTTGTTCACACTCTAAAATGCAGCTCAGAGTGGCACTGAGAGGAATTTGTCAGCGACAGGGAAGGTCCAGAAAGGCACAAACCCTCTTCCAGACAGGATTTGGAGCTTAGCAGAACTGGGCCTAGGGCAGCCTTCATTGGGCAGACTAACCCCAGCTGCACCTAAGGAAGTGTCAAGATATTCCTGCCCAAATCCTACAGGGCCAGGGAATCAGGCAGTCAACCAAAAAGAAATATTTGTTGAGCATCCACATTCTAGGTATCGGTAAGATAAACAGAAGAAAGAGGCTGGGCACGGTGGCCCATGCCTGTAATCCTAGCACTTTGGGAGGCCGAGACAGGCGGATCACTTGAAGTCAGGAGTTCAAAACCACACTGGCCAACATGGTGAAACCCTGTCTCTACTAAAAATACAAAAAATTAGTGGGTTATGGTGATGCATGCCTGTAATCCCAGCTACTTGGGAATCTGAGGCAAGAGAATTACTTGAACCAGGGTGGTGGAGGCTGCAGTGAGCTGAGATTGTGTCACTGCACTCCAGCCTGGGTAACAAAGTGAGAAAAAAAAAAAAAAGAAAATAAGAAAACTAGCAGTGGAAAGGAAGAAGTTTATTTAATTTCAGTTTCTTTGATAAATTTTAATATTAAAGACTCCAAATTGGAAACTGTATTGGGTAATCCTGATGAACAGAAAAAGGGCATCTTTGAAATTTCCTGAATATATTTTTCTTAAGAAAGTACACTTGACCAGGTGCCATGGCTCAAACTTGCAATCCCAGTACTTTGGGAGGCCGGGGTAGGTGAATCACCTGAGGTCAGGAGTTTGAGACCAGCTTGGCCAACTTGGTGAAACCCCATCTCTACTAAAAGTACAAAAACTTAGCCAAGTGTGGTGACGCAGGCCTGTAATCCCAGCTAATTGGAAGGCTGAGGCACGAGAATCGCTTGAACCCAGGAGGCAGAGGCTGCAGTGAGTCAAGTTGGCGCCACTGCACTCCAGCCTGGGTGGCGGAGCGAGACCTGTCACACACACACAAAAGTACTGTCACTTACTCTGAGCTAAGAAGTCACCTGTAGTTTGCCACTGGTTTAGAAAGTGGATGTTAGTGTGGTTTCTCTCCCATGTTCCTTGCGGGGCTCTTCCTCCCACTTCCCTCTCCTCCTCCATGGAGTCATAACACGCCCTGGACGTGGATGGCCGGGCAAGGCTTCCTCCACTGTTGTGTTTCCTCCCAAATGTGATTAGTCTTTAAAATACTATGTATTATTATAAGCTAAAGGAAAGTAAAAGAAAAATAATCATCTGTGATCTTCGGTGTTTCAATTTTTCTTTCTTTGTAAGACGTATTTAAAAAATATTCATCTCTACTGATTTTTTAGTCTTCCAATAAAATAATACAAGTTCATTAGAGAAAATTTAGAAGTGATGAACGAGTGGAAGAAAATGAAGTTTCTTGGTAATCTCACTATTATGATCAGTGTGATCACACCAACTTGGGACATTACCAGCCTGGTTCCGATCCTCAGACTCAATCAGTCCCAAGACTTTCCACAGATTCAGTTGGAGTCAAATGAAATGTCCCCATATGAGAGGACAACAGGGCCTGTGTGGCTTCACAGATGGCTGTTTACCACTCATAGTATGGGCATCTCTTTTCCTCTTGGGAGGAAAAGCTCCTTGGAGCCAAGAGACAATATCTGTTTATTTTTCTCCTAGACCCCAACACTTTGACATCTTTATATTGTTATACTGTTTGCCTGTTATCCTGTTAACCAGAACCCGTGGAATTTAGACACATTGGCAATAAGGTCTCAAACCCCTCCTAACCCAACATGTCTAAAACTGAGTCTTTGACTTTTTTTTACCCCCAAGCATTTGCTCCTTCTACTGTTTCCTGTCCCATTTTGTGGCTCTACCACATCCAGTTACACAAGCCAAAACATTGAAGTAATTCCTGACACTTTCCTCTGCCTCATTCCTGGCCTCATGCCATTTTATGATCATCAGCTGTCAACTTTACTCCCTCACTTATCTCTCCTGTGTAGATTGGATGTACCCATTTCTCCTTCCATCATGTTCCTGGTCATCATCTCTCACCTGGACCACCATACTATAAAGCCTTGTAATTTGTCTGCATATTCTACCCAGCTGAACTCCAGGCCTCCTCCACCCTGTAGCCGTAATTGTCTTTCTAAAATGCAAACCTGAAGCACGTCATCATTATCTTGTATATAACCCTTCTAACCCTTCGGAGGTTGTTCTATTACCTTGGAGCCAAGATGAAACCCCAGGCTGGGTGCGGTGGCTTACACCTGTAATCTAAGCACTTTGGGAAGCTGAGGCAGGCAGATCACAAGTTCAAGAGATTGAGACCGTCCTGGCCAACATGGTGAAACCCTGTCTCTACTAAAAATACAAAAATTGACTGGGCATGGTGGTGCACACCTGTAGTCACAGCTACTTGGGAGGCTGAGGCAGGAGAATCGCTTGAACCTGAGAGGTGTAGGTTGCAGTGAGCCTAGATCACTGCTGCACTCCAGCCTGGTGACAGAGCGAGACTCTGTCTCAAAAAACAAAAAAAGATGAAATTCCAAAGCATGGTCTTTGCAGGCCTCTATGGTTTACCCCATCTCTTATTTCATACCATCCACCCCAATTCCTTTTGTCACATTTCCCCCCTCTCCATTTGTAAAATATCTTTGTACTTTATTAGCAGTCTTTTTTTATAACAAATTTTAACTTTAATATAGCTAAATTAGTCTAATGCTTTATGGATCCTGGATGTTTTTTGCTTCTCAGGAAGACCTTCCTCATTCCCAGACTGTACAAATATTCCCTTATATTTTCTCTTATAGTTTTGGTTTTTATATTTGACTTCTTACACTATCTTTAGTTTTATGTATGGTGTGAGGTAAAGTAGAATCCTTATTTTTTTCCAAATGGCACTTACTATTTTGCCCCCCATCTCTAACCCCCTGTGTTAGTCATGGTTCTCTAGAGGGATAGAATGAATAGGATAGATGTATATATAAAAGGGAGTTTATTAAGGAGTATTGACTCACATAATCACAGGGTGAGGTCCCACGATAGGCTGTCTGCAAGCTGAGGAGCAAAGAAGCCAGTCTGAGTCTCAAAGCTGAAGAACGTGGAGTCCAGTGTTCTTGGACGGGAAGCATCCAGCACGGGAGAAAGATGAGGCCGGAAGACTCAGCCAGCCCAGTCCTTCCACATTCTTCTGCCTGCTTTATTCTAGCTGCTCTGTCAGCTGATTAGGTGGTGCCCACCCAGACTGAGGGTGGGCCTGCCTCTCCCAGTCCACTGGCTCAAATGTTAATCTCCTTTGGCAGCACCCTCACAGACACACACAGGAACAATACTTTGAATTCTTCAATCCAATCAAGTTGACACTCAATATTAACCATCACACCCCCTCTTTCTCTGTGAAATAACATAAACTAAATTCCTATATAGCTGCGTTTCTGGAGTAATAATTTTGCTCCACGGATCTCTTGTTTTTCCTTCTGACAAAAAAAGACACACATTACTATAATTTTGCAATATGTTTTGAATTCTAATAGTGTTAGTTCTGCCAAGTTCTTATTTTCCAAAATGTTCTTCGTTATTAGTATACACTTTTTCTTCACTACGATTTTTAGATTTCTATAGATTCAGAATTGTCAAACAGCTGTCAAATTCTATGATAAGTTCTGTGGTGGTTTTCATTGGGATTGAATTGAATTTATGGATTAATTGTGGAGATAAATTATCATCTTTATGATAAGTTCTTTCTATCCAGGAACATGTAATATTCATTTGTTTCTTCAGTAAAGATTTGTAGTTTTCATGTGTCTTGCATTCTTCTAGTTTAATGTTATTTCTAGATATATTTACATTTCTATTGCTTTCATGGAGGCAATCTTTTCGGTTATATTTTCTATGTAATTATTGCTTGTATATTGGACAGATACAATTTTTTTTGACTGTCATGCGTCTGATGTATTACTGAACTTGCTTACTAGTTTAATAGCTGTCTTTGTCTGTTTCATGATGCTCCAACAGAATAGCGCAGACTGGGAAATACATACACAGAAAAGTGTTGGCTCACAGTTCTGGAGACTGGGAGGTCCACCATCAAGGTGCCAGCATCATGTGAGGCCTTTTTGCTGCATCATCCATGGCAAAAGGCAGAAGGGCAAAAAGAGGCCACTCTAGAAAGTTCTTTCATTAAGACATTAAACCCACTCACAAGAGTGGAGCCCTCATGGCCTGATCACCTCTTAAAGGCTCTACCTCCCAAAACTCTTAGATTGGCATTTACATTTCAACATGAGTTTTGGAAAAAAACATTCAAACATTCAATAGCTTCTCTGTGGCCTTGTCTTGGACTTAGGCCAAGCAGTCATATCATATGAAAACAACCACTGCTTTGTCTCTTCCTTTCCAATACTAATATCTTATTTCTTTTTTTGTGTTATTGGAGGTTGGGGAGATTGGTAACTGGACACGTATTAAGAAGCAACTGCACTAGATTGATGGGCAGTAATGAATGGCTGAACTTGGTAGCCACTGATGTAGAAACAGAAGCAGCTGAATGACTGCCAGTGCTTGGAAGCTGATCCAGTGGATGTAGGGGTTCCGACAGGAAGGATAACTTTATTTGTAAGAAGAAACAATGTTAGGAGGCTGAGGTGGGTGGATCACGAGGTCAGGAGACTGAGACCATCCTGGCTAACACGGTGAAATCCCGTCTCTGATAAAAATACAAAAAATTGGCCAGGCATGGTGGCACATGCCTGTAGTCCCAGCTACATGGGAGGCTGAGGCAGGAGAATTGCTTGAACCCAAGAGGCGGAGGTTGCAGTGAGTTGAGATCGTGCCACTGCACTCCAGCCTGGGTGACAGAGCAAGACTGTCTCAAAAAAAAAAAAAAAGTTAAAAGAAAAAAAAGTAAAAAAAAAAAAAAGAAATGAATGAATTCAGTTTTAGGCAGGTAGAGTTGATGGCCCCATGGGACATTCAAGTGAAAGATCCAGCAGGTGTCTGGGTAATTACAGATTAGGATGAATCCTTATTTTAGACAAATAACTACTCTCTCTGAAATCACTTGGGTTTCCACCTCATTATACCAAGTGTGTGTTGGTACTGGGCAGGGCATCAGATCAAGTGGTGTAGGTGAGATGTGTGGGCAATGTCTTTGCCATTGAGAAGAAGGGTCTCTCAGCAAATGAGCATATGGCAGGTGTGTGTGTCAGCCAAATCCCAAATTACTGGTTGTCAGTTCCTGGGACAATGTCAGGATTTCGATTCTGGATCTGAGCTGGTCAGTGAGGATGATGATAAAGTTTTCAGTCTGTGAATTTGTATTTCTTACTTCCAAATATCCACGATGTTATAAAGCCAAATTTTTAAAAAAGGTTATTTTTGCAAGTCTAGGATAGGATGATGGGTGGCAGTGGCGGAGCAGGGGAAAAGGAGTCATTAACTAAGTCCCCAGTGCATTTGGAGATAGGTCAGAACTTGAATATTGTGGAAAACTTGTCCCATCCTCTCTGACATCAGTTAATGATTTGTCTCCACGGCTGTGTTTAGACCTCGGGCTGTCATCACCTCTGATGTGGCTCCTGTAGATCAAAGAGGGAAGCAGTGCACTGCCATGTCACTGCCTGTGTCGCCTGCACAGAGGCCCTTAGCTCTGACTTCCAGGATACCCGGCTGGGCTTCTGCACATCATTACCCAGATTAATGAGGACAGATGGGTTTTTGTATAATCAGCCTCACTTTGCTGCCAATCTGATTTCGTCGCCAGGTGGAATATTTCAGTAATGAATGATTACAAATATAGCAACCACTTCTGAATTAGGGGGAAAAAACAATGACGGGGTGTTAAAGTGTGGAAATAAGAAGATCCTGCATTATTGTGCACTGGGTTTGCCTGAGGGTGGGTGGGCAGTTCAAGATACTAGGCTATGGTTCCAGTTACCTTAATAACAGTCACAAAGGAAAAAAAAATGAGGAACATCACTCTTACTTTCCCTTAAAATCTCCCCCTCCTTTCAGGGTTCTCAGCAACCCAAGCTGCACCTGTGGTAAAATTGCAACCACTCCAGGGTACCTACTGGGACTCATTCATTATGAAAATGGGAGATATTCAAGATTTGGGCATATGAGGGGCTTACATTCCATCTGTTGAGACTAGGAGGAGGGAAGCAGGGCTGGGCTGAGAAGAGAGAGAGACGTGAGTTGGGGGTGGGAAGGACTGCTTGCTCTGATGCTGCTGGGTGGCCATGTCTGGTTATGGCGTGGGAGCTGGGCTGATAGGGCTTGTCGGTGCTTTTCTTTTTTTTTTTCTTTTTTCTTTTTTTTAAGAAATGAGGCCAAGAATGTCAAGAGATGCTACTGCATTTGCCAAAGTAAGTGATAATAGCACTTAACCTTATTGATACCTTTCCTGGTTGTTTGCAAGTCATCTCTTCTTAACTTTCCCTTTTGCTGTACATTTGCCTAGTTGAAAATAAAAGGTGGCTTCTCCCCACACAAACAAATTTCTTCTGCTCATTGCATCTATAAAATTCACAATGCCTTTATTTTTCTACCCTGTAATTTGTATGTGCTAATGTATAAACATCTCTGAAATGGATATTTCAGTGAAAAATGAACTGTGAAGAACAGGATGAAACCCTTTCTGTAATTTTTTTTAAAGCTGTGTTTGAATGTTCCTAATAACATTATCCATAATAGTCCAAAGTGGAAACAACTCAAATGTTCATCAACTGATGAATGCATAAATAAAATGTGCCAGATCTATACTGTGGAATATTATTTGGAAATAAAAAAGAATGAAATATTGATACATACATGGATGAACCCCAAAAACATGCTAAGTGACATAAGCCAGACACCAAGGCTACATGTCATAGGATGCCAACCGTAGGAAAATCCACAGAGACAGAAAGTAGATTAGTGATTTCCAGGGACTGAGGAAGGGCAAGGGGGTAATGAAGAGTGACTGCTTATGGAGTTTCTTTTTAGGGTGATGAAAGTGTTCTAAAATTGATTGTGACATAGGTTGCAGAACTCTGTGAATATATTTTTAAATATATTTTTAATTGTATATCTTAAATCAGTGAACTGTGTATATGAATTATATCTCAATAAAACTGTTATATATACGGGTGTGTTTGTGTGTTTTAAATCTTGTTACATGCATCGTTTTTTTTCCTAAGATATACAAAAAATTGTAAACAGTGGTGAACATTGGCAAAAAGGAGTAACAGAGAAAGATGAACATTTTCCATTTTGTACCTGTCTGTAGTGTTTCCTAAGAAGTTCCTCATCTCCATCTGAGACCACCTCAGCCTGGACTTCATTGTTCATATCATTAACAGCATTTTGGTCAAACCGTTCAACAAGTCTCTAGGGAGTTCCAAACTTTCCCACATCATTCTGCCTTCTTCTGAGCCCTCCTAACTTCAAACCTCTGCCTGTTACACAGTTCCAAAGTCACTTTCACATTTTTGGGTATCTTTATGGCAATGCCCCACTACCTTGGTACCAATTTACCTGTATTAGTCTGTTCTCACATTGCTACAAGGAAATACCCAAGACTGGGTAATTTATGAAGAAAAGAGGTTTAATTGACTCATAGTTCCACATGGATGGGGAGGCCTCAGGAAACTTACAATCATGGTGGAAGGCACCTCTACACAAGGCAGCAGAAGAGAGAATGAGTGCAAACAGGGGAAATGCCAGATGCTTATGAAACCATCAGATCTCCTGAGAACTCACTATCACAAGAACAGCATGGGGGAAACCATCCCCATGATTCATTTACCTCCCACCAGGTTCCTCCCAAGACACATGGAGATTATTTGGATTACAATTGAAGATGAGATTTGGGTGGGGACAGAGCCAAACCATGTCATTCGTGTACCACTAATTTGCTGGAGTGGCTCACAGAACTCAGGGAAACATGTATAATCGTTTATTATAAGGGATATTGCAAAGAATACAGATGAAGAGCTGCATAGGGCAAACTATGGGGAAGGGTTGTGGAACTTCCTTGCCCTCCCTGGGTGCACCATTCTCCTGGAAACTCCATGGGATTCAGAAGCCCCAGGAACCCAGTGCTCTTGGGTTTTATGGAAGATTCATGATATCAGCATTCCTTACTTCATGGTATGGAGTGGGGACCTCCCTGGGGAAGGTCTTAAGACCCACAATCAGAAAGGTGTAGGAAGATGACGGTTTTGCCTTGGAGAAGGTAAAAGGAAGGCAGGAGATTCTATTTTCTGACACTGAACGCATTCAACATTATAACAAAAAACTGTATCTAGGGTGATGGGAGTTAAAAGCCAAAAACTGGATGAAAACCAATTTATATCATAACACCATACCCCCCTCCCCTGCAACAGTTTCTGGCAAAAGAGGAATGTAACTGGCTTTGGACAGTGATGATCCACATCCTGTGGCTGGCCAAACAATGGATGCTCTGTTGTAAGGGACTGAGGATGTGAACCCCAGTCTCCACCTCAAATTACATAACAGGGTACTGTGATTACCCCCTTTTATGAATGAAAAAACTGGTGAGAGGATAAGTCATTTTTTTCAAGGTCACTGTGGTGGTTAATCTTACCTGACAACTTGACTTGGCCATGGGATTCCCAGATAGTTTATTGCACATCATTCCTGGGTGTGTCTTGAGGGTGTTTCCAGAAGAGATTAGCATTGGGACTGGTGGACTGATTAAAGCAGATGGTCTTCGTTTATGTGAATAGGCATCATTCAATTGGTAGTGGGCCTGAATAGGATGAAAAGGCAGGGAAAAGCTGAATTTATTCCCTGCCTGACTAATGAGCCAGGACATTAACCTTCTTCCAATCTTAGGGCTCCTGGTTCTCAGGTATCTGAAGACCCAGCCTGGAATCTACACCATGGATTTTCTTGCTAGGCCTTCGAAATATACCACCACCCATGCTAGGTCTCCAGCTTGCAAAAGGCTAAACTTAGTCTGTCTGGACTACTATAATAAAATACCATAAACTGGGGAGCTTACATGCAACAAAAGTTTATTTCTAACAGTTCTGGAGGCTGGGAAGTCCAAGATCAAAGTGCTGGGAGATTTGGTTTCTGGTGAACATCCACTTTCTGGCTCATAGATGGCACTTCTTGCTGTGTTTTCACGTGGTAGATGGTATGAATGAGTTCCCTTAGGCCTCCTTTATGAGGGTTCCACTCCCATGACCTAATCATTTGCCAATGGCTCTATCTCCAGAAATCCATGTTTTAAAGCTGACACATCCTAATGTTTGAGAACTGCTGACTTAGTCGAGCACCTTCATTTTAGAAACTTGATGAAGGTCATTCAGCTTGTAAGAAGAGGTGGCATTGGAGATGGACCTGGCAGGGAGGCCATCTGAACTCTGTGATAAATGTTTGAATTATAGATTCTTCTCAAGAATGCACTTAGGGATAGATTTTGTAGTTTTAACAGCATGAGATGCACACTGGTGGGGTCTGTTAGTATCCCCCAAAATGCATGTGCTGAAACCCATTACCCACTATGCTGGTGTTAAGATAGTGGGGCTTTTGGGAAGGTTCCACTTTCATGAATGAGATTAAGGCTCTTATAAAAGAGGCCCAGGGGAACCTGTTTGCCCCTTCATCCATGTGAGGATGAAGCAAAAAGATGCCTTCTATGAAGCAGAGAGTGAGCTCTCACCACACACCCAATCTTCCAGTGCCTTGATCTTGAACTTCCCAGAAATAAGCTACCCAGTCTGTGGGAGTTTGTCATAGAAGTCCAAACGGGTGAAAATGCACAAATCTCATCAAACAATTGGAATAATAAATAAACCAATACTATATGCAGGAATTAGGTTTTGCTGTGGCAATAGTTCATTAGCTCCTCAAGCAACCCAACTAAACAGGTATTATTACCCCATTTTACAGATGCAGGAATCAAAGCTCAAAGAGATGAAACAACTTTTCATAGTCTTCTGACTAGTAAGTTGGAGAACCAGGATTCAGATGCTAAATGCAGGTGTGATTAAGGCCAAGCAGGTGAGCAGGCTGAATGGGATTCTCAGTGTTGGCCTGGCTTCCACACAAGAAAGAGACCACTGGCAGGGTTCCTGTCCTCAGCCACGCCTCTAGCCTGAAACTGGCTGAACAACGCAGAGTGAAGTTGGTCATAGGACAGGGTTTCCTGAAGCTGTGCCCGCTGCACAAGGCTGCCTGCTGGCCCAGGCTCACCTCTCCCTCCAAGGGACACAGTGGCTATTTCTGGCCATCCCAGCCTCTGGCTGGGTCTGTCTTCTTTAACTTTCCTGACGCTCCATAGGCCACGAGGAAGCTGGGCAAGGCTTCATGGCCCAATGACAGGACCCGGATCTGACTGGATGGAGGAGGGGAGAGAGTGAGCCTTTAGGTGCGTGAAATTGCTGCCAGCATCTGGCCAGCTGTTGTCCATCAGCCAGAGAGCTAACTGGAGTTAGCTTGGGGCTGGTCTCTGGAGTGCCTTGGAGCAGAGGCTGTGCCAGCTTCTGGCTGGGGGCCAGAAGGAAATCAATACGAGTCGGCCTGCTCCAGCAAGGGCCCCCCACACCTGGTGCTGGCAGTGACTGATGGAAGGGGGTTGTCATGGAATGATGGAAGGCCACAGCTGGAAGGGACTTGAGTGACCATATGGCCCAATGGTTCGGAAACGCTTTAACGTGGTGGAGATCTTTCTTTGAATGAAATTGCAGGCAGTAAAAACCAATACAGAAAACTGTTAGTAGCAAAAATCACTTAGATCCTGGGACCTCCCTGGGCCCCTGGTTGTCTGTGAAGCAGCTTGGGCCACGTTCATCTCCTGGAACTCCCTGGTGGTAGAGATGGAAAACAGGACAGTGAGATTCTGACCTGTGGTGAAGATCCAGGGCCCAGAGCTCAGGCTCTGACTTCCAGTGGGGCCCAGAAGACTGAAGCCACTCAGGGACTGTATTAAGCCAGTCTGACCAGGAGAGCTGCTCGTCTGTCCTGAGATACCTCGGGAAATCCCTGTCTGATCACCTTCAGATGCTGGGAAAAGGGAGGCTCTCCCTCAAGAAGGCTACATTGTTAGAGGTTTGAGTCAAGACCCAGGAGGAAACTATGAGCTCATAGAGCTGGGAGACCTGGGGTCAGCATCCTGTTTACATATAAAGGCTGAAAGTCAGGGAAACTGAGGCAGGGGATCCTTCCAGTCATGCCCAGAAGAAGACAAAGAAAAACTTCTTTGGTACTGGTTGGAATCTTGGGAGAAAGTGGAAGGATGGGTGGCCTCAAGTGTACGGACTGGGTTCTCTTGTTCCATTCTGAGGAAGATGTCAAAGGAATTGAGTGTTTGTTCCTGCCTCTAGGAGAGAAGAGGATTTAGCCTAAGGCAGTGTCACCCACAGGAGAGGAAAGAGGGACAGAGGAGGCTCCTGGTTGGTGGTGATCATGGCCCTCTAGGAATGCCCTTCAGCATTCAGCGCAGACTTCACCCAGCAGCCGAGCCCTGGATGTCATTAGTGTTTAGGTTTCATTCACTCTCACCGGTGTCTGGGCTTCAGGCACATTCTGGGCTTCATGTGGACCGCAGACTTACTGTAGACCTGGGCTGCTTCTCACTTCAGGTGCTTTGACCAGACCCATTGACTGGATTATTTTGATTATTCTCAAAGTTTTATCCACATCTTGGGTTTTATTCAAACCGCTGACCTTTATTCAATGCCATAGACTTTAAGTAGCTGAGAATTTGTTTACTTCCAGACTCAAGACTTTATCCTGTTCCTGCTTCATCACGCTCAACTCAGAGTTAAACCTGCCAGCCCTCTTCCACCTTCACCAGGGGTTGGTTCTAGCCTGTATTTGTCCAGTTCCTGGAGGCTCTAGTGTGGTAAACCTTATGTAAAAGTTTGGTTTACCAGAATACATCCTCATTTTAGCTACCTAATCACAGGCTTTATCAAGCGCACACCTGCTCCCACATTTTCCCGGTTGCCTCTAATAAACATGTAGAGGGTAGTGTCCCAAGCATGAATGCTGGAGTCAGACAGCTTTGAGTTCTGCTTCATTTCTTCCCTGTGCAGCTTCACGCAAGTAACTCAACCTCTCTGAGCTTTGCTTTCAACGTTTGTAAATGAGAAACTAAAGATAATGCCTACGAAATGCATAGCACACGGCCTAGCACGTGGTAAGCATGTAGTCAACTCTGGCTGTTGATTTTAGCGTGAGCCTTACAATGACTAGCATGTGGAAATGCAGAATTCAGGGCCAGAGCTGGACAGGTGAAGAAGGGAAAAGTAAAAAGTTGGCTAACTTTAGAAAAAGAAAACAAGAATTTGCTCTTTTTTTTTTTTCCTAAGAAAAAGTTAAACATAGAGTTAACTTTTGTGAACCCTCATAGCTTGGCAGTTACGAGGCAAGTCTAATGTGATGGCACAGAGACCCAGTGGCAGTTGGGACAGAGGCTGGGCATGGTGGCTCACACCTGTAATCCTAGCACTTTGGGAGGCTGAAGTGGGTGAATCACCCGAGATCAGGAGTTCGAGACCAGCCTGGCCAACATGGCGAAACCCCACCTCTACTAAAAATACAAAAATCAGCAGGGCATGCTGGAGGATGCCTATAATTCCAGCTACTTGGGAGGCTGAATTTGAGGGGCAGAGGTTGCAGTGAGCTGTGATCGCCCCACTTCACTCTGGCCTGGGCAAAACTTTGTCTCAAAAAAAAGAAAAGAAAGAAAGGGCCAGGTGTGGTAGCTCACGCCTGTAATCCCAGCACTTTGGGAGGCCAAGGTGAGTGGATCACCTGAGGTCAGGAGTTTGAGACCAGTAACATGGAGAAACCATCTCTACTAAAAATACAAAAATTAGCCGGGCGTGGTGGCAGGTGCTTGTAATCCCAGCTACTCGGCAGGTTGAACCCTCGGGAGGCAGGAGAATCGCTTAAACCCAGGAGGGAGAGGTTGCGGTGAGCCGAGATCATGCCATTGCACTCCAGCCTGGGCAACAAGAGCGAAACGCTGCCTTAAAATAAATAAATAAGTAAATAAATGAAAGAAAGAAAGTTGGGACAGATGGCGGTCAGGAAGGAGGGAGGCCAGAAGCACCTTATTTTTAGGGCTCCCTTTGGGGATGCCCCTTGGCTGGGTCAGCAGCAGTCCTCGGAACTTCCCCGACCCAGCCCTGTGCCTCTTCCCCCAGGGAGCCGGGTCTTTGTTTTCTTTCTTTCTTTCTTTCTTTCTTTCTTTCTTTCTTTCTTTTTTTTTTTGAGACAGAGTCTTGTTCTGTCTCCCAGGCAATGGCGCAATACTGGCTCACCGCAACCTCCGCCTCCCGGGTTGAACCGATTCTCCTGGCTCAGCCTTCCGAGTAGCTGGGACTACAGGTGCACACTGCCACACCCGGCTAATTTTTTTGTATTTCAGTAGAGATGGGGTTTCACCGTGTTGCCCAGGCTGATCTTGAACCCCTGAGCTCAGGCAATCCGCCTTCCTCGGCCTCCCAAAGTGCTAGGATTATAGGCGTGCGCCACTGCGCCCGGTCTTTCTTTCTTTACTCTTTGGTGTCATAGAATCTCTCACTTCAAGAGCTCAGAGCTGGCTAGAAGGCTTTAGGAATGAGGGGACTGTGTGGGGTTCGGAGGGTGTCAGAGTGTCAGTGCAGAAGGCACTGGGTCCTGCTATAGTCTGATAGGTTTAGAGCACTGGCTGGTGATATCCAGAAATATGTTATTAACACATGAAGCTTCATCTCCTAACTTCGCTGCAATGAGCAATGAGGAACTTGTGTGAAGTAGTTTAAGAGTGTGTGTGTGTGTGTGTGTGTGTGAGAGAGAGAGAGAGAGAGAGGAGAGAGAGAGAGAGAAGGCTTAACGGCTTCTCCCCAGTCCTATTCTCCTCCAGTCCCCCAAATCTTCAAAACACCTTTGTAAGTGAGGGCCCTCGGCACCAAAGCTTAAGTCTCTGCCATACCGCATCTCCGTAGTACCCCTCAACAGCTGGCTATGTCTGTAAATACTGATGATAATAATATTATGAATGATGATAGTGACTGCAACCTCTTAGTGACTTCTTATTCCAAACCAGGTAGCGCGTATGTGCGCTCTCATTTAATCCTCACAACCCTGAGAGGCAGGTAATGGAATTATCCCCATTTTACAGATGAGGAAATAGAGGCTCAGCGAGCTGAGGTGAACCAAGTTCACCCAGCAACCTTGTGGTGATGTTGAAAGCCTGCCTGTCCAAGGGCCCTGCCAAGCCAATGTTCTTCGCCTCTTTGGCTGTGTTCTGCCTCCCAAACACAAGCACGGAAACTGCCCACCCACCCAGCGCCCGCTTCCTTCAGAAGACTGTTCATACTCTCTTCTTTGGTGGTACTGTGCAAATATGGTGCCTGAGTTCCCTATTTCACCCTGACATTCAGCATGGCAGGGAACCCGACAGCCCCCTTGCCTCTCTCTCTCTCTCTTTCTCCTTTTTACTTTGATCTCCCATAGTCAACTCCTGTTCCTCAAATGGGGACCTTCTGAGGCCTCTGGCTCACTTTGTGTGTTATACACTTGGACTGAGCTCAAGTTGTTTTAAAAAAGCCCCAACTGTGATGATATGCAGCCCTGACTCTTCCCTTTTGGTGCTTGGGTCGCAGATTTATTTTTATAATGAGCCTCTGCCTCTTGTCTCCACTGTGGACTTAATTGCCTGTTAGACTAGAAAGAATGCCAACTGCACTTTGCAGAAACCGAGTAAAACCATACCTTAATGGTCTGTTAATTCCTTCCAAACTGTTATTTATTTATTTGTCTACTTTTTTCTTCACGGTTGTAAAGGGATTTAGAGGGGAAGAGGGGGGAGAGTTTGTTAATTCAAATTTATTAATCATTTTTAGGATCCTTTTCTCCCAGATCCTAGAGATCCATAGAAATTCCTGCAGACATTGTGTTTAGCTTTCTGTCTTCTGGATATTTTAAAACTAGGTCCCTCTTTTAAGACATTTGCATCAAGCTTGGGGTCAGGACAGGGACAAGCCCATCCCAGAATGAGCTGAAGGTGGATAAGGGGCCAAGGCAGGGGGAACTGAGCACCAGCTTCCCCACCAGGTGCAGAAGGCCCAGTGCCCAGGGCTCGCCGTACTTTTAGGAGCCCCTGGAAATGCCTTGGTTTCATCTAAAATTAGCAGAAAGAAAATGAACATAATCAGAGCTAGAGTATATTTGTCTTTATATCAGTGCACTTGTAAAATATCATATTTAATATTGCTTTATGGAAGAAGAACCTATGAAGTCAAAAGCACCCAGGGCCTGTGCAAGTCATAATACCACCACCCCGTGTTCAACTGCCAAAGACCATGGGCGCTCTCTCCTCTCCCTCCCTTCTGCTCTCTTCTCATTTCTTCTCAATCTCCCCTTCTCTTTGTTTATTTCTCTATTCCTTCTTCTTAATCCATGTTGAACACCCAAAATTATCTGTCTAAGGAGACAGATAATTAGCGGAGCAGCTGAGGGCTGACCCGGGACAGGAACCCGTGCTGTGTTGCTGTGTTACCTGAGGTGTTTTTCCAGCATTGGTGCTGAATCACCCCTTCTATATCAACTAAAAAAACCACCAAATGATAGATGAGAAAGGGAATGAGAAAGTCACAGTTTGCAAACCATGTTTCAGCTGTAGAGCATGAACACACACACGCGCGTGCACATACACGTGCGTGCACATACACACACGTGCGTGCACACACACACACGAGGTCCCGTGGGCATCTCTGGTGGCTGTGGAACATTTAGAGGTTCCTACAGCTGACCCTGACAATCCTGATCCCTGACAATCCTGATCCAGCCTCAGCTTCTCATTTCAGGGAAGAACAGTGGTGCCAGGAGGCTGAGTCTTACCCGAAGCCCCAGGGCTCCTTCGCAGCATTCATTTTCCTAGACCATACTTCAGAAACCTTTCATTTGGTTTGGCCATAAGGATTCGTTGATGCCTCTTTGGAAACCACAGGTTCATGCACAGCAAGATAAATTTTAGGGCAGGGTAAATATTAGACGTCCAAAATTATACTCTTGTAAAATACTCGCCACCACATCATGAATTAGGCGTTATTTACATTCAGCAGGCAAGGATCCAAGCCTGTGCCTTTCCATATACTAGGTTGCTGCAACACCAGTTGCTTTTGCGGCAACCTAGTATTTTGCTTCCTCTTTAAAAAAGACAGTCAGGAAGTGCCTGCCTCCTCCTTCTTTCTCCTGCTGCCCACCTCCCCTCCTCCCTACCTCCCATCTTTCTCCTTCCTTTCAGTCCCTGCTCTTCTAGATCCGACAGGAACCCTGCTCCCTCCCTGCCTTCCCTTGGGTCCCTGTGAAGCCCAGACTCAGGCCCATCCTCAGCACGAAATGAAGAACCAACAATGCTTTTTTAAAGCCCTTGAAGAATGTTTTCAATTATAATTCACATGACTTGGGCTCTGCTTTTTTCAAAGTCTGTGTTAGCAGCTGCCAGAGACCTAAGCCAGGCGGGACAGAGGCAGGGAGTGGGTGGCAGCGGGGGGTGGGGGGGTGGGGGACATGGCTTCTGGGTTCTGTATACAAACTTGACCATGAAAATAAAATATGTCATTATAAAATTTCATTACATAGATGAAAGCAAAAAGAAAAAAATACGTAATTCCACTGTGCGGTGTAGTGTTATGCAGTGTGTCTTTGCATATGTGTATGCATAGGCTTATAGATGTGTATATATACACAATAGTTTCCCTTCTATTCTATAAACTTTGGGTTCATAAAAGTGGCAACATATTTAAATACTTCTTGTCATCTGTTTCTCATCTTTCCTACTTTTTTTCTGTTGTTTTCCTGTTATTAAACAGTCTATATTATGTTTAATTCCTGCCCTCACTGGGAACTGAGAGCTGATTGGGTTCTCAGTGTTGGCAAATATTCCTGTCTCCAAGCAAGGTAGAGAAGGCAATGTGCACTGCTGAGACCAGGCTGGCTTGGAAAGGAAGCCGTCAGTGCCCACCAGGTTGGGCTCAATGAACCAGAGGCTCCAGAAGAGAGGGGAGGCTCCAAAAAGGGCCAAAGGGTGGGTGTTTGTTGCCTCTCCACGTCACTTGGTAAATGCTTTCGTGTGTGTGTGTGTGTGTGTGTGTGTGTGTGCAGAATCACATGCTCTACAGCTGCATAGTATGCCTTACATTGGATAAACTGTAATGAATTTAATACCCTCTCATTGCAAATAATTTAGTTTATTGCTGTTAGCTTTGCTCTCATAAAAGTGCAGAACAATTTACAAAGACAATTTTGTATTTCATTTTTGTCTCTGTGGAAGGATATGAAAGGAAGAGAGTTCTTTGGGTTCCGTTCTCCCCCATTTTGACTTTCCCTCGTTTTAGGAAGGAAACCACTTTCTTTGTTGCAGAAGCATGACGACATTCTTTCTTCCTGGCTTTTGTTTGAGTAAGTCTCAGTTTATTGAGGGGATTATGCAAAGAGCAAGTGCAAAGTGGCTTTGTCTGAAAGAGGAGTTTTGGAGTCATCAGAGGGAGCAGAGAGAGTGGAAGGATATGAGTCTGGGCCTGATAGAACCCCCGGGGGTGGCAGGACCTCACCGGGAATAGCTGCAGAGAGCTGACCTTGGGCAGTAGGCTCTTGATATTGGCAAATATTCCTGTCTCCAAGCAAGGCAGAGAAGGCAAGATGCATTGCGTCCAAGACACTGTCCTGGCTTAGAAAAGGAGCATCAGTGCCTACCAGAGACCCCAGGAGAGAGAGGAGGTTCCAAAAAGGGCCAAGACTGATTTCTCACCTTCCTAGTAGGATTGTGTGGGGAGGCTGTTATATTTAGTTTGATTTAAAGGTTGTAAAGTATATTGATACTTCTTGCATCTCCAAATCTACGCATAAGAAACTTCCGCCATGACTAACATTTCAGTGAATTTCTTTGCAAATACATAAAATTATTTCGTTGAGATGAAATCCTAAAAGTGGCATTGCAGGGTTAAAAGAGATGCATATTTTTGAAAGACCTTTTCAATTATCCTTTAAAAATGTTGACTTAACTTTCAAACCCATCCGTATAATTCAGAAGTGTTGATTTTCCACATAGCCATTCCTGGTTCATGTCAGGGTTGAAATCCTGAAATCTTCTGTGCTGGAGGTGGAGGAATTTTCTAATTAGACACAGCTTTGGTTTTCTAGAAGAAACTCTCTGGAATCTTCTATTAATGGGGTTTCCATGAGAGAATAAAGCAGAAAATGATCCCAGTGACTATTTGTAATTCCCCCAAGGTTGGTATATAGCTAGAACCATCCTAGACAGATAGGGAGAAAAGTTAATTTGGTTACTTACAAGGTATGCCTTGGGCTTAATTCTCAGCTGGAGGGGAACCTGGTTAGAAAAGGCTACTCTAGCCTTGCACTCTGTGGCCCTTGGATTCACTCTCTGGAAGACTTCCTTTTCTCTTATCCTGCTTGACCATATGAAAAGTGGGTATGGAGGCAATGGTCCTCTTTGGGAGCTGCACAGCTGTTTTTTGCTCTCTCTCTCTTTATTTTTTTGGAAAGGAGTTTCACACTTGTTACCCAGGCTAAAGTGCAGTGATGTGATCTCGGCTCACCACATCCTCTGCCTCCTGGGTACAAGTGATTCTCCTGCCCCAGCCTCCTGAATAACTAGGATTATAGACACCCACCACCATGCCCAGCTAATTTTTGTATTTTTAGTAGAGGTGGGATGTAACCATGTTGGCCAAGCTGGTCTTGAACTCTGACCTCAGGTGATTACCCACCTTGGCCTCCCGAAGGGCTGGGACTACAGGCGTCAGCCACCACACTCAGCCTCTGGTCTCTTCTTTCTCCTGCGACTTGAAGCCGAAGTTCTATATCTTGAACAGTTTGTTTGCCTAATTTCATTTTCTTTAGCAATTCATAATTCCCTTTAAAATTTCAGAGACTTCTGATTTCTTTGCTTTCATTCAGTAATATGTGCTAAGCAACCCCCCCCACCCATTTCTTTATTGGTTCATTTGCTTCTCCATTTTAAACCACACTATTAATACAGCTATCTACCTGAATGTATCTAGAACAACCTTTATGAAGTATGTAAGTTCATTTTCATGCTGCTGATAATATACCTGAGACGGGGCAATTTACAAAAGAAAGAGGTTTAATTGGACTTACAGTTCCATGAGGCCCCCATAATTCAATTGCTTCCCACTGGGTCCCTCCCACAACACATGGGAATTCAAGATGAGATTTGGGTGGGGACACAGTCAAACTATATCAAGAAGGTTACACCCTTACTATAATCATAGCCTGGAGTCATTTGAATCCTCTGTGAAGTTTTACTGGGTTTTGTGACTCAAAGTTGTTAAAAATTCTGTCTTGTACTATTTGGGGTATAGAAGTAGTTGGCTTTTTCACTCCTCATTGTTGCAAATATCTGAAATCTTTCTGTTCTTTTTTAGTTTTACATATACCCAGCCACTTCTTTCCTGAGTGTAGCTCTTTCTTATAATACCTTGCCAAAGGTATTATAAGAAATTCAGCAAATAACAACCAACATCCACAGCTAATGTTTTGTTTTCTAACCTTTTCTCTCTCCTCTAGGGTCCGTAGACACATGGTCTACTTATTAAGTCAGTTCACATGGCAGGTTTTCCGAATGTTTTGCTTCTGAATAACATGATATCCAGCCTCCAGCCCGCCACGTTTCCTTATTGCTACTGCTACTCCCTGCTAAGCCAATCTCATTTTGAGTAATGATTTTTGTACTAGTCAGGGAAAGCAAAGTGCTGTAATAAATGGCCTCAAATCTCAAAGGCTTAATGCAATAAAAATGTATTCTTTGCTCATGCAAAGTTCCATGGCAATTTTCAAGGTTAGGAGGCTCTCCCAGCTGGTCTTTCTCCAAGTGGTGCCTCTCTAGGTTAAAGCTTCTTCCACCATGTGCTAACGCCACCAGTATGTGGCTACCAAGGTTGCTGCAAACAGGGAAGAGAGAGGAAGATTGTGTTGTTGTTTTTAAGTGGGGCCAGACCTAGAAGTAGCTAGCATCTCTTCCTTCCATAGTGTATTGCCCAAACTCAATCACATGGCTCTGTCCAGATGTAAAGTAGCTAGGAGTATAGTCTACTACAGTAAATGCACTAGAGTTCAGATGTGGTGAGGCCAGGGTCTTGTACACTGCCTGACACACAGGAGGTGTTTAATAGATGTCTGATAAATTATACATTGAATTTTAAATCTACTTCCACTTATCTTTTCCTTTATAATTTCTACTATGGTATCATTTAAAATCATTTTTACTTAAAGTTTATATAAAAATATATTAATTTTTAAATTAAAATCTTGTATTTATCTAAAATTTATTTTAAAGATATGGGGAGAAAGGATTTATATTTATTATTTTCCAAAGAATTAATCAATTGCCCAAGACTATATTGAATATATTCTTTTTTGTTGTTTACTGCTGAATTCTTTTTTTTTTTTTTTGACCTTAAAAAAATCTTGGAGATTCTACTAAATTCTTAATTATAGTTGGGTATTTTTTTTTTTTTTTTTTTTAGTGTTTACAGTTCTGTTTCTGATCTTTGTTTTTTGCTTAACCCAATGCCATATCACAATGTTTTAATTATTACAGTTATATTAGATTTTAATATCTAGCAGGTATCTCTTTTATTTAATTAAAAAACATTTTAAATTATTTATTTGGTGTCATTTATTATTTGGTCTTATTTATTCAAGATAAATGTTAAAGTACTTTTAGACACATTTTAACAGGTCCCTTAGAAATTTGCATTGAGATCATTTTAAATCCATTAGATAATTTGAGCTGAGCTGATGTTTTTATGTTTTGAATCTCCCAAAAGAGGAATATGCTATATCTCCTAATTTTTTCAACTCTTGTTCTATGCTTTTTTCAGTAAAGAGCTATAGCTTTTTTTTAATGTATACAATTTATTTTTGTTTTGACTATCCTTAGATATTAACATATATTTTTGTTGCTGTAATGATTAACAATTTTTTATCTTACTACTGATTGTTTCTGGCTTACAGGAGTGCTGCATATTATTGTATAGTGTTGTATGACTGGCGATATTACTGAACTGTCTCATGAATTCTAATTAGTTTTGTTAGTTTTTCTAGTTGACTTCCCTGGTTTTCCAGGTAGACAGTTACATCATCTCCAAATGGCAATAATTTGTTTCTTAATGTTGAGTATTTATGTCTATTATCTTTCTTGTTTCATTTAGAAATGTAAAAATAATACTAAGATTGGCTGGACCTGGTGGCTCATGCCTGTAATCCAAGCACTTTGGGCAGCCCAAGGCAGGTGGGTCTCTTGAGGCCAGGAGTATAAGACCAACCTGGCCAACATGGCAAAACCCCTTCTCTACTAAAAATACAAAAATTAGCTGAGCATAGTGGTGCATGCATGTAATCCCAGCTTCTTGGGAAGCTGAGGCACAAGAACCCCTTGAACTCGGGAGGTGAAGTTTGCAGTGATGTGTGATTGTACCACTGTACTCCAGCCTGGGTGACAGAGAGAGACTCCATCTCAAAAAAAAAAAAAAAAAAAAAAAGTAGGATAATGTGCTTAGTAGCTTTCTTTCTGACCCTATGACATGCTGCACATTATTTTACAAAATGTGCTCAATAGTAGTCTATTCCTGGGGACATTAATAATGAAAGCTTCCATAGTCAAAGTATTTAGGGTTAAAGATTTAAATTTTAGTCATTGTAGTCATTTTCAAAACTTTTTATACTGTATTTCCTCATTCAGAATAGGTTATTGTACTAAAAAAAATAAGGATGTAGTATGCATTTTTTCTAAATTCTTTTCTTTGCTTTGCTTTTTTTGAGACGAAGTTTTGCTCTTGTCGCCCAGGCTGGAGTGCAATGGTGCCATCTTGGCCCACTGCAACCTCCGCCTCCCGGTTCAAGTGATTCTCCTGCCTTAGCCTCCCGAGTAGCTGGGACTACAGGAACACTCCACCACTCCCGGCTAATTTTTTTTGTGTTTTAGTAAAAACGAGGTTTCGCCATGTTGGCCAGGCTGGTCTTGAACTCCTGACCTCAGGTAATCCACTCACCTCAGCCTCTCAAAGTGCTGGGATCACAGGTATGAGCCACTGTGTCTGGCCTTCTAAATTCTTTTCATCATGGAACCAAATGTCTTTCCCAAATCTAGGGAGGAAAGGTAAGATGGGGAGAGGGAAGGTAATAGACACACATTCACAGAGCTCTTGCTTAGCTGAAAATATCTTTGGAAGCCTTGTTCTAGTGTTTCATGTTTTGGGTACAGTTGGTTTAATATATTCTGTGTCATCTTATGGATGTATCATTCTATCTCTAGTTTACTAAGAGCTTCATCAATTATTAATCTTGATTTTTATCAAATGAACATCTATCAGGTTAATCATGTGATTTTTCTTCTTTGATCTACTAATATAACTGATAGATTTCTCAAACCATCCTTTCATTTCTAGAAGAGATCTTCTTTTAGCTATACAGTGTACTTTCATACCTGAATTCAATTTGTTTCATTTTTTGTATTTATATTTTTTAGATATTGGCCTGTAGTTTACTGACCAGAATTACCTATCCAGGCGCAGGTAACAAATGTATGTATGAAAGAAAAAGGAAGATTCCTGTTCCCCTTGAGAAATTTAATTGCAATAGGAAAGGGGAAGAAGTATATCAGAAAATTCACTCCATCTTTCCTGAGCTGGACTGAGTGAAAGGGTAGAGAGCCTAGGAGTATTGGAGTAATGGAGCTTTCTCCTCATGAGATGACACCAAGAATAAGAAGAAACAGCCAGGTCTCCTCCTCTCCGCTGTGGCTGTTCTCAGGTTTGATAGTAAAACACCAGAACTAGCATAAAGTCCATGCTTTCTTCACAGCAAGGAAGGCATTTTGAGGCAGAACACAACTTGAAGCTTCATCTATTGGGTCCAAGGCAAGAGTACAAATGGAGGCCCACTTACCAGATGTCCTAACATTTAAACATTAGCAGTCAGGCTCACACATTATTAAATCAGTATGTTCTGTCCTTTTCCTATGAGAAATATGCCCTCATTTATGATGACCTGAAAAGCTAAGTTAGAATTTAGATTTGAACTAAATCTGGACTTTCTGGTTTTTGGCGTCAGAACATGGCTGTCAAGATTTGTTTACCAGATCCTGACCAGTGGCCCAACCCTGCTCTCCCCACACCTCTGTGTTTGTCCTATTTCATGTCTATATTTGGACCTCCCAGCCTGTGCTTCCCAGCTGAGCCCAGACTAGTCACATCCCCACTTCGATCCCCTCTTGGGCATGGTGATTCACACACTGGTGGTGTGTGGGCTCAAGGACAGTTGAGCAGAGAATTCTGTGGTCCTGGGAACCTAGAGCATTGTCAAGAAGGGGGCATCCTCCCTCCCTCTCTCCCTCCCTCCCTCCCTGTTTCCTTTCCTTTTCCTTCCTTCCTTCCTTCCTTCCTTCCTTCCTTCCTTCCTTCCTTCCTTCCTTCCTTCCTTCCGTCTGTCCCTCCCTCCCTCCCTCCCTCCTTCCTTCCTTCCTTCCGTCCTTCCGTCCGTCCTTCCTTCCTTCCCTCCCTCCCTCCCTCCTTCCTTCCTTCCTTCCTTCCACTTCATCAATGTTCCTCTCTTCAGATAGACAGAAACTGATTTATAAGCCATCTGAATTCAAACAGGCAGAATGCTCTAGCCCTGGCTGTTTAGCTGTGCAATTTTTGGAAGCCATCTCTTCTCCCTGAGCCTCAGTTTTCTCACTTGCCAAGTGAAAAGTTGCCACAAGCGTTTTATAATATCACTTACAGACATTCCAATAGAGAATGATGCTGTGCTTCTAGAAACAAGATTTCTCATGTTTTCTTTTCCTTCTCCCTCTTTCTTATAAAGACTCCTAGCATTCTGAGAAAGAGAACAGCAATGGCTGTTGTAAATGCTGGATTTAGCCTCCTATTTTGTTTTGTGGTACAAATGGGAAGTGGTGTTGGACATTCACCATTCTGTAATCTTCAGACAGCTGTTAATCCTTGCTGTGGATGTTAACCATGCATAAATATGAATGTCAGATGAATTTCCTGACTAGACAAGTAGTTAGCAGTTTATTTAAAAAACCGCTTCTTTCATTCTGTTTTGTTGCCACATCTTTAATAGTAGGACTTCACTTATGTAGAAATGAGATGCATTACAGGCCCAGAAATCTGCTGCATTCATTAAAGAGCAATTGCACATCTGTCTTATCTCTGCTACTTGAGTGTAAATGCCTCCAGGGCAGCGGCTGCTACGACGTGTAGCTGGTGTCCTCCCTGGGATGCATGTGGGCCCCAGCTTTCCTTAGCATCTCCTCACTCAGCTGCAGTACTCTTAACCCTCGCCAGGTACTTATGTAGGGGAATAAAAACTTCCTTCTATTCTCCTAGGTTCTGTGTCTGGGCTTCAGAATTAAATGGATATAAGACAGATTAACAGGGAAAAAGCATACACATTTCATATAATGTTTTTATATGTACACAGGAGCCTTCAAAAGGGAAGTAAAGCCCCGAAGAAGCCATGAGGCCCAAAAGCTCATATGCCTTTTTACACAAAGAATGATAAATTGTAGGATCTGACAAGACAAAGGGGCTCGACTTGGCAGTAAATTGTGGGACAGTGACTAGGAAATATATGGGGGAAACTAACGGGAGATAAGGGTTATTTTAGTAGTTTGTTTGTGGAGGTCCATTTTGACGTTGACTCCCAGGCTCTGGTGATAAGAATGTCCTTCTCTTCCTGGTACAGGGAGGACACCTTTCTCATGGGAAATTTTATGAGATATTTTATGCTTTTAGGTAGAAAAGGGGAGGTCAGGGAGCCTTTCCTGCATCTGCTGTTTCTCAAGTGTCTTCATCTCAAAATAATCAATATGCCAAAGTGTCAGATTTTGGAATGGCATGTTCTGGCCCCCTTTCACTTACCAAGAGGATTTCTCTGCTAAATCTACACGCATGGGAAATATCTAATGAAGTAATAACCCAGGGAGCTGAATATCTCCAGACCAGTATGGCTGAGCAGGCATGGAAGTGTGTAGATTACTCTTAAGTGGCCATAATACTGCAATCTCCCTGTGCTATCTGGAAATGGCAGCACCTGTGAGACCTGGGAGGCAGTCACAGTGCTTTCCTATAGGAGTTGAGAAGATCATGGAAACTTGCAGGCTGGGAAAATGCCAGAGAGTTGGACCATCCACAGACAAATAATAGCTCTTGCCTCCTTTATCACCTGGAAATCCAATAATGAACCCTCAAGTCTTACTCTGAAAAAGAAGGATATGCCTTCATAAACAAGACCAACTTCTCCTTGTGCTTGTCAGTCAGAGCTGAGTTTGAGTCTCGATTTTGCTTTTACTAACTAGCTGGGTGAACCTAGACAAGTTACTTCATCTTTCTGAATCTCGGTTTCCTCATCTATACAATGTGGATAGGAGGACTGTTGTGAGAATCAAAATGTATTTAAAGCCCTTGGCTCAATATGTGGAACAACAGACCATGCATTGAAGTCTCTCTTAAGTACAAGATGACACGGGAATGTCCAGGATTCTTAGACAATAAGAATTCCCCAAAGAGGTAGAGTGTTTTGCCGCTTGCAAAATTCTCTGTCTTTTGTGGTCTCCACTGAACTTCACAGCAGCCCCGTGACTAGCATTGGCATGAATTCAGAGTTTTGAGTGGCGTACTTAGAATTATACAAGTCAGGATGCAGAACCACTTGCAGAACCAGGTTTTCTGACCACTTCTCTGCTCTCATCGGTCCCTGGAAGTCATGATGTCCAGGCAGCATTGTAATTTAATTTCAGCTTGTGTTATTCTGCTTTAGATTTGAAAAAAATATTCTATATCAGGATGATGATGGAAGCCTGTTAAAAACCAGCTGGCCAAATTATCAAATTACATTTATGTTTCACTAGGAATAGTAATCCATTTTTTGTTCATTTATTCTATAGGGGTTGTGCATACAATTTATTCTATCCAGTTGACCTCCAGATGCTTCCAGAATGGGAATTTTCAGAATTGGTCTGATTTTTCCCCCTGAATTCCTTAGATCAGAAGTGGAGAAGCTCTATCCTGAGTTCAACTTCCTCTGGTTATAAACAAGTTTAAACAACAAATGTTCTATGGCTCATGTTCCATCACAATTATCCTCTGCAAACACAATGATAACTGCATCTGAAAGAAGCTCCTCTGGTCCACAAAGCCATGAGCACTCAAACTGTCAGTATTGGAAGGAGTTTGGGAGGTCATCTGTCTCAGCGAGTTCATTTTCTGATTGGAGGCTTGGGGTCCCAGAATAGGGATGCGACTTTGTCTCACAGCTGAATGAACCTAGAATTCCTGACTGTCATTTCTTTGTTAATTCCATCACAACATGCTACATATATTTTTTTTTTGAGATCTTAAGGAAGAGATCAGTATAAGAAAGTAGGAAGAGAAAAGTTTCGAGAGATGCTTGAGTGTTAGGGCTAGGTAGGGAAGAGGGTAAAGAAGGAAGGATGGAAAGCCTGTTAGCAGCTGAAATGTTGACGTCAGGGTCAGGAATGAAATAAGAGTTATTTTGAATAATAGGTGTTCAAAGTCCTGCAAAGGCATGAGAAGAAGTTATAACTTTTCTTTTCTTCCTACTAGAGGTCAGTGAATCTTTATTTATTTATTTATTTTTTTGACTGAGTCTTGCTCTGTTTCCCAGGCTGGAGTGCAGTGGCGTGATCTCAGCTTACTATAGCTTCTGTCTCCTGGGTTCCAGTGATTCTCCTTTTCCAGCCTCCTGAGTAGCTGGGGTCATAGGCATGTACCACCCGGCTAATTTTTTATTTTTTTTTAAGTAGAGATGAGGTTTCACCATGGTGGCCAGGCTGATTTTGAACTCCTGACCTCAAGTGATCCCCCTGCCTTGGCCTCCCAAAGTTCTGGGATTACAGGCATGAGCCACCATGACTGGCCATGAATCTTTTAAGAAAAATAAAACAAAAAGCTAATGTCAGTTTCTCTGGGTCAAGGATCTTATTGCATTCCTAGTCTAGAGCAACACGTAGCATATTGCAAGTCCTCAAGAATACCTGTGAACTTGGAAGCTGTAGTGGGTAGATCACGAGGTCAGGAGTTCAAGACGAGCTTGGCCAACATAGTGAAATGCTATCTCTACTAAAAATACAAAAATCAGCCAGGCATGGTGGCATGCACCTGTAGTCCCAGGTACTTGGGAGGTTGAGGCAGGAGAATCTCTTGAACCTGGGAGGCAGAAGTTACAGTGAGCTAAGACCAGCCTGGACAACAGAGCAGGACTCTGTCTCAAAAAGAAAGAACAACAACAACAAAAAGAATACCTGTAGACTGAACATAGTATCTTTTTTTTTTTTTTTTTGAGACAGAGTCTCGCACTGCAACCTCCACCTCCTGGGTTCAAGCAATTCTCCTGCCTCAGCCTCCTGAGTAGCTGGGATTATAGGTGCACATCACCACACCTGACTAATTTTTGCATTTTTAGTAGGGGTGGGGTTTCACCGTATTAGTCAGGATGGTCTCGATCTCCTGACCTCCTGATCTGCCCAAGTCTTGACTTCCCAAAGTGCTGGGATTACAGGCGTGAGCCACAGCACCCGGCCCATAGTATCTTTACAATTATAAATCACAATGGCCTCTGGTGTTCCTCTAAAGAGAATGACAGCTCATACTAATGTGATTAAATAAGCCAAAAAGCTTTATAGCCATATGCATTTATTTGACTAATTCATAGCCCATGGCTTCTATGTTGACTGTCTGAATATGCTGTAGTAATTGGAGCCGAGATGGTTCAAAACAGTTGTGATGTACAACAATTTTAAAGGAATCCAATTCTGAAATAAAATCATGTTGATTTTTATTTGAATATTAAAATAACCTTGCCATGAACAGTTATGCCCTCTGTGCCTCTGTGTGCCCAGGCTGTTCCCTTTGTCCATAATTGCTTCTTTCCCATCCATCCTTTCCCCTCACCGGAGAATTCCACCCTACTAATTCCTGAGATATTTACTTTCTCTATGTTCCTACTGTACAATATATGCTTTCCTTAGAGGACTTATGTCACATATTTTGTTCATTATTTGCTTTAGTTTTGTCTCTTCTGTTAGTTAAAAGCTCTTTGAGGGCAAGTAACTTAGCTGTATATTAACTCAGCAACATTCCTAGTACCTAGCATAGCTCCTAGATTAGAGGAAGAACATAACTGTGTCTCATAGACTTAATGAATTAATTTGGATTAAAGTTGGCTGAAGTAGTAAAATGAGCACTAACATAGGAGTCATAAACCTGATTTGGTCTTCCACAGTTGATGCCTATGATTTGAGGAAAGTGATTTTACCTCCCATAATGACCAGTCTTCTTAGTAGCAGACAACAGAATCCTCTCTACCTGGTTTAAAAAATGAGATATATTAAGAAACATATATAGCTCATAATACCATAGGGAGTGTAGAAGAAACAGACTTTAGCTTGTGCTTTTGAGAACAACCCAAAAGCCATGCCACTAGGCTGAGCCATCTAAGGAACTCCTGTCTCTATGTGGGGGCCGTGCCAGCTCCAGAATCACACTCCTCGGCTAAACTCCCCTTTAGTAAAGTCAGTGCCTTCAGCCTTGCCTGCATTTATCTGAATGGTGGGACAGAAATCGTTTAGGACTCTATTCTAATGGATTCTGGGAAGTGTTTTTAGCTTTTCAGACTGTGACTTCAGGGAGGCATACTGGAAGCAGGCTGGGATACGAATTGCATGAGGCAATCCACAGTATCTGCCATTCAGAACCTTAGATTCCTTATAAGCACAGCAGGCATAATAATAGTGTCATGATGAAAGTGATGACAACTGGCTTTCATTTAAACACTGAGCAAGCACCATGTGCCGTTTGACATCTTTTATGCATATGTGTCTTTACTCAATTTATACTCCCCAAAAGGTGTTTGCATTATTATAATCTTCATTTTAGAGATGTGAAAATTGAGGTGCAAAGCAGTTATGTAAGTTGCTCAAAGTCACAGTTCTATTAACAGTGGAGGCAGGGTGTAACCCATGTTCTTAGCTACCTCTCCTCTCTGCGAGGCAGCAGTATTGACTCCTTCAGATACGAACATGCATGTGACCTTGCTTCGTTACCTGTGAAGCAACCTGCAAATGTTCTTCAATAGTTTTCCTACACATATAGTATCACAACTTCATTTTAGTTCCCCTCACAACTCACATTCTTTTTTTAAAAAGTTACAAAAATTGTAGATCTTCTGCTAGAACAGAGATTCAAAGAGCTGAGAGGCGAGACTCCCTATTTCTATTTCACAGAGGAAGAGGCAGTGACCCAGGGAGTTTGGCCATGGAGACCTGAATTTCCAACCCTCAATTAGGATTCTTTTAATGTATCACACATTTAGAAATGATCAGAGAAACTCCAGAAATAAAATGCAGGAGTCACAGACCCATTGTTCCCCATCCTTTATACAAGCTCCTTGGTTTCACAGCCAGATGCACGTTTCCTTTGGTTGCATTGGACTTAGAAATAGTAATTCTGAAAGCTGAATTGTTTAGCAAAGGCAGGGGAGACATGGGCATGCATTTCAGTTTTTGGAGATCAATGGTGTGATGAAACCTACATAAAAGAATCACAGTTTGTAGAAATATTAACAAAAGCCTTGGGCACAAATTATACCCTATACAATAATATAGGAAAGACTTAAAAGTTGAATACTGTCATTGTTACAAGAGTACAGTTCTTGCACACCAAATCAGATATAGTGGGATATTTCCAATTAATATGAGTACTAAAGAATATAGTTTGAGTGCATTGAGTTGAAAAAAGTGCCAAATAGATAACATTTCATACCAATAATTGATAGAAAAAATAAAACATTAAATATATAGTTTAAAGCATCAAGATGACATGTAATAATTTTCTGCCTTTTTATTAAAATGGTTTTAATTTTGACTCTTCAAAAACTTCAACTTTAAACTATATAATATATTACTATGCTTAGGATTGAAAACTAAAATATGCTCAATGAGTCATATACTGTAGCCACGGGCAAATTGTAAGAAATTAACATGGACATTTAACCAAGTACAGATTCCATCTCCCTGCCACTGTAGCATAAAATATTTTTCTGTTACTGTAGTTCTTATCAAAGAAATGCTTCTTGCCCATACATTTCAGCAATACATTATAGAATCCCTATATGATGCCTGCCATCCCTTTAGGGGGTGGAATTTAGAAGTGTTTAAAACCTATCAAAGGTTTTATAAATATTTGTTTGTTGTATATTTAGCAGCAGAGCCAATTCTGTTTTCCAGGAAAAAAATCTTAAAATCTTATCTCCCACAGAACTCCAGTGGCTTAGGGCTGGGCCTGTTGGAGACGGACAAAGAGGTGGTGGGGTGGGGGTCACACCGGTTTGAGCATTTGCTCTGCTACTTGTTAACTCTGTGACTCATAGCAAGAGGTCAGCTCTCACAGATCCCAACTTCCTCCCTCATCTCTTTATATGTTGTGTGATTTTTTTTTTCTTGAGAAAGAGTCTTGCTCTGTTGTTCAGGCTGGAGTGCAGTGTTGTGATCATGGTTCACTGCAGCCTTGACCTCTTGAGCTCAGGCCGTCCTCCTGCCTCAGCCTCCTGAGTAGTGAGACCACAGACGCATGCCACCATGCCTGGCGAATTTTTTTTTTTTTTTTGAGATGGAGTCTCTCACTTTGTTGCCCAGGCTGGCGCGATCTCGGCTCACTGCAGCCTCTACCTCCCAGGTTCCAGTGATTCTCCTGCCTCAGCCTCTCGGGTAGCTAAGATTACAGGCACCTGCCACCACCATGCCTGGCTAATTTTAAAACTTTTTTGTAGAGATGGGATCTTACCATGTTGCCTAGGCTGGTCTTGAACTCCTGGGCTTAAGCAATCCTCCTGCCTCAGCTTCCCAAAGTGCTGGGATTACAGGTGTGAGCCACCACACCTGGCCCTCATTATGTGATTTTAAGAAAATCCCTTAAGTGCTTTGAAGCTTACTTTCGTCATCTGTAAAATAGGGATAAATATTAATACTCCCTTCATGGGGTTGTTGTAAGGATGGAAGAGGTAATGCTCCCAAAATTCACAGCACGGTGCCTGGCACATGTGCTAAGAATAAGACCATAGGCAACCTACTTTCTCCTCTTTCCTGGTGGTGTTCATTGCTGGCTTCTAATCTCCTTTTTTAACCCCACTGACTGAAAATGACTTGGCCAATTCGTCTTAAACTCCAAACTCTCTGATTTGACCTTCCCATAATTAGCTTACTCCGCTGAGACTTCTACTAGCACACTGGACATCTTCGGTTTTTTGGCCTCTTGGGCATTAATGAGTCCATCTTTGGCCATCGTCACTGCCACAAATTTTACTAGTCTTAATCAAATCCTTGGCCAGCTGGTGGGTATCTGGCCCACAGGACACTGATCAGATACTCCCTCCTGAACATTTCAACCTTGAAGGAAGATGTGTGGTGCTGATTTATTGAGACGAGGCCCTTACAACTCAATTCTAATTAGTGCGTCTGTAGCTGGAGGCTGTTTCTGTAACTTGCACTGAAAGAGATATAACTCGAAGCAGGCCTCCAGGTCTTCTTAGCCCTGAACTAGACCATCCAAGGGAAGGACACGTTTCTCACAGCCCCTTTGCCTTTCTTACCCACCTGGCAAAGATAACACCCTGGGAGACCAGTAGGGGGTGATTCTGAGCACAGTCACCCTTATCCAGTGTCCCCTTCTAGAAAAGTCTCTTTCCACCTGCCCTTCCTTCTAGTTTTTCCATGAAAAACCCCTTGCCTGATTTCTCATCTTTATTAACCTCTCTCTCAGCAGCACCTCACTCTGTTGTAACTTGTATTCCAAGCACCATATATTAGAAATACATTTTTCCCAAATTAAACTTTTGAAAGGTGCATTAACACACAACCCAATAAGATATGCAATCAGCAAAGTATTTTTACTACATTCTTTACTGGTATTAAATAGTAAAAAAAAATTAGCAGCCTTCTTATTCTGAGCCCCATACCATGAAACCTTGGTATGGGGCTGCTTCTGTTCTTAGAAATATCCAGGTATTTTTCCACTCTCCATTCCTCCCCTTCCCCTTTGGTAAACATTAGTGATGCAGATCCACTTTTTATTTTTTTTAACGAGGTGCCTGTGCTCATCTGTTGTAAAGTGGTAAAGTGCCTCTCCATCCAAATTGACTTGTGATGTCATTCTGACAGTAGGAGACAGTAGGGGGAACATTAATTTGTTTGAGTGGATGTGTTTCATAGCCACTTTAGAAAAAAGGTTTGTTATGGCCTCTGCTGTCATAGCAAACACACAGCCTTGGTATGACAGTTTCAAAAAACCTCCATATATTTCTTCTGAAATATTAACCTTTTACTAGCTTGTTTAAAATCAGTAATTAAAATATCAATGTGAAAATGAAAGGATTCCAGTCTTTATAGTATTTTCCCGCAGAGACCATTTATCAATAATCATTAATCATTACCCAACTATGAAGTAATGATTCATTTTGTTATTATCTTCCACAAAGGATTGGGGCCATATACACAAGTTTACACAACAAATACCAGAAGGACTGGAGAAGAAGATACACAGGAAAGCTAACGTTAGTTTGTTGATTCAAAATAAAACAGCGGGTTGTAAAAACATTTTGCAAGCAGGTTTGTGGAAGACAGCATGGATTTATTATTCTCAAACCTGTTTTGCCTCATCTTCCTCTACTCAAGAAGCTAGAAAGCTAAGGCATTTTCTCAGGCTCCCTTGCAGTTAGGGAGGGTTACTAATTCCGAGGGAGAACTAATCCCTTTGAGTTAGTAATTGTCTTAGCAGAACACGTCTCACTGGCCAGGACGAACCCAGGCTTTCTATTTTTCATGTTTCAAGCATGTTTATAACTTGTTTATAACTGCTCATTGAGGCATTTTTATTGTGCCTTCAAATCTTTGTCAGATATTGCTCACATCTCCTTTATCTCAATGTTGGCATCTATTGATTTTTTTCATTCATTTTGAGATATTCTGGTTCTTGGTATGACAGGTGCTTTTTGATTGAATTCTGGACATTTTAATATTATGTTATAAGACCCTAGATCTTATGTAAGGCTATTTTATCAATCTTTTTTTTTTTTTAATATGCCACTGTAGCAGGGGAAGAAGAGGGATGGATACTCCTTGTTATGGCCAGGTGAGGTAGAAGGTAGAAGTCAAGGTTCCCCACTCAGCTCTGCTGATACATGAAGAGGGTGAGACGTTTCCTGTCTCTCTCTCTCTCTCTTTTTTTTGTACTTTAGGTTCTGGGGTACATGCGCAGATCATGCAGGATTGTTGCATAGGTACATACCTGGCAAGGTGGTTTGCTGCCTCCATCCCCCCATCACCTATATCTGGCATTTCTCCCCATGTTATCCCTCCCCCACCCCCCAATAGCCCCCATCAGTCTTAATGGGCAGGTCCCACAGGTCTTGTGGACAGTGTGGGGTGGGGGCTTCTTAGCAGCTTGTAGTCTTGAAAGGTGTGGCTTCTACTCAGTGTTCTCTGGTACTTCCACTTAATAAATAGTAAACGTATTTTCTCTTCCTTATGATTTTCTTAATAATACTTTCTTTTCTCTAGCTTGCTTTACTGTAAGAATACAGTGTATAATACAAATAACATATGAAATATGTGTTAATCGACTGTTTATGTTATTGGTTAAGGCTTCCAGTCAATGATAGGCTATTAATAGTCAAGTTTCTGGAAAGTCAAAAGTTGCAAGTGGATTTTTGACTGATTGGGGGAGGGGAAGGTTGGTGCCTCCAATCCCCACTTTGTTCAAGGGTCAACTATATATGTGCTTTTTTTTAGAGTCTATAAAATCTTAAGCAGATAAAAGGTATTTTTACTCGTAATATTGGATCTGAAATAAAAATTCATTTTAAAGTGATATAAAGCTTGTTTACATTTATTTCCAGATCATCTACAATGACTTACTGTCTTTTGAATTGAAACAAAATATGGAAGGCAAATGTATCAAAGGATGTGTATTTTTGAAAAACTCAAAGGTGTCTGTATGGTATTGAGCTCATGGGCAAACTAAAGATTTTTGTGGTAAGATGAGAAGAGTGGAGAGAAAAGAAAGAAAATGAGACCCCAGGACAATTACTGCTTACTGATTCATCAACTCACATAAGAAATAGCCTTTGTATCTGATATAGTTAAACAAGGCAGTAAACAATGGCAAGCATATAGGGGTTTGTCTGCCTCCTGTTGGTAAAGTAGAGTCCAGTAGTATATCATCTTAATACATAGATATGTCGATTCATGGTTTACTGCTTTTCCTCATCAGGGCTCATTTCTAGCTTCCATCAGGATGTCTTCATTAGGTGGATACCAGATCCGAGAACCAGGCCATCTCTAGGGATGCGTGATCATCATTGGACAGGGGTGGTGATCATTATCTAGAGTGGTGTGGGTGCTGCCATGTTGAGGAAGACAGTCTGGGCAAGCACTGCTTGTGGGTTGGTCCTTATTCTGTCACTTACTAGCTGGGTAACTGGGCAAATCCCTTGCATTCTCTTGGCTTCAGTTTACTTACTTACAAAAATGTTGAGATGGATCATCTGTGAACTCTCTTCCACTGTGATAATAACCTTACACCAGTGGTCATATTGGAAACCCCATTTCCTACACAACCTTCACATTCATTATCTGGGCCACCCATGTTTTTTTACTTGCTGAGTACTAAAGACTCCATCAAATTGCTGGATTGGATGCCTTCGCTTGGAACTCTTTTTACTTTAGGATGAAAACATTTGGACCTTATAATGTAGAAATGATAATTCTGTGCTATTGAGATTATGTCTGGAAATATAATGTAGAGAATTAAGAACATATTCAGACAGATTGGTTTTACTTTTCTTTCAATCTCATGGATAATTCTTATTAGCTGCATCGTTACCACTGTTTTCTGTTCCTCTTGCTATGTAGAAGGGAATGTGAACCTTCTGTCCAAACACAAGTCCTTCATCAAAGGAAGAAGTCAGATTTGGGGTATTTCTTCCCTTTTCTGATGGCTGATAGGAGATGCCAGCATTGTTATAAAATGTAAGGAGAATCTTCTTGGAAAATCTTTTTGTGATATGTACTGAATCTTAAAGATACTCATATCTTTTGATCCTGTAAGTACTCATCTGTTAATCTATTTTAAGGATATAATAATTAAAGCTGGTAAATGTATATTCAAATATGCATTTTATAGCATTGTTTACATGTATATTAGTGAATTCTTAGATATTTAGCAATGACGAAATGGCTAAAAGTAGAACATGATGATGCAATGAAGATAGTGTTAACAGGAGTGTGTAAAATCACAGGTATACTTTTAACGCAACAAATGACAACAAACAATAAAAGTTGAATGCATCCGTTTATCAAGATGTAAAAAATATAACATGCTACCAAATGGTGTGAATTCAGGTGATATGCTATGTGCTTTGTAAGTATCTTATTAAATATTCACAGCAACCCTGAGGCAAGTTACATGATTTCCATTTTGTAGTTGAGGAAACTAAAGCTTAGAGCTTGGGCCATTTGTTCAAGATCACAGAACTAGGAAGTGACAACGCTGTGATTTGAACCCCACCCTCTCCAATTCTAAAGCCTTCGTTAAGTTGAGGGGGCAGGGAGGGTTGGAGGTATCCTGAGGCTTCTGTGTTTCCACTCAGTGGAGTCTCTCCACTGCCCTTGGGTACCCCCTTTCGTGATAGAAGTCTGGAGTTATGTAATCTCCCCCCGGTTAAGAGGGCATGGAACAGGACAGAGCCCTGGCAGCCAGGCTAGGAGAGGTGTGCTTAGCCCTGGAGTGGTAGATCCTTCCCTTACGGTGGCTGTACAGGTAAGAGGGGAATTATCTGAGTACAGCAGGGATGCAGGGTCTTCCCAGTGCAGCCACATAGACTTGGAAGACCCAGGCTGAGGAAGACAGGGAGGCAGGGCCTTGGGAATGGACAGGAACCTTGTGGGCCTAGCACGTGGGAAAGGTGATGCAGGTAGAAGGGCAAGTACAAATTAAATATCAAGCTTTATTCTCCCTGGGGAAATTAAGAGTCCCCTCCAGACCACCCCCTTTCTCTTTCAGAATTCTATTCTCCCTCCTTTTCAAATATGTGCAAATGTCTTTAATGGCTAAATAAACTTATGACCAATCTCAACTCAGGAATGTTTCCTGGGAGCTGTCTCTTTGAAATGTAATTGTCAAGGGACATATGGGCCACCCCTTCAGTTTCCTCGGAGGACAAGGGCCTAACTTGTCACCTGACTCCACATTGCAAAACTCGACTAATGTGATGGACTGTAGCCACTCGGCTGTACAAGGGAGTTAGCGTCTGTCTGTCGTGGATCGCCTGTGATGCGAATTCTGGTTTAATGCTTATTCAGTCATAAAATTGTTTTCTTTGTCATCCAAAAAAAAAAAAAACCTTTGGTTACACACCTTCCTATGAATTATTTTAAAAGGTTATGAAAATTAATTAACTGTGAAATCTACGTGGGTATGAGTGAACTCCTCTATCTTTGCTGAAATGCCATCGAATTTGCAGGGCTGGCAGAAAGGCTCAGGGGCTGTTGGGCTCCAGGCACAATCTTGGAGTCCCAGATCCTCCCAGTGGGGGAAAAGTTTCCTCTGGCGTTTCTCCAAAGAGCAGCAGCATTCGTTTCCCAAGATGAGATCTGGTGACTGACTCCATGACCGCAAGCAGGAACAAATTGCTATTCTTTGCAAGGCTCTTGGTCTTCAAGGATCACTTGGGAAAGGAGTGGTTCCAGCTTTAACACTTTAACCAGATTGCTTTGTCGTCCTCCTTCATTCCTTTTTTCTTTTTTTTTTAACATCTGCATGTGGATGCAATAAAAGTGTGCTGGGTCTCTGGGCACTTGGAGGATAGGAAGAGCATGAGTGCTAGAATTGGGCTGTTATTGCCTGCCTCCCCGGCACATTTTAGCTGAATAAAACATGTAATCAATAAAACACAACAAAACAATAAAACTAAGCCCTTTGGTGCTCTCTGATTGGGTGTTATGCAACCCAGAAACCTGTGGCCATAAAAAGGAGAATGAGGGAAACTTTACACTTGCAAGAACAAAGACGCTTAGGCACTCGGTTGAAAATAGTGCTAGCTGAGCTCAAGTTATATTCACGGGGCACCTGGAAGCAGTTAGCTTTGAAAGCTGCACAGGCCTCAGCTGCTTCAACGTTCATGGGCCCTCCATGAGATCTTGTTAGGAACATGTATAGAAATGTGCTTTTCATTAGAGAAGTCATTGATCCTATCCACGAAGATACATTTCTTTTAAATGATAAATTTATTAGCCATGGGCAGAAAGATTATTTGCAGCCCTTTTTCTTTTGGGGGGAAACCCCCAGAGTTTGAAACTGCCACAGAGTGCCTATGTCTGTAGGCTGTGATTCAAGAAAGTGATCTCTTCGGACCAGTGGAAAATTGCAAACCAAAGCTCAACACTTTCCTAGTCTGGTAAGACCAAAAGAAAATGGGAAGTTTTTATTGTTGGTGCCTTGTTAGGACTTGTTGTAAAGTAGGCCAGTGCAATTTGTCTATTTTAGGTTTTAGAAACATTTGTTCTTCCCACAAGAGGTATTTTAAATACCGTCAGGATTCAGATTGCAACCCTAAACAATTCATTAAAATATTTTTTTGGCCTAATTTCAAAACAAAGGTTGTTGTTGCTGGTGACAGTGGGGATGCCGCACGGAGCGTCAGTGGGCCCATCCCTGGGGCTCAGACCTGCCTCCATGTGCCTGGGGAACTGTGGGGTGGACCTGCCAGGAGCTGTTATGCTTGAGGGAGTGAGGAGTCCCCCACCCCTAGGATATAATTCACCCTAATGGAAGAGAATTAGATTTAAAGAAAGAGAATAATCTTGGCCAAGTAACAAAAACCGAGTCATCAGTGAGGAAGAGCCATTCTGAGTCAAGCCTGCTGTATTTTTACTTGGATTGTCTCCCAGACCAGTCTCAACTGGATTCATGTCTGAGGGCTGTGGTGGAAAGTAGAGAGCCATCGCTATTGAAAGTGATGGCTCAGTAAATAGTCCGCAAGACAGTGGGGCCTTGAACAGATACGAGAGTGCAGAGGATATTGGGAGAGAGAGGGCCCTTCTTCATAGGTACCAGATGCATTCCAGGGATAGTCAGCAGAGAGGACTGTCATAGGTGAGGAAGAATAAAATTGCTGATGATACATGGTAATATATTCGATTTTTTGGTAAGTACTTGTGAGAACTCTCCTGGTTTCTTCCAAAATTAATTGGGTGTGTCTGGGTGTGCAAGTATATTTGTAATGTTTGTGAGAGTAGGGGATAGACTTTTCTATAGGCTACCATCCTACATTAGTGAGGGTGGATGGGTGGGAGGAGGAAAGAACCATGGACTGCATTTTTTTTCCAGCAATCTCATTATGGATATATATCCAGAGGAATACAAATCATTCTACCATAAAGACACATGCACATGAATGTTCATTGCAGCACTATTCATAAAAGCAAAGGCATGGAATGCCCATCAATGACAGATTGGGTAAAGAAAATGTGGTACACAGACACCATGGAATAGTATGCAGCTGTGAAAAAGAAAGAGATTATATCTTTACGGGAACATGGATAGAACTGGAGGCCATTGTCCTTAGCAAACTAGTGTGGGAACAGAAAACCAAATACTGCATGTTCTCACTCACAAGTGGGAGCTAAATGACAAGAACCTTACGAAGACAAAGAAGGAAACAACAGACACTGGGGTGTACTTGAGGGAGGGGTGGGCGGAGGGTGACGGGCAGGAAAGATCACTATTGCGTACTGGGCTTATATTTGGGATGATGAATACTATGCGTAGCAAACTCCTGTGACTGTGTACACCTATGTAACCTTCATAGGTACCAGAATATTTCACAAAAGTGTCAAAATAATTTGAGGTTGGATAAATAGGCTATGGTAGTTACTGAACTTGTTCTGATGGATTTATCCCATTGCTAAACTTTACACTTTAAAGTATTGTCTGCACACAGGCATCTGATATACCCTCAATCCCCAAATGATTTTAGGGGTATAACTTCTCCACATTCCTGTGTTGTAGCACATTTGAAAAATGTCTGTGCTACATAAGAAGGACCAGAGTTTTCATGCTACTTCATCATACAGAGAGACGGCTTGTGCCACATACTAAATTCCATTTTACACGCACACAAGTCATAAATCACGCTTCCTATCCGTGACCTGATTCCTCGGTTTTCACTCTGCAAGACTATCCGAGGAAGTTTCTCCTGATTTTTCCCTGGTTCACTCTGAATGAAAGAAAACACAGGTGTCCTTGTACACGTCGGTGAAGGATTCCTAGAGGTCATTTTACCTTCATGCTTGGAGAAACGATTACCAAATGAATAAACTGCTCAGTAAAAATGGTTCTACAGCATAGGCGAGCAATGATAGTGTAACTTGTTGGCCAAACCTTTTGTTCTTAGATTTGAAATTCCTGAATCCTCAATTTACATTACATGTCTTGCCAACCTCCCCTTCATAAAGTCTTAACTGCATCATGTGTCATGTGGAAATTTTTTTGTTTTATCTGTAAACATTTTCCTCCCATACATCTATTTAATCTATCCATCCACCCAACTATCCAACCATCCATTCATCCATCCATCCATCCACCCATCCGTCCATCCACCCACCCATCCATCCATCCATCCACCCATCCATCCGTCCACCCACCCACCCATCCGTCCGTCCATCCACCCATCCGTCCGTCCATCCACCCATCCATCCGTCCATCCACCCATCCATCCGTCCACCCACCCAGCCGTTCATCCATCCATCCACCCGTCCGTCCGTCCATCCATCCACGTGTTTTCTACCTTCCTTCTATAACTGATGGCCTACCTTGAAACAGTAATTTAAGATTAAATTCCCATTCTCTATTACGTTTTTCTACCGAACCAAGAATCCAAATCTGTGAAATCAACTGATGATGTTGTTAAGTGCGCTTTATGAAGCAAAATGATCTACTTGCTCACATCTTCCCTCTGGACTTACCGCGTGGGCTATGCACAATGCACAGGTCCCTCTTCCCTTTCTTGCTTCCCACAGGTGGCATCATGGAACAAGCTCTCAAAGTGGTGAACAGATCACACTTTGTCATTCCCATTGTATTCTACAGAAATAAATACTGAAAGACACAATTCCAAAATAAGTTTGAGACCCCTTTATATCTAATAGGGGAAGAGTGACTATGAAGGCTCAGAATACATTATTAGAGACCTCTGGGGCAGAAAGTTATTCATTTATTTGACACCTACCAAGTGCTAAGCATTGCACTGAATGTCTTACAGTGCTGAGCAAGATGGGTATGATCCCCTCTAAGCACTTGACTCACATTTCACGTAGTCCTCATAAGCCAATGTGCCATTGCTATTCCATTTTGCCATAGAGGTACTCAGCGCTTAGAGAGGATAAGCAATTTGTCCAAAAGCACATGGGAAATGGTAGAGTGGGGTTTCAAACTTGGTCTGATTCCAAAACCTGTGCTTACAGATGACAGAATAAAGTTAGCCAAATTCTCTTAGAACTATGATGCTTTAAATGCCAACAGACCCTTTTCCATTTACGGAAAACACCCATTGGTTTGAGAATAGGTTTGTAGGAAAGGTGTTCCTGGGGGTAGATTGCTAACCTAGTTAGTTCTGTCTTGGCGAGTCGTGGCTGACCCCTGAACACATGGTCTGTGGAATGGGTCAGTCCTTCTGGTACTGGATGTTTGGTGTCACCAGGCTTGAGGCAATGAGAGCCCATCCTGGCAGGATAATGGAAGCTTCATCCAGTGAGGATGACCTGTGCTAGGTGCATCGTCAGGAGAATTCAGCCTCTTTACCCATGGGTTGAGCACTTGGCAGCAACTTCTATTTAGCTCCATCTCATTTTGATCTTCCAGACTAGGTCACCTTTCCTGTTATGTATTCCTCAGCAACCTGTACCTCTTCCTACCACTTTGATTGCATATTATTATTTGTTCAATAACTTCCTTTTCTGTTAAACTTCTCAAAGCAAACATCAAATTTTTTTACACTAATTGCCGATGACTGTGTTAGCACAGATCCCAGTAAGTAAAAGCTGACATAATCCTCAAATCTAAAGCTATAGAGTATAGTGGAAAACACAGATATTAACCCAAAAGCACAATAGAAATGTAAAATTTTAACAGTGACTAGTGCTGTAAAAGGGACCTCTGCTTCGGGCAGTGTGGTGAACTAGATACCCTGAAAGCCCCTACTGCTAAAACACCACTGAAGATAGCACACGTAGGTAACTTTAAAGATTGTTAAGCCAGGAATGTAACAAAGGAAACTGCCAAGGGCAAAACAAATTTGGAAAGCTGAGTTGTTTGAAAAAATTTTCGATGTAATTGATTGATCAAATTTTGTTGCTGTTAATTCCTTTGATTTTTCTCTACTTGTTTGAAAGATATAGTTTAAAAAACTATTGGGGTGCTTGTGATTAGTTTTTTCTTCATATGTTTTCAACCTTTGTTATTGGAGCATTTAAATTTGTAATTGTAAAATCTTTCTGGTGGACTGTATCTTCTGTCATTATTTTCCCTTCTTTAACTCTAGTCGTATTTCCTGCCTTAAAGTTTACTTTATCTATTTTTAGTATAATGATGCAAGCTTTTGGGGTTTGTATTTTCATGGTAAATCTTTTTCCATCTTTTCCTTTCAATCTTTCTGTATCTTTGTTTTTAAGGTGTGTTTCTTATAAGCAGCACATAATTAGATTTTAAAACTGTAGTCTGAAAAGCTGTGTCTTTTTATTGGAATATTTAGTCCATTTACTAGGCTTTTTGTCATTACTCTTGAGAATGTAACATGAAATCCTGACTTATTGAAGTATAATAGAAACTAGTGCCTTAACCACTTTTCTGACAATAGAAGGTCCTTAAACACTGTCAGTCTTACTAGTGCTTCGTTCAAAGGTAGCATGTGTGGATTCAAGGTAGGCTGTTTTGAAGTGTGACTCTCTGTCTTTGGTTTTCAGCAGTTTCACGATTGTGTGCCTAAGCTGCTTTTGTGTTTTGCTTTGTTTTAAAATTTATTATAATTTCAGTGGCTACTCTTACGTTTTTAATCTATGTACTTAAATATAAATTATTGGAACAACATTCTGTTTCTGAACATAACAGATACCTTAACTTACTTTACTATTCGATACCCTCCTCCACTACCTTGTTATTGTGGCCTGGGGTTCTAGGTTAACCTCTTTATTTTGATACAAAAAGTATTATTGTCATTTTTTACATTGAGTAGTTTGTTCCATTTACCAATTCAAAATATTAATTTCTATGAATTGTATACTATTAGATTCAGAATTTTCTTTAATAATCCTTTAAGTAAATTCTGTGATACATCATTTTAATTTATATATGTATAAAATATTTTCTGATTTTGTCCTCATTTTTGGGTAGTTAATGGTTAGCAATGTTTAAATTTCTTAATAGATAGTTTCCCCCTTACCATTAGCGATGACATTTCCTCTTTATCACTGATGTTCTTTTAGTTTCACCATAAACGTCATAATTTGCATTCACCTGCTTGATCATCAGAATGTACTTTTGTTCTGAGAGATTATGGCTTTCTTCAATTTTTGAAAATTCTCAGCTCTTACCTCTTTAATTATCGATTATCTGCTATTATTTTTATTCTCTTTTTCTGAGATTCTTCATCTTCTGTGTCTCCTAAATGATACTGAATTTTTAAAAATCTCTTTTGCTGTGCCCGTTCTGGGGGAATTCCTTCATACCTTTTTAAACCATGAACATAATCTTTGATCGTATCCTATTTAAAAAATAATTTAAATTATTTACATGTTTAATATCCAGAGTTACTTCGTTATTTTTTCCTGTTTACCAGATATTAGCAAAGATTGTTGTATAACAACTCCTCTTACTTCTTTATCTTAAACATGAGCATTTAAATATTTTTATCAAGCGCTTCTAAAATGTGCTTCATCTGAAGTGAATTTATATCTTGATGTATTTTATTGGCTTTCTCTAAATATTAAATTTATTCACGTGTTGTATAATTTGTTTCTTTTTCATGAGTAAACTCTAATTTTCATTTACTTAGTTTTTTTATTAATTTTTTTTGAATTTTACTTTAGGTTCTGGGGTACATGTGCAGGTCATGCAGGGTTGCTGCATAGGTGCATACATTTAAAAAATCTTTGAAATAATTTTAGGCTTAAAGTGAAGAAGCAAGTGAGGTACAAAGAGTTTTTCCCTGAACCTTTCGGGAGTAAGTTACAGATATGATCACCCCTGAATATTGCAGTGTGTGTTTCCTACAAACAAGGATGTTTTCCTATATACCCCTAAAGAACTACAAAAATCGAGAAGTTAACACTGATTCATTATGACAGTCTTATCATCAAACCCCATATGGTTTCATCAGTTGTCCCAGTTATGCTCCTTATAATAAAATATTCTATTCTATAGTCATGCCTTGCATTTAGTTTCTTGACAACTTTGAATTTACTGGAAATGTCCCCCTTAGACTCATGTCATGCATTTTTGGCAGGAATACGACAAAAGTGACCCTGTGTTTATTTCATCATATCATATCAGGTGGCACGGCATCCAATTTAGATTTGTTCTATTTCTGTTCTATAGTTACTGTGATTAGTAAACTGAGGTGGTTTCTGCTGGAAAAGTTATCCTTTCAACATTTGTAATTAATAAATATTTTGAAGTGTGGTACTTTCAAAGGATGTAAATATCACATTCTTCATCAAATGTTCCATTTATTCAACGATCTAGTTTTATTAGTATGGACTCATCGGTTTTTATTTTATTTAATAGATTGTAATTAGTTATGCCATTATTTATTTTGTTGCTCAAATGGTGCCAGATTCGGGCATACATACAAATTGTATGTATATGCATAGATGAGTTTATATACATACATGAGTTTACATCAATACCTTCAATTCCAATCCAACATTACAGGGTTAATTCCGGATTTCTCTCTTTTCACATTTATAATTTCCTTCCTTCTTTGACTGTGAGAAACCTGGTTCTCATTATCCTCAGTATATTTACTTACCTGGCTCTCATTATACTCAATATGTATTACGCAATGAATCTCCTGTCACCAGCACCACTCCGTTCCTGTGTTCCAGTCTCCTCATCCTGTCCATGGTCCAACACATCACGCTGGACTGACCCCTCTGTGGGTGCCTGCCCTCCTCAGGATCCAAAATTTTCCACCAGATTTTGCCCCTATATAGACAACCTCTTAGCTCTTTAATTTTGTTTTGAAAGCTCATTTTGCATGGGTGGTTTAATTTTAGTTTGGTTTCATATTTTTCCATGCTTTCCTATGTGTCTAATGATCTTGCTGTATTTCTACAGACCCTGTATGATTCCCACCTCCACCCTTAGGCCCACGGTATAGAATCAGATTTTGTAATGGCTTCAAGGCCAGTTGTGTTACTGAAGATATCACAGATCCGACTGCAGAGCCGTTGGAATATTTGTCTCTATTAATAGCACCCAACCTAGTTTCTATGAAATAGCAGCCTTAGGAGGATGCCACCTGCAATGTCTTTTCAGCCTCCTTTAAAGCATGGTGGGGTGCCCCAGTCCAGTCCCTGACTTCACATAGTTGCCTGGCTCTTATCCCAGTTCTTATGGAAACACTCATCCTTGTTACTCTCACATAAGCTGAACACCTGGATGCTGCTACCTTCTTTTGGATTCAAAGCAGTCCTCCACTTCACTTCTCTTCATTAATTAGATTTCTGTTCCACTTCTGGTCCATGGAGACTTTGTTTCGTTTTGAGTAGAGCAGTCATTTGGCTTTCCTATTTCTATACTTTATCACTATTAAGTATTTAGCGCTCAGCAAGTGTCTTGAAGTATTTCTCTAGCACCAATCACTATGCTATCTTGATCCCAAGTCCTTATGTTGGCTTTTAATCATACTTGACCCTTAATTGATTTTAGATAATAATGTATCCCTATTCCACATTTAAAAAATAATCATTTCTGGGAAATGGGCCAACCATTCAGAGGGCGACAGCTGAACGGTATGCATCATAGGACGACCATGGACGTTCAGGATGTGAGAATGAGGTTAGCTTTTAAAAGTTGTCTGGCTGCAGCAAGATTGTCAGGCAAGGCTAAATATGCAAATGGAGGTCATGTGGTCTCAGCTGTGGGAAGAAAAATGACAAGTATCAACATTTGGACTATGTCTCCTGTTGCCTTCGAGGAGGGGTTGGCAAACCTGCGGCTTATCTGACTAAAAGGATCATTGAATTACACTTAGCCTTGTTCTTTCCTTCTACCTCCTTCCTTTTATTCCTCACAGCTTTTGGGTTTTTTTATGATTTAAAACCGGAGGGCTAGTGGATGGTTGTTCAGAAATACTTATTCCTTCCACCCTCCTGTCACCTCCATGGGCGGAGGACACTTTTCCTCTTGGACGCTGGGCTTGCTGTCATTTTCTTTGACCAGTGAAATGTTAGTGGCCTGCTCTACCAAAAGTTTAAAATGCAGGTTGGCAACTGGCTTTGCGTTTTGGCACTTCAGCTTTCACTATAAGAAGAACATGTCTGGGCTAGCCCACTGGTCCCAGGAGGAGCATAGAAAGCATGTGCAGCAGTGTGACACTGGCCCCACACCCCAGCCAAACTGAGCCTACATCCATCAAAGACCAGATGAACTTCAATTGCATGAGGGAGCTTGTCAAAACTGACAGAGCCCCCAGCTGAGAGCAGCCTACATCGGGGGCCCTCTACCAATCTACAGATGAGTGAGCTAACTACACACTGACCTTCCTATGCCACTGAGATTGTTTCGTTATTTTTTAAAATTAATTAATTTTTTTTTTTTGAGATGGAATCTCTCCCTGTCACCCAGGCTGGAGTGCAACAGCACAATCTTGGCTCACTGCAACCTCTGCCTCTCAGGTTTAAGTAATTCTCCTATCTCAGCCTCCCGAGTAGCTGGGATTACAGTTATGCACCACCACACGCGGCTAATGTTTTGTATCTTTAGTAGAGACGGGGTTTTACCATGTTGGCCAGGCTGGTCTTGAACTCCTGACCTCATGATCTGCCCGCCTCGGTCTCCCAAAGTGCTGGGATTACAGGCATGAGCCACCATGCGTGGCTTGTTTCGTTATTTTTAGCACAAAAATAACCAAAATACCTGAGGCAAACTATCTCCCTTCCATCACTTGCAACTCATCTTGCTAGGACCTGGCATTCCATTTTGGAACCTCAGTCTCTCCTTCTGTGTCTCCAGAATATCTCATTTCTCATTACTATGATCTTGTCTCAACATCTTCTGTTTCCTGTTAAGGACACCTGCGTTGTATCCTCATGTCTGATTAGAAGCGGGATCTTGCTTTGCCTCTTTTATTTTTCCTTCTATGGGGTATGGCTATGTCCAATCCCAAGTCCATTGGCAGAGGCCCAATGTCAATTAATACTTGGATTTTGCACTTGCCTGAATATCTATTTGTGTGCCTTGCTATTAGGCTCTACCTGTGTCTCATCATAAGATTTTTCTTCCTCTGTCTCCAAACATCAATCCCTTCTTAAACTGCTTCTTGGACTTTCGTTTTATTATCTTGTTGCTTGCAATACTTCTAGTTCTTGTTATTTTATTCCCCTAAGTATCACCGTAATATTTGGAATATATAGAAAACCATCAGAAACCACGCTGGGGTTTACTCTGTTAATATAGTGGTGTGTGTTGCCCCAGTGCCAGGGTGAGTCTAGACCTTGGCCTTGACTCTGCCTTTCTCCTCTATTCTGTTGCAAGTACCGGCCATGATCCATCCCGTGTGAGTTGTACCTTTAGAAAGACATAATGTGGGTAGACTGGGATTAGGTGGGTGGGTGGGGGTTATAAAGAGAAGCATTCATGAAGATGGAAGCCATCAACGTGTCACAGAGATGAGACGGAGAAGAAAGAGAGATGAGGTAGAGCTACCTGGCTGCCCCAGCAGGAATTTATGGGGTCCTTCACTTCAGAGGGGACTGGGTTTTCATTCATTGGTCTACCAACACAGAAGCTAGGATTTGGGCTCCGGGACGAACCCACACCTCGCTGCTCTTCGGGTCTCCTTTCTCGTGTTTGTGCTTCTGTTCCCTTCTTTGTTCATGTGGTGTTTCTCTTTTGGGGCTCATTGCCAGCCTTTTCTGATATCCCCCACTCTCCAGACCTGCCACGTTGGCACCACGCTCTGCGGTCACTGATTGGACTTCAGTTTTCCTGGTCTCGTAGCTATACCTTACACACTACATCTTGGGGTGAGTTGCTTCTGTTTGAGGCTAGCAGTAAGCATTAAGAGTCAATTCTTAGAACTCTGAATGTCAGGGGTCACCTTCTTTCCAAGGTCTGTGGGCCTCTGCTGTAGCTCTCTGCATGCTGTGTACAAAATCCAAGGATCTGATTCATGCATTCGCTTTCTCTCAAGGTTGTCTACCATTCACTGGCTGGGCATTTGACTTGGCAAACCCTGAGAGTGAGGGTGTGGCTATTTGCAGAGAGTGATACATGCTGTTCTCTCAATGGAAAATATAATTTGGTGATGGATGGCCCAATGTTTCTTGCTTACTTTAAACTGAAACTCTCTATTGAACGTACCCTAAATGCAGCATTCTTATAAGTAAACAATCTTTCTTGGACTTTATGACTGTGGGCTCACTGCCAGGTGCAAGCATTCCTAGTCTGTGACATGAAAACCCAGTGAAATAGAATAGAAAAAGTGAAAAAGGGAGAGGAGAGGAGAGAGAGAGAGAGAGAGAGAGAGAGAGAGAGAGGATAGAGTTATTTTCTTGAGAGCAATCAGGCCTGTGGGGTTAATTTTGCAAAGTACTGTACCTCCAAAGGCTCAGGGGAGTCTTCTGTTAAGCAGGAGCTGGCTTGCCGGTAGCTACAGGAGCTCCTGAAGGTTGTGAGAGAGCAAGATCTGTGCCCCCGCACAGCTGGTGTTAGATGCTGTCATTCCCCAATCTCCCTGCCACATTTGACGAAGAACGCCTTTCTATTTTGAATATCAATGTGTGAAGTCAACTGTCCCCTAATCTATACCCACTGCTGGGACAGTTCCAAGGTTTTGGATTAAATACTCCAGCACAAATCTCTTTAAACCTTTCCTAAACAAGAAATTATGCGAGTCTTTCCAGTGAAAGATTTTTGCTCCCAGGGTAATTAAAACATTCGGCTCTGTTTGCTCTGGAGAACAAAGTAGCTCAGAGGTCTGCTGTGTAATTGGCTGATGTCCTTTGGACCTGCTGCGACGCGGCATCGTGTGCCTCACGCCCACTCTGGAGAGCCCACTGGCTGGCTGGCATCTAAGTACAGCTCAGGGCTTATTTTTTTTCTACTTCCATTATTCATCTGGCAGTGGGGTGCGTGTGTGTGTGTGTGTGTGTGTGTGTGTGTGTGTGTGTGTGTGTGTGTCGAGGGGAGGTTTGCACAAAAAGTATCACAAGAAAAACTAAATAGAATTATTGGACCCTTTGCTACATTGCTGTATGGCAATTGTCACTTGTTGGCTCGAGAGAATTAGGTGGTTCCCCCCTGCCCCCAGAGTCTCTCTTTGTAGCCCAGACCGAAGTGCAGTGGAGCAATCTTGGCTCACTTCAGCCTCCGTCTCCCAAGTTCCAGTGATTTTCCTGCCTCAGCCTCCTGAGTTGCTGGGACTTTAGGCATCCACCACTACACCCAGCTAATTTTGTATTTTCAGTGGCGATGGGGTTTCCCCATGTTGCCCAGGCTGGTCTCAAACTCCTGACCTCAAGATCTGCCTGCCTTGGCCTCCCAAAGTGCTGAGATTATAGGCATGAGTCACTGTACCAGGCCAGGTGTGTTTTTATTTGTTGGATAGGATGCAAATATTCTCCTCAGATTTTAGATTTGTTATTTATTTTCTCTCACGGACCCGGGAAGGATGAAACAATCTATACTGTTTCTGTTCTGGTTATTATTTGGCTGACATATTAGGAATCGAATTTGCAGAGGCTTTATGCTAAAGCATGAAATAAGTCACAGTACCGTCAAGACATTTAACGAAACATAATCACATGTATATTGCTTTGATATAGATAAAATGGTATGTAGGTAAAGGCAAATGCATGCTTGTATAGAAATTCTCTGTTTCACAGTCGTCATTAGTTTATGGATTTCAAAGAGACTTGCCTTCATACAAGCCCTTGTGTAAGTTGCAACTTCTCTCTTCATTCTACAGACTGTGGAGATGATAGGTAATAAGCAATTGAAATAATCAGATTGTCATTTTAGAACTGTGACTTTCTGGAGTGAGAAGGGAGAACTGAAATCTGAGGCAGTGAGCAAAATGAGAACAGGGTTCAGAAGAGTGAGTGGAGTTGGGGATGCATTCCTGAAGGAAAATAGGCAGGACTTATGGTGTGTAAGGGGTGAGGGTGAAAAAGTCTAGGGTCATCTTGGTTTCCATTTTAGGAATATGATGTTGGAGGAAGTCTGTTAAATGAGATAGAGAATGGGGAGGGCGTGTGTCAGTCATCATTCTGGTCAGAAAAGATGACACGCTCCAATTAAGTCACAGGAGGAGAGTTTAATCAAAAGGCTAATTGAAAGGTGTGGGCAGGGGTCGGGGGATGCCCCAGAGAGACAGTGCATGGCCCTGGGGCTTTGACAGTGGGGCTGTGGCTCCTGAAAGAGAAAAGAGACGGGAGCCGTTGCTGGAATCCAGGGAGCCCTGTGCGGTGAGGGCTGCATGACAGCGGCTGTGCCTTTCTCTAGAGGGACACAGCCAGCCCACACGGCCACAGCAGACAGTGGCTGAGGAATCAAGACGTTTACCTCACTCTCCTGTCTCCTTCCAGTTTTCTGCTGTGGTTCTCCATGGTGCTCTCCCAACACAAGCTAGAGGCACGCGAGCCCAGGGAGGCCATTCCCAAAGTCAGCGCCTTGGAGCGCAGAGCAGGTTGGGGAAGGGTCGCAAGTGGAAGTAGAAGGGCAAGCGGGAGACATCCAGCGGCGGGATTTTGCTAACGAGCTCTGTTTTCATCTGGATGGATTTGTGGTGCCTGTCACTAGACTAGTCTAGAGCTTGGAAAAAAGATCTGGTTTGGTTTGTAGTGTGGGAAGCATTGACCAAAATGCACATAAAGTGCTTAGCACTGTGATTAGCAGAATGTGCACACTCAGTAATTATCAGCTGTTATTGCTACGTTTATCGCTAAATGCCACAGATATGAAATTTGTGACCATGAAACATGAGGAAATATCAGGATTGAATCCAGATTACAGAGAGTCGAATAGTGAAGGAGAGGTGAAGAAGTGGTTATAGTATGTGTATGCTACTCTTTTAAGAATTTGAGACCGGATGTGGTGGCTCACGCCTGTAATCCCAGCACTTTGGGAGGCCAAGGTGGGTGAATCAAGACCGGCCTGACCAACATCTGAAACCCCGTCTTCACTAAAAATACAAGAATTAGCTAATTCTTGTATTTTTAGTGAAGACGGGGTTTCACCATGGAGGTGCGTGCCTGTAATCCCAGCTACTCAGGAGGCTGAGGCAGGAAAATTGCTTGAACCCAGGAGGCGCAGGTTGCAGTGAGCCGAGATCGTACTCCAGCCTGGGCAACAACATTAAAACTCTGTCTAAAAAAAGCCAGGCGTGGTGGCTCATGCCTGTAATCCTAGCACTTTGGAAGGCCAAGGCAGGCGGATTGCCTGAGCTCGGAGTTCGAGACCAGCCTGGATAATGCAGTGAAGCTCCATCTCTACTAAGATACAAAAGAAATTAGCCAGGTGTAGTAGCCTGCGCCTATAGTCTCTTGGAAGGCCAAAGTGGGAGAATCGCTTGAATCCAGCAGGTGGAGGTTGCAGTGAGCCGAGATTGTGCCACTGCACTCCAGCCTGGGTGACAGAGTGAGACTCCGTCTCAAAAAAAAATAAAAAAAAGACTTGGGGGTCCAGGCATGGTGGTTTATACCTATAATCCCAGCACTTTGAAAGACTGAGGTAGGAAGATCACTTGAGGTCAGGAGGTAGAGACCAGCCTGGGCAATATAGTGAGACTATGTCTCTACAAAAGTAAAAAAATAAAATAAAATAAAATAAAATAAAATAAAATAAAAAGAATTTTGGTAGTGAAGAGCTGAAGAGAAATACGGCAGTAGTTACAGGAAAAGGGAGGAGAGAAAGTTGAAGGAAAGTGCTCTTTTTCCTAGGCGTGGGATGCAATGCAGCATGTTTATAGGGAACAGAAGGAACCATAAAAGAGTCAGCCAAAGAGACAGGAAAGAGGAAGGAAGGTATTAATGGGAGTGACATCCTGAAGAAAGAGGAAAAGGAGGAAGGTGGGTAGGATGATGCCAATGAGATGATGACAGTGAGGCCACTGCTCATGGAGATGATAGAGAGAAAGAGGAAGAGGAGGAGGAAGAATAGAGGAGAAAGAGATGCCATCAGAGCATAGGGGAGAGCATTAGCCTTGAAAAGGGATGCTTTTGTAAGACACGGGGCAGCAAATAAAGATAGGACTAGATATAGTGCTTGAGGCAAGGGGAAATACATTAAGAGAGTTCTTACTAGACAGTCAAGATTTCCTGCCTACTATGGGAAGAGATGGGATAATAGAAAAGATAAGGACAATACTAACTTTAGCTACCACCGAGACTCATGAACCAAGCACCTTGTCTTACATTAAATTCATTTCATCTTCACAACAGCCTCATAAGAAAGCATTGTTTTACAGATGAGGAAACTGAGGTAGGTGTGGCATTTAAGCAATAGACAAAGGCCTGAAAAGAGATATTGAGTATGCTCCTGCTGGAACAGGGATGACAAGAAAGTGGCACATTTGCCAACCACCCTCTCTGCACTGTGGCAGGCACTATCTCTCCACTGTGCGTGGGGCAGGCGTCAGAGTCATTGTGATCGAGTGCTCTAGGCAGTCACCTTGCTGGAAGGGACAGATGCCCTGAAATCACTTTGCCTATCCCCATTTTAAGAGGTGGCCAGAAGAGCCTGAGGGCTGCGAGGCACTGGGGACACCAGGTGATGAGTTCACATTCACCTCTGGGTCATTTTGGTTTGAATGCATCCACCGGATGGTCGGGAGCAGTTTCTTCATGCTGTACCAAACCTTTCTCTCTCTCTCTCTTTCTCTCTCTCTCCCTCTCTCTCTTCCTTTCTCCTCCTGTCTCTGGATCATCAAACCTATTTCTCCCTTAGTAGTTTGGGACCCACTCAAGCCCCTCAATCACCTTCAACTCAAAACATATATCAGATTGTTTTCCCCAATGAACACTGTTGCCTTCCCAAAAGAACTGCTAGAACCAACTGTTACTTTGGTAAGACCCTTTTCCCCCCTCACTTCATTACACTTGTTCTTCCCATTCATTTAACACAACAGAGTTGAACAGTCAAAGAACTCTCAGGACCTGGCCTTGCATTAGGAACCTGGAGTCTCTGATATTAAACTTAAAACTCAGGTTGCCAGGTCATGCTTTGCAAAGGACACTGACCCAGCCCTGACCGTCCTGGAACGGGCATCCCTTACCTTCCCAGGCTGTGTGCTGTTATGTGTGTCGTCCCAGGGTAACACAGCCACTCAGCCTCCAGCATCTTCCCAGGGTGACAAGGGTGAACACACGCTTCCACTTCACTTTTTATGTTCCTCAAGCTGAACTTATCATAACGCTTGCTTTGGTCCTTTTTTTTTTTCTTTTTGAGACAATCTCGCTTCGTCGCCAGGTGCCAGGCTGGAGTACAGTGGTGCGATCTTGGCTCACTGCACCTCCGCCTCCCAGGTTCAAGCAATTCTCCTGCCTTACTTAGCCTCCTGAGTAGCTGGGACTACAGGCATGTGCCACCATGCCCAGCTAATTTTTGTATTTTTAGTAGAGACAGGGTTTCACCATGTTGGCCAGGATGGTCTTGATTCTTGACCTCGTGATCTGCCTGCCTTGGCCTCCCAAAGTGCTAGGATTACAGGAGTGAACCACCGCGCCCGACCTGGTCCTTGGTTTTCATTCTTCCCTGTGCTTGAAACTTCTCAGTGAGGAACCCGGGATGCCCTTGGATGCTGGATGAAGCTCTTTTTAACTCAAAGTCGTCCTTATGGTTTAGGACCGTGTTTCCATCGTCCGCTTCCCTGATGACAAGCAAATGATTTTAGGTAGTACGTAGAGGAATGTCTTTTTATTGTAATGGTTACTTATTTTCATATTTGACTTTCCATTTAAGACAAATTATACCAGTTTCTGTTTGTGGCAGAGACATGAAATTTCTTTTTAAAACAATTTTATTTAAGCAAAGACTTTAAGCAAACTTAAAGAAAAATAATGAGAGTGCAGGGTTGTGGCTATGACTAAGTCCCTGAAATGCTAAGGGAATGACAATATTTAGAGGAGCCCTGGTTTATTATAGTGGAAAGCAGGATTTTGGCTGCCTGTTCCTCAGTTCCCTTTGCACCTGTCACTTGCTGGGATAGAGGGTATGCCTCTCGAAAGTCTCAGGTCTGATGCTTTGGTGACCAGCAATCACAAACCGCCTCCAGGGGTTTCAGACAGTGAGGCTCATGGTGAGAACACTGCAGAAAAGAATAAAGACTCAGGAGTCTAAAGCGCTCTCTCTGCTCTGCACTAAACCTCTATACGTCTTTGTCCAGCTACGTAAGTCCTCCAGAGGTCAGTGTTCTTTTCTCAAGGGATGAGCTGATGAACTCCGTGATCTCTAAGATTCCTTCTGCTGAACCTCTTTAGTTCCACCTTCTCACAAACACAATTGCCTTGCAGGGTCTGGGCAGACACAGCCTAGAAGAGCAATGTGCTCGGGCACCACCTTCATTCTCCTGTTGATATGCACTTGTGAATGCATGCCTGAGGAACCCCTTACAGGGACAGGTTTTTTAGACTTTGGGACTAGAATTTAGGGTTATCTAAGACTCTCAGATCCTTAGGAAATAGAGAGCTATCTTATTTATTTATTTATTTATTTATTTATTACATAATCAAAGTCCCTTTCATGCTGGGGACTGTAGGCTGTCCTCAAAAATCCATTTTCCCTTTTCCATAGTAATAGTGCAGCTGGGCCCATGGCTGCCTAGGTAGGGATGTATTTCCCAGAGCCCCTTGAGGCCATCTGGCTCTGTTCTCTCTCATGCAATGGGAGTGGAGGTTATATTTCACTTTAGGAGGGAGAGACTAAGGCAGAAGGAGTCTTCTTTCCCTTTCTCAGCTGGACGCTGAACTAGTCTACATACCTTAGACTTAGTGGATGAGGACAGCACCCTTGGGATACATGGCCATTGGAGCAGAGCTGCCTGAAGTGCTCATCCTGAACGGTTAAGTGACAGAGAACTAAACTTTACTGTTCCTTAAGCTGGTGGGGATCTCCTTATTCCAATAGCATGTTATCTCCTAACTAATATATACTTTCAGCACCAATCAAATGTTGGGGCCGTCATGTCTGCACCTCTCTTTTATTTTTTAATCTTCAGTAGACTCTTTTTTTAGAGCGATTTTAGGTTTATCGTAAAATCAAGTGAAAGTAGAAAATTCCCATATACTCTCTTCCCTCACATACGTCACACACGCATAGCTTCCCCCGCTATCAATTTCTTGCACAAGAGTGGTACATCTGTTACAACTGATGAACCTACACTGACACAACATTGTCACCCAAAGCCCATAGGTTACCTTAGAGTTTACTCTGGATGTTGTATATTCTATGGGTTTGGACAAATGTAAATGATGTGTGTTTACCATTATAGTATTGTACAGAGTAGTTTCACCTAAAATCCCTCCTCCCTCCAACCCCTGACAACCTCGGAGCTTTTTACTGTCTCCATAGTTTTGTCTTTTCCAGAATGTCATATAGTTGGAATCTTACAGTACGTAGCCTTTCCAAACTGGCTTCCTTCACTTAGTAATATGCATTTGAGGTGCCTTCATATCTTTTCATGATTCATTTCTTTGTAGCACTGAGTAATATTCCATTTTCTGGATGTACCATCGTTTATTCATCCATTCATCTACTGAAGGGCATCTTCACTGCTTCCAGGTTTTGGCAATTATAAATAACACTGCTATACACATGCATAGGCAAGTTTTGTGTGGGCATGAGTATTCAACTCCTTTGGGTAATACCAAAGGCATGATTGCTGAATTTTACAGTAAGAGTAAAAATGGTCAAATTGTCTTCCAAAGTCACGGCACCATTGTGCATTCCCACCAGCAATGAATGAGAACTTCTGTTTGTTATAAACTGAATGTTTGTACCCCTTGTAAATGAATATGTTGAAATCCAAACCCCCAACCTGATGGTATTAAGAGGTGTGGCCTTTGGGAGGTAATTATGCCATGAGAGTGGAGCCCTAATGAATGGGACAGTGTCTCTTAAAAAAACGCGAGAGAGCTTGAGAGCTTTCTCTGTCTCCCTCTCATCTCTACCAAGTGAGGGAACAGGAAGAAGACAACAATCTGCAGAGAAGCGGGCTTTCACCAAAGCTGGCCCTTGCCGGCGTCTTCATCTTGGACTTCTCAGCCTCCAGAATTGTTAGAAGCAACTATTTGTTGTTTCAGCCACCCAGCCCCTGGTAATTTTTTCTTTCAGCTTGAAATGACTAAGGGCTGCCTCACATCCCCACCAGCACCTCTCCTTTTGCATTTAGCAATTTTTATCTTTTATCACGATGACTTGCGGTAAGGTCCTTGAAGGTAGAGTTTGTGACTGACTCACATTTTTGTCATCAGGAGCACATAGAGGTTGTCTATAAATACTTGAATGACAATAAGAATGCAGAAATCCGGAGAAATCAGCTGGCCGTTGTTCTGGTCATGTAGAAGCCTGGCGTAATGGAGTAAACCCTGGAGGGCGAGTCGGAAGAGCTGGCTTACTCCTAGCCCTGCTGGCAGTGTGCAGAGCAACTTCTTTGAACCTCCTTTGAACCTTAAAATAAAGACATTGCATCGGAGGTTTCTCAGGTTTTGTCAGCCTATAGCAATCTGTAGTTTGAGGTTCTCTCTGACTATAACAGGTCTCCTTTGCCCCATCACTTAGCTGTGATGGAAGCAGTCACTCTCCGTTCCAATTTCAACCTAAAGATCACTTCCTCCAGAAAATCTTCCCGCCCTTCTACCCCACCTCTCCTGGACTAAGTTGAATCCTCTTATTCCCCATCTTACATATATTTTTCACATCACAATAATCACCCCATTCAATAATACTTCTTACTTGTCTGTTCGCCATCTTAGTATAGGCTTTTCTGAGGGCCTGTTTAAATTGCTCCCTTTATCTCCCTTTATCTCCCCTGTCCCTGGCATAGTGTCTGGCACTCTAGGCCACTGTGCTAGGGACAGGGGAGATAACAGAAGGAACTTAATATATATTTTTGAAATAAAATATAGGAACTTAATACATATTTTTAAAATAAAAAATAAAACTGATGAATGAAGGAATACATAGGTCATTTTTTTTTTCTGTTTAATAGAAACCCTTTCACCCTGACTAAATATTTGTTTTCTTAGTTTTCTTGGACCTCTGATGCCATTTCCTTGTGGGGTAATTTGCATAGACATGAAAAAAAACAATATATGCAAACCAGGGTAAGGCTCCATTTTGCTGACTGCACCTTCATCTCCAGTATCTAGGGGGCTAGCTTCGCCTTGCTGTAGCATTATAACAACACACCGTGTGCCTCTAGGCAGTTGACAAGAAAGATAATACAAACTAATAACCATGAAAATTATAGGAAGACTATTTAAACCTATTCCTAAATTCACGCTTTGGGGATTTGCTTGAAAGGAGTAAATGAGAACCCAGCTGATATCTCAGATCCCACCCTAAGAGAATTAACTCCCTAGAATCTAAATCAAGTCATTAGACTCTGCTTCTAATTTAGATCCAGCCATTGTTTAGATTAAATGAGTTACTAAGGTGGAAAGGAGAAAACATTTGAACTCGAATCCACCTAAGTAGGAATGTTACCTAGTTGTAGAATCTTTGTCAGTTACTTTAACAACTGGGTTCTATGTTACTTCACTAATTGCATTTGTGAAGATTAAGTTGAAGAAATAAAAGCCAGCTTGTCTTGAGAGACTGTTGGTGTCAAGCTGTAAAATTGCAGCTTGATCCTTCAGAAGCGGGTTACAACTAGAATATGATCTATCTAACAATACCGTGCCGTTGACAAAATACTTAATGGGAAAGGGGAGGAACCTCCTTTTCATACTGTACTTTTTCTGATTGGCAAGTGTAACACCGTGGACTTGCAGGACAGTAGGAATCCGTGTCCCACTTACTCTCCTTTTCCCACTTGTGGTGGAGACAAGGCAAGGCAGCACTCTGCAGGCTAATACGGAGTGCTAAGGAGATGGCTTGACTTTTTCTTTAAGTGCAAAAGAGGCTGAGGCTGAGTGTGGTGACTCACACCTGTAATCCCATCACTTCGGGAGGCCAAGCTGGATGGATCACCAGAGGTCAGGAGTTTGAGACCAGCCTGACCAACATAGAGAAACCCTGTCTCTACTAAAAATACGAAAAAACGAAAAAAAAAAACCCAAAAAATAGCCAGGCGTGGTGGCACATGCCTGTAATCCCAGCTACTCGTGAGGCTGAGGTAGGAGAATAGCTTGAACCGGTGAGGCGGAGGTCCTGGTGAGCCAGGATAGCACCATTGCACTCCAGCTTGGGCAACAAGAGCTAAACACCATCAAAAAAAAAAAAAAAAAAAAAAAGAGAGAGAGAGAGAGAGAGATAGAATGATATGGTCTATTTTAGCGGTTCTCAACTGGGGACAATTTTGCGTCTTACCCCATCCCAGGGGACATTTGGTAATGTCTCAGGACGTTTTTGGTTGTCACAACTCAGACAGTGCTCCAGGCACATGCTGGGTAGAGGCCAGGGATGCTGCTAAAGTTCATGGGACAGCCCCTACAACAAAGAGTTATCCAGCCCCATATCAACAGTGCTGGTCTATTATATTAAGAAACTTTGTCTATTGTGTTAGAAAAAAAGAAAACAAGCCTCCAACATCTCTTTGGCATCACTGCATCAGAGCACAGACCTGTTGTCATATTGGGCAGGCCCAGGCATAAGGCACAGTGGACCTCAGCGAAACAGGCAGTCTGGAGGAGGCAAACCCAGCCCTGGGCTGCTGCTCCCTGCGGTGGGAATTAGCTCTTCGTTAAATTATTATTAGTAGTAGCATTTTTGAGACAGAATCTCACTCTGTCCCCAGGCTGAAGTGCAGTTGTGTGATCACAACGTACTGCAGCCTCTGCTTTCTAGACTTAAGAGATCCTCCCACCTCAGCCTCCCAGGTAGCTGGGATCACAGGCGTGTGCCACCACGCCTGGCTAATTATAAAATATATGTAGGGCCGGGCATGGTGGCTCACGCCTGTAATCCCAACACTTTGGGAGGCCGAGGCGGGCAGATCACAAAGTCAGGAGATTGAGACCATCCTGGCTAACATGGTAAAACCCTGTCTCTACTAAAAATACAAAAAAATCAGCTGGGCATGGTGGCATGTGCCTGTAGTCTCAGCTACTTGAGTGGCTGAGGCAGGAGAATTGGTTGAACCAGGGAGGCAGAGGTTGCAGTGAGCCAAGATCGTGCCACTACATTCCAGCCTGGGTGACAGAGCAAGACTCCATCGCTCTCTCTCTCTCTCTCTCTCTCTCTATATATATATACACACACACACAGAGACACACACATACGTATACATATACATATATATATACACATATATATACACAAATATATACACACACACGTATATATATACATATATATATATATATATATATATTTTTTTTTTTTTTTTGGTAGAGACAAGGTCTCCCTATGCTGCCCAGGCTGGTTGTGAACTCCTGGGCTTGTGATTCTTCCAACCTCGGCTTCCCAAAGTTCTGGGATTACAGGCATGAACCAATGCGTCCTGCCTGGAATCAGCTCCTTAATGCGTAATGTTCTAGGGAATCTAGTAGGTTCTGGAAGGCCTTGTCATCTGAAAGGTTGGATTTGGAGGTTGGAACATGATAATTTTTGTGTTTTTTTGAGATGAGGTTTCGCTCTTCTTGCCCAGGCTGGAGTGCAATGGCGTGATCTCGGCTAACCACAACCTCTGCCTCCTGGGTTCAAGTGATTCTCCTGCCTCAGCCTCCTGAGTAACTAGGATTACAGGCATGTGCCACCACACCCAGCTAATTTTGTATTTTTAGTAGAGATGGGGTTTTCTCCACCTTGGTCAGGCTGGTCTTGAACTCCGGACCTCAGGTGATCCGCCCACCTCGGCCTCCCAGAGTGCTGGGATTACAGGCGTGAGCCACCACGACTGGCCAGTAATGTTGTTTTGTAGAAAGAATCCTGACTTTGGAATCAGATGCAATTGGATTTATATCTGAGGTTCATACTAGTTGTGTGATCAAAATGAACATATACTATTTTATCATTTCTAAGTCACTTTTTTTACATTTTAACATTTCTTAAATTGAGTTACCTCTTACCATTGATAGCATGCCATAGTTTAATTGGAAGTGATTTTTTTTTCTTAAACTCATACATAAAACAAAATAATGATACTTGTTAGCAAGTCATGGTTTTGCAGCTTCAATAAAACATGGCTATGATAATACCTTATAGGCAGTTCTAAATCAATATGCTTAGCAAACCCAAAGTTTACCAACGTAGTGGAATTAGCTGGGGAAACAGCCCCATGCCTAGAACTTTTTAAAATTGCTTAATTCCTTCAATTACAATTCAACCCTCATCCTGGGGAAGGGAATGGGTTCTCATTTTTGTGTCTTAGTTGACACTTAATACGTTCCAGGCCCCTCTTATTAGAAGTGTGTGCTCTGTGTGTGTGTGTGGACACATGAATACCCATTTGTCTGTGTGCACAGATTTGTAGCAGCAAAACTCTTTGTAGACTCTTTGTTCACAGGAGAAGTCAAAGCTCCCAAACATACCCTTTTGCCTGGTTAACATGGTGAAACCCTGTCTCTACTAAAAATACAAAAAAATTAGCCAGGCGTGGTGGCATACGCCTGTAGTCCCAGCTACTCGGGAGGCTGAGGCAGGAGAATTGCTTGAACCCGGGAAGCAGAGGTTGCAGTGAGCCAAGATCATACCACTGCACTCCAGCCTGGTCGACAGAGCAAGACTCCATCTCTCTCTCTCTCCGCTCTCTCTTTCTCTCTCTCCCTCTCTCTCTCTCTCTCTCTCTATATATATATATATATATATATATTTTTTTTTTTGTAGAGACAGGGTCTCCGTATGCTGCCCAGGCTGGTCTCGAACTCCAGGAGCTGTGCTGTGCTGAGGCTATGGTAGGCAAAGGGGCTTTTAACATCTGGAATGAAGCTGAGCAAGAGACAGCAGAAGGCAATACCTGGGGTCAGAGCCAGAGCTGTGTATGTGCCACGGCCTTGTCAATTCCAGGATTCTGCCCTGCAAGACAGTTGTCTAGTCTACTGTGAAAGAAGGCTGGAGATGGATGAAATGCTTGTTTTGAAAATTAATATGGAAATGGCCAAGCAGCATGTTGCTGGTTTACTCTACAAATTTTTGTTTGATTTCTGGACATGGCAATAGAAGCTAATAGTAGCCACACTCTGCTATTAAAAGTTGTTTACAATGAACCTGAATGGATCCTGTGTTTCAGGAAACCTGTGCCCCAGCACCTGCCTGCTTCTGTTGTGGGGTTGTACTCAGGAACCATCATGCACCTGGCAGCCCTCTCACCCTGCAGGCAGTGTGCCTGGGGAGCCATAAAGAGCTGCTTTTAGGATGGAATAGCTAACTCAAGTCATGCTTTGGGTAATTTTTTCTCCATAGCAAGGCACTTGAATATCATCTTTAAGGTCAGTCGAATCTAATAAACACTGTCCACGAGTCATACCTACAACTGAGTCTACCCAGTATAGGGAGAACTGGACAGAGTGAGGGTTCAACCCTGTCTTAAACTTGACTTTGTCACGCCCTGTATGACCTTGGCCAGTTTCTTTAATGTCTCTGAGCCTCAGTGTCTGTACAATGGTGTAACTACTGCTATTGCTACTGCCACAACTAGCACCAATTCATATTGTGAGAATCAGATACGATGAATAAAAGTGTTTACAAAATGTGAAGTATTGGCTGGGCGCGGTGGCTCACACTTGTAGTCTCAGCAGTTCGGGAGGTCGAGGTGGGGGATTGCTTAAGTTAAGAAGTTTCACCTCAGGAATTCGAGACCAGCCTGGGCAATATAGTGAAACCCCATCTCTACAAAAATTACAAAAAATTAGCCTGCTGTGGTGGCTTGAACCAGCTACTCAGGAGGCTGAGGTGGGAGGACTGCTTGAGCTCAGAAGTTCAAGGCTGCAGTGAGCTGTGGTTATGCCACTGCACTCCAGCCTGGGGCAACCGAGTGAGAAAAAAAAAAAAAGAAACGAAAAAAAAGTAAACATTGTTCCTCCTATATGGAAGACATTAGAAATTAAACTTGCTGTTTATTCTTGCTTAAAAAGACATAGATTTTTTTTTGTCTTGTGTTCTGGTTCCTTCCCTCTATTTTGTTCCAAATGTCTATATGTAAGTCCACACTCCATTAAGCCACAAGAGCATAACCAAATTATTCAGATAGGTGTTGTTGGCATATCTGGTTAAATTGAGCAGGGCTAGTGCAGCAATCAATCATGACTTTTTCCAAAGAACAATGTGTGGGAACATCCCACTTTCTTGCAGCCAGTTCTCAGCAGACATTCCTATCCATAAACAAATATCCTTGACCTCAGAAGAACTTAAAGAGAACTGTCCTCTGAGTTCACTCATGTGTAGGGATTAGCCAGAGCTCGAAATGTCAGTGGCAGCTGCTTGCCCCTGCCCATAGCCATAAAGAGCTCCCATCAGCACTGGGAGAACTCCAGGACATGGGAAGGTAATGTGATATTTCATAGGAAATGAGAAAATATTCTGGCTCGATGGCCTTTGTTCCTTCTCACATTTCATGACTGCAGTTTTGTGCCTAGGCCGAGGAAGTCAGCTGCTGACCATGTGGTTTAGATCTGAGTTTAAAAAAACATAATTTTTACTTCAGTTCTTACCAAATTGCTGAAAAATGATCCACCAAGCAGGCTGGCTGATTGGCAAGTAACGGAAATTGCAGTTTCTCTATTGTGAGCCTCGTCATTCTGTGGGCTTGGTACAGACGAGTGGAAACTCAGGCTTGGCAGTTCTGGGTCACTCTCCTGTTAGACAACCTAGATCCGAGCTTGGACCGGGCAGCTGGATCGGAGCAGGGTGATGTAAGAGGGAGGGCTTGCTTGGGAGCGCAGAACTGACAGCAGTATTGCCCTTTGGCCCTTCCAAATCAGGTTGTCCTGTGGTATTTCCAAATTGGAGGAGAATCTAATAAGGGATTGACTTTTTTGCTACCTACATTTTCTTAAAAATAATTTCAGGGGGTCCCTGTGAAGGATCCCTTGGATTTACAGTCTTGATAGTATTATTAAAGTCTGAGGATTGATATATTTTGGCTTAGAGGATGTCATTGTGTACCACTGGGCCTCCGTTTCCTCACATCAGTGTTAGGCTCTGGCTGGTGTATCTTCAGTGTCTTCTTCAGTTTTTCTCTAATTGTGGTAAAATACACATAATATAAAATTTATGCAAAATATAAAAATTGTTATATCGTAACCATTTTTAAGTGTGAAGTTCATTTGTGTTAAGGATATTCACATTGTTGTATAACCGTCACCACCGTCCTTCTCCAGAACTCTTTTTATCCTACAAACTGAAAATCTATACCCATTAAACAACCTTCCATCTTCTCTCTCCCTACAGTCCTTGGTAATCACTATTCTACTTTCTGTTTCTGTGAATTTTGATTCTAGATACCTGATAGAAGTGGAAACATACAGTGTTTATCTTTTTGTGACTGGCTTATTTCACTTAGAACAATGACCGCAACGTTCCTCCATGTTGTAGCCTGGGTGAGAATTTCCTTCTTTTTAAGGCTGAATAATATTCCATTGTGGGTATATACCACATTTTGTTTATTCATTCATCTGTCCATGGGCACTTTGGTTGGTTTCACCTTTTGGCTACTGTGAATAATGCTACTATGAACGTGAGTGTCCAAATATCTCTTCAAGACCTTGCTTTCCATTCTTTTGGGTAGATACTCAGAAGCAGAATTGCTGGATCGTATGGTAGTTTGATTTTTTGTTTTTTGGGGAACCATTATACTGTTTACATAGCAGCTGCACCATTTTACACTCTCACCAACAGTGCACAGGGGTCCAATTTTTCCACCTTTTTATTATTTTGGTACTTTTTAAAAATAGTTGCCATTCTAATGGGTATGAAGTGGAATGTCCCCTGAAGTTTTAAATGTTGGGTAATCCTGCAATTTATTTCCTTTCTCCCGCCACCCTTTCTGTTACCAACAAACTAATTCTTATGTGAGAATAAGACTTTTCTCTTGATCTTTGCTTTTTTTCACACTATCATTGCCATAAAAACCCAACCAAAAATGGATGCGGTGAATTTTAATTTTATGGCTTTTTCTTTCTGTTCTTGGGAAACCAGTTTCTGTGGTTCTCATATGGAAATAGTTTAAACACGCTCATTTATTTGTTCAGCAAACATTTGAGTGCTTGCCATGTGCAAGAAACTGTGTTCACTGCTGTGAAGACTGCTAAGGCAAACCAGACCTGGCTCTGCCCGAAGGAGTTTCCCTTCGTTAGTGGAGGTAAGACGAAAATGTTCATAGCTACAGCACCGAGTGCGAAGTCAGTCCTGTGAAAGACAGGGGAGGCCCATGGGACAAAGGGTTCTGATGATTACATTTGGCAGATGTCGTGAACATGGTCAACTTTCCACCCATCAAGCTGGTATTTCCAAAGTGCGTTTGTTAGAATTTTAGCCTTTTGAGATATTCCTTGAAAAAAAGGGGGGGACTCCTCTGGCAAACTTGTTGGGAGAAGTTGCATTCCATCATGCGGCCTTGGCGATCATAATGCATAGCGGCAGAGTAAAGGCTCTGGGAAGCCTTACAGCCAGCTGCCTGCGACATTTCATGGAAACCCCACCCAGACCTCCATTTCATAGTTGGAAAAATTCCCATTCATATCTTTTGAAAAAGCAAATGATACGGTTTTGCTGTGTCACCACCCAAATCTCATCTTGAATTGTAGCTCCCACAATCCCCATGGGTTGTGGGAGGAATCGGTGGGAGGTAATTGCATCATGGGGATGGGTCTTTCCCATGCTGATCTTGTGACAGTGAATACATCTCACCAGATCTGATGGTTTTATAAAGAAGTGTTCCCCTGCAATGGTGAATACATCTCACCAGATCTGATGGTTTTATAAAGAAGCGTTCCCTGCACAACTCCTCCGTGGCCTGCCACCATGTAAGAAGTCTCTCTGCTCATCCTTCGTGTTCTGCCATTATTGTGAGACCTCAGCCATGTGGAACTGTGAGTCCATTAAACCGTTTTTTCTTTATAAACTACCCAGTCTTTGGTATGTGTTTATTAGCAGTGTGAGAACAGACCAATACAGCAACTGATAAGAAATGCAGTGGAGGTGACTCAAGCGTGGGCTTGCAGGTCAAAGGGCCTGGGCACATTTGCCAGCTTTCTTGCTTTTTCCTCCCTGGGGATTTTGCTTCCCACTCCCCAGCCCCTTGATGTGAACATTAGTCAAATTAATGTCTGAGCAAATATGCTAATTGGTCCTACTAATTAACCATATGATCTCAGGCAAGTTCCTTAACTTCTTTGTGCCTTAGTTTTCTCATCAGTAAAATGGACATAATCATCGTGCCTTCCTCATCAGTTTGGAATCAGGCCTGAGTGAATTGATAATTGTAAATCTCCGAGCAGTGTCTGGCAGCAGTAGGTGCTACATAAATATTTGTTAAATGCAGTAAACAAGGGGCATTTAACAAATATTTTTTGTATTTGTTAAATACAGTATTATTCAGTAGGAAAGCAGCACTCCTAGCCCCTCACTTTGGGCCTTGGATCTCAATCACATTTTATTCCCATGTTTTTCAATCTGAGGCTCCAAACTGATGCTTAAAAAAAGCTTCAGGGTCGTAGTCATGTCTTGCTGCAGATGGATGTGTCCAGCCCATTGCCTCTTTTTGAAATTGTCTAGTTCCAGCCCATATCAGCACATTGTTGGTCTAGATGGGAGATGGGAGATGGCTAGAGATCATCTAGTCCAATTGTTCTAATTTATAGGCCCCTGGAGGGAAAGGGATTTGTCAGCTCAGACAGCTCTTGTCTGCAGAGCCAGGGAATGAGAGAGGGCGTTCTTAACTACAGTAATTTTCGACATATCCCTCTGAGTACTTTTCTAGGGGTTTGATACAAGTTCTGCCTTGGGACTTCTGCAAAGACTGATGGCAGAAGGCTCCCACCTGGCTCTCCAGAACGCCTGCCCATAAAGGTGAAAAGGATCCCTAGAGAGGCCAGTTAGGGACTCCCCATGACTATGCCTGAGCCCACTGACTGAGCCAGCTCACGACACACATCTTGGGGCCAGAGGGATCTCAACAGAAAACAAAGCTGAGGGGAATGATCCAGTGAGACTGGGTCAGGGATCCAACGCGTGTTCACAGAAGGCATGTTACACATAACTACCTCCGCTATAAACTCAAGTGGAAAGGAGAGGGGAGAGAAAGGGAGCATTGAAACGGTAGAGGGCCTTTGCCTATTGTTCTCTTCAGTGAGCTCATTCTCCTGAGTTTGTGTAGCTGGAGAACGGGACTTGTCTGCCTTCTCAGCCCAACTGATCTCCACAACCTCCCAGACTTTGAGCACCTCCGCCATTTGGGCATGATCTTAGTCTTTAAATGTGTGCGTTTTTTGCCCAGGGTAGGCCAAACTACTGCTTCAGGGGCCCAAGCAGGGAGACCCTGAGCTGTTCCAACCCAATCCCAAACAAAGAGGGTGTGTTAGACTCACTGAGTTGGCCTTTTCAATGGAAACATTGGCTTTGTGATTCTCAGCTTTTGTGATAATTTTGGGACTTAGTGAGCTGTGACTCCACTGTGCCTCTGCTTTCTGGGGCTGGGCATGCCCTGCAGCTCGGCATGCAGGATATAGCCCCCACCTCAGAGACGTCCCAGCATCTTGTTGGGGAACGTTGTCCCAGAAGCCTTACTCATGTGTCCAGGTCTGTGGCTCCTCCGTCTTCCTTTCTTGGAGAAGCATCTGGTCTCTGGGCCCTCTTCTTCCAGCTGCCAAGCTGCACGCACAAATGACCGCAAAGCCTAAGGCTGTGGCTCCTATACTGTTTTGAAAGACCCTCTCGATCATGTTCTGTCTAATTTTATTTGAGACAGAGTCTCACTCTGTCACCCAGGCTGGAGTGCAGTGGTGCAATCTCAGCTCACTGCAACTTCTGCCTCCCAGGCTCAAGCAACCCTCCCAGCTCAGCCTCCCAAGTATCTGAGACTACAGGGGTATGCTCCCATGCCTGGGTAATTTTTGTATTTTATGTAGAGATGGGTTTTTGCCATCTTGCCTGGGCTAGTCTTGAACTCCTGAACTCAACTGATCTGCCTGCTCTGGCCTCCCAAAGTGCTGAGATTATAGACGTGAGTCACTGTGCCTGGTGTCTATCATGTTGTTAATCTCAATAGCAATCCTGTCAGCCTTGTACATTTGTTTTACACTTCATGCAATTGGTGGAACACCTCTCCTGCCCTCAGCTCCCTTGATCCTCACTTAACTCCACGAGACAGGCTGGGCAGGTGTGAGGGTCTTATTTATCTTGAAACAAAGACCAAGACTCATTGAACACAAAGCAGGAAGGCCTGAGACAGGATCCTGAACTTCTGGTCCTGCATCCTGGCACTCTTTTCACCCCCTCACTGCTCTTGAGGGAAAATGCCGTTTTGGGGTTGTTTTAGGTAGTGGCAAGAAGCTGGTCTCTGAAAGGCAATTGTTTTAGTTAAGGAATAGCAAAAACAACTCAGGCAAACCCCACTTATACACACACTCCTGAAACTCCAAGACTCAAGTGAGAGATGAACAGTTGACCACTACACTTAAGTGTGGAAGACTTTCCTTATTCTCATTCTGGCGTAATTCACTCAAGAGATTTGGCCAAGTTACTGCCTATCTCTGAGCCTCAGTTTCTTCCAGGACTAACGGACTCTGACTCTAGGGGCCCATTTGTGAAGGAATCTGCATGGAAGTTGTCCCTGCGTCTCTATTTTTCTGGCATCTCTTCCCTCTCCTCCCTGACTTCTGAGAATGAATATGGGAATTGAAATTCCTGAGACTGATTCAATTTTCTTATTTCTTCACCTTAATCCCTGTCTCTCTTTCCCTCTTTTCTATCAATAGAGCACTTGAATTTGATCACAGTTATCTACTCCTAAAAATAATTATGAAGTTTGTATATCCTGCAAGTAAGCAACTCATAATTTATGTGGGCTGTCTGCTTCAGCCCTCTTTGGGGAAATTATAGGTCTTTTCTGACTTGATTTACTCGTAACAGGATTGAGAATGCTCATACTGCCATCACACAAGGAGCCAGAAGAGAATTGGCCACTTCCCCTCACATATTAGAATCATAACGAATAGTTCAAATATGACATCATGGTCTTTCGTATGCCAAGACACTGTGGAATCATATTGAAAACACTACATTAGCCTAGAAAATGAAGTAAAACAAAATTGAATTGGGCTAGTGAAAGCAGAAATGTATGCTTAAGTGTGAGGCCCCAGAGCAAAGAGCCTCTGCTCAGTGTCAAGTGCCAAATGAACCATTCTTCATGGTGAGGCCCCTCACTCCCACCTTCACCCTTCTGAGGCAGCCACTGGGGTCATATTTGGGCCTGAAGCTGAAGAGATGCTTTCCTGATCAGCCAATGTCTAACCATGAGATTTTTAGATGTTATTTTCATTCCCACAGAAAAGCAAAAAGGAGAGCCAAATTTATTCCAAATTCCCTCAAGTCTTCCCTTCTTTGAATCAGCCTTAGGAAATCTAGTTTCTCTTGCCCAATCTGGTCTCAAGAATACTGAGGAAATGCAGAAAAGAGGTGATTTCATAGCCTCATGGCTGTGCTTACAAATATCTCTGAGAAAATGGAGGGAAAAAAACCCCCAGTCCTGCAAAAGATCCTTCGGTGTCCTATATCAAGGTTCCTGGGGTGAGGACAAATCCTGGTAAGCTTGCTCCCTTTTGAGGTCCTCAACTTTGGAAGGTGAGTACTGTGTTGAGATAGCCTTTGTGGGACCTGGCCTGGGGCATTAGTCAGATTTCCCATCGGTTCTGCCACGTGGTGGGAAGCACTGCAGGCAGCAGATTCTTCTTAAGGAGGAAGCCACCTGTGTGTAGGGAAGTGTATGATGAGGCACTGGGATGAGGGGGAGAGACTTTGAGCTCTTGGGAGCTGGCAACCACCCAAGCCACAGAAGTGGGCAAAGGCAAGAAGAGGGAACTGTATTTTGGACCCTGTTTCTGGGTGAGGGGTGGATTGGCATGGACTGATGGAAGAAATGTAAAGAAAGAGGAGGGAGGGAGCTAGGAAAATTACTTATGGGGTAAGGAAATGGCCGGAGTTAGACATGGCTTTTGTGTACACGTGGGTTTGACTGGCGGTGAATAACAAAGGGTTTGGAAGGAGGTGACAGCAGAAGAACTTGCAACGTGATTTGTGGTTTGTTTTTGTCGTCGCCGTGTGAGGACTACATCTGTCTGTCTCACAGTCCTTTGCCACTTGACTTGTGTCTTGTGTGAGGCAGCTGTTGTCGCCTGCTGGGGTGTGTGGAAACTAGAGGAGGAGCCGGTGTCACATCTGGGTTAACATGGTGACAACTGTAGGAAGCTCGTGGGAATGAGGCGGAAGCCCAGAGGCAGAGGTGGTCCTGAGACTCCGAGCTTCCCGAGCTGCCATGAGCTTCATAGCAATTTGAGATTCATAACAATTTTGGTAATTTTGAGGGAAGAGGAGACCTCGCCTGCATCTTGGTTAGACCTAAATAACGTTGGTCTTCTGAAGTCAGGTTGGGGAGTGCAGAGCCGAGGAGAGGAAAGCTTTCCTCCCTTCGCTTACCACCTCTGTAGACCCAGCAGTGTGTGCTGGCTTCACTATACTCCTTGCACAAAGCCACCCATTTAATTTTCCAGCTCAAGGAACAGATCTACCTCTGAACTCTGCATTTCTCTAGGGAAGTTCCTCATACTAGGCACAGTATCGATCGAGTCTTTTTATTTTGTAGCTTTGAAGCTTTGTTACCTTGGGGCCTTGCTGATCCCAGAGGGATTACGCTTTCTAGGTGTAGCTAATTCCTAGAAATCGCGAACAGGAAGCCTATGAGTGCTCCTTTCACAGGCAAACCGACCAATCCAGAGCCCATACCTCCATCACCTCCTTCACTGCGCTCTTATACTAGGGCCAGTATCCCCCTGCCCTAAGCACCCCAGCACCAGGTACTCCCTGTTTCCTTGCCCTCGTCACTCAGAGACCAGGTCAGACAACAAGAGACAGACCCTGATGAAATGATTCAGATCTGCCAACCCTGCGTCATTCGTTCCTTCCCGTGGAAACCACGGTCAAGGCTCTGGGCCACCTGTCCCCTCACCCCTCTTGCCTCCTGATCACCCCCGGTGCGCTCTGTGTGCCCCTGTGACATAGTATGCCCCCTCCTCTTGCGATCTGTGAGAATAAGAAACTGTCTTTTCAATGGCAGTCATCTCTTGCTCTGGTGGCCTCCCTGTAACTGAACGATAATGAAAACTACATTTTAAAACAGGCATCAAACCCAGATTGTGTGCGTTGCGTGTTCCTACCGGGCCAGTTCATTTGTATGTACATGGTGTATCACACCTTAAACTAAATGTTAGGGGTACAGACAGAAAAAGGCGTGTTCTTGCTTTCAATGCACGCACAGCCTGTGGAGAATGACGGACACTGAAATGACGACGAGGCGTAATATATTACGTAGGGAGTTCTGAGCACGATGCTGGATGCAAGAAGGTATGAGAGAGGAATTTCTTCTGCTTGGTGTTGGGTCATGGTGGGAGATGAGTCAGGGAAGTCTACAAAAGGGAAGAGATATGCACTTGTCCCTTATATTGTCCCTGAAAGGCTGAAGGTTCTTCAGTATCTGTGTCCATTAGGGTTCAGATGGAGAAACATGCTTGTGTCATATCTCCAATGAGGGGCATATGTTCTATGTAGGGTCAGTGCGTCATGCAGGTTTGTTTTGGGTATGATGAAAGGCATACCATCCTGTGAATGAATAAACTACAGACAAGTCCATGGCGATAGAATCTTCAAACTAGAATGGGCCTTAGAGTTTTACAGATTAGCAGCCAAGGTTGTCCTGCGGGCTGAATTGGCTGCTAATAATTTTGTCTGCTTTATGTTATGTTAAAATAGAGAATTAGTAGTCAATGTTTAATAACTGAGCTATTTCATATGAAAACTTACATTTCTAGTATCCCTGGAAAAAGTCAGATGCAACATTGGGTTTTTGGTGGATGCTAAATAACATCCCTCCTGTGATGGGGCAGGAACTCTTCCATTTTGTCCAGTCCTCACCTGGCCACTTCATTCATTGTGTTACCTCTTTGGTTCTTGAAGGCACATCCGGTTTGCAATCCTTGGAGTAAGCTCCCTACCTTTCTGCCTCCCTTTTCTGTCAAATAACAGATAAAAATATTGAGACCTGGGATGGGAAGCGACTTGTACACAGTGGCAAGGCAGGGACTCAATTCAGGACTCCTGACTCCCAGCTCCCCACAAGGAGTCAGTGAGCCTGGAGAAAATAACATCCCCCCTGCCTGAAACACAGTGTAACTTACATCACACCTACAAATTCAAGGGAAAATTATCTGATCACAGCAGAACATTGAGACAGTAGAAACTGAAAATTGAATTTTGAGCTCAGAAATAAGGGAAATGAGAAAAAAAAACACAGAAAATGAAGGAAAACAATGAAATATCTTTTACATTTTAGGAACTTTAATTAAAAGTTTAGAAATTCTTACTCTTAGAGAAAGATAAGAAACCATTTTTTAAGGGAGAAGATTGCTACACGGATTGTTAAATTAATATACCATGTACCTTGGAAAACTGCAATAATTAGATTTGGCTGCATTAAAAGAATCTGAAAGTTGAGGAATGGAACAAACAGAGCTGTTAAAACTATGATGTGAAATAACCAGAACTCATGTTTCGTCTTGGCTTTATCTACAAAATAATATTTCTTCAACTGTCTTCAAGTGTGGGTAGTTGAATGGATTAACACTCTGCTTTATGCCTTTGCTATAAGATAAAAATTGGTTTTGTTGATTGTTATATACCTTTGAGTTGGGGGATTACATCAGACCTTTGAAATGTATCTGGTTTATACCATAGTGATTTGCACAAAGAAGTCACTCACAAAATATAAATACTGAGATCTGAATTTATTTTACTATGTACTGATAATGATTTTATCATTTTGAATTCATAGAATAAAATAATTAGAATATTTTATTAAATCTGGAAGGGATAGTGTAAGTCAGTCCCCTCAGATAAGGAGTTGGATCTAGGGACGTTATTTTTCCCTTGTAATGCAGCCAAATATAGTTAGAACTAGAAACTAATTCTCCTAATATCAAGGACAGCTTTACTTGGACATCTCTGAATCTTTTTCATGGAGTTTTAATTTTTTCTAAATAAGGCATTGTACAAAAATGAGACTTCCCACCTAATTATAAATGTATCAACAGGAACGTGAATGGATATGTAGGTTCCTACTGAACAACTGATCCATAAATCAGTTCTTGATCTCTGATTGCTGTACATTTAGAGTTTTTCAATTTCTACCGCTAAAATAATGCTTATACAATCCTTTCAGCTAGATATTTGCACATATCTTTATTTTCCTAGGAGTCAAATTATCAATTAATTTTTAAGTATTTATGTACCTATTGACAAATTTATCCCAACAAAAATTATCCCAACTTATACTTTTACTTCTCAGGTAAGATGATGTTGTTATTGTGCTATTAAATAAAGTTAAACAGTCTCCTAAATGTAAACATTTTCAGAGTTGTCACATGCTAATGTATACTGGTGATTAACCAAGAGAGGGTACATTTTTAAAAGTTTTACCAACTGCGTAAGGATGGAACTTCCCCTTCCTTCTCAAAGTGTGTGTTGCTAGCGAACATGGGATCATTCACTCATATTTCATAAAAAACAATTTGGTAAATGTCTTGGATTTATTTTCTTGCTTTCATTTTTAGCTTTTTGATCCTGAGGTAGGTTTAGTCATTGTTTAAATTATTTCTTTCTTGTAAATAACAACACTTAAGGCTATAGATGTGCTAAGTACAGTTTTAGTCACTAGTTTTGATGTGGAATATGTCTCTATATTCTTTTAGTCACTAGTTTCGATATGGAATATGTGATATGAAAAATAACTGTGTCCTGCTGTTATTTTCCAAACAACATAGAATTGCAATTTAGATTTTTCTCTCATAGATTACAAAAATTTTCCAAGCAGTTGCTTCTTAAATATTAATTCCTAATTTTGCATCATTTTGGGAGAAGAGTAAATATTGTTTTTACTTTGGGAAATTTATTGTAATTTTCATTTTGCCATAGAACATAATCTTAAATGTTCCACATTTATTTGAAAAGGAAGAATAGACTATAAATTATGTTTTTATTTTCTATAAATAAAACAAGATCTTATTAAGCAGTTTCTTTATTTCCTGTTGTTTTATTCTATAGTTGTTGAAAGGAGACATTCTGTTTCCTTTTCTGATTTTAGTTGTCAATTTATCTTCATATTTGTAGTTTAAAAATTCTATATGATTTTATGACATTTAATACATAAATGTTCATGATCATAAATTCATTCTATGTGGTATGTTTCTTCAGCACAAAATAACCTGCTTTATCCTGTTGAAGGTTTTTGTCAGGAATTCTAATTTATCTCTTATAGTCACTTCTTTCTTTTGTTTTCTACTGCTTGGCATTATCTCATGCTTTCTATTCTTTTAGAACGATATGTATTTTAAGTCTATTTCTGTATTTATTTGAAATTCAGCTTAAATAAATGGACAATGCATACACACGTTGAAATGTTTAAACAACACACAACTATACAGTGAAAAGTAAGTCTTCCTGTCCCTGAGTTCTACAATATCACCCTTAGAGATAATCACTTTTACTATTAATAGTTTCTTTTATATTTCTGTTTCTATGCTCATTTATGGGAATAAACACACACACACACACACACACACACACACACACATTTTTACAAAACCCAGTGGTAGCACAGTCTATACTGTGTTTTGCTGGAGAATATTCTGTATCTTTTCATATAAACACTGCAGAACATCCCATAGTAAACATATATAATAATTTATTGATCTATTAGTATTCTAATGGACATTTAGGTTTTAAAATCAGTGTGTCCAAAGCTTGCTGTCCATTTTGTCTTCCCTCTCCCAAATGACCAACCGTCTTGTCTTCCAGCGTCCCCTCTGTTTGACATAGCATTACTCTCTGTTCAGTTGTTTAAACGGGAAGCCCTTTAGAGACATTCTTGATTCTACCTTTTCCCCTACTCTCCACACCTAATCAGTCATACAGCTCTGTTGATTATGTTCTCTGAAGATCACTCACATCTATCCCCTACTTCCATGTCCATTGCTTTCACCTGTCCTTAAGTACGTCGCATGGTCCCTCTTCAGGGCTGCTACCCACTTCTGCGGCTGCACCCTCTTCAGTTGTCTCTACCATGATGTCACTCTAATAACACCCTCCAATCGCTTTCCATGCCCTTAGAATAATGTTCTCATTATTCAGATGGTCTACAAAGCCACTCACGATCTGGCCCTCACTGTTTTTGGTGGATCCTTTGTGCTTTTTACTTCAGCCACACTGGCCATCAACCTTTAATTCCTTGAATTAGTTCCACACTTGGCAAAAACTGGGCTTTTGCATGCTGTCTCCTCTGCCTTTAATGATTTTTCCTGAAACTTCCTCTTTGCCTGGTAAATTTCTGTTACTCTTTAAAAGTCTCAGTTTAAACATTACTCCCTCTAGAGATACTCCAACCCACGTCACTCTGACCTCTGCTTCCACTGACAGGTCATGCCATCTCCTTCTCTGATCCTGACTTCCCTCTTGTAAACACCCTTGTGATTATATCAGGCCCACCCAGATAATCTAGGATAATCTTCCCATCTCAAGATCCTAAACTTAATTACATCCGCAAAGTCCCTTGTGCCATGTAAAGTAACATATTAACATGTTAGAATGTGGACACCTTTGGGGGCCATTGGTCTGGCTAGCAAACTTCATTTAATATTTGGTTTAGGAATGTGGTGCGGGAAGAGCGATTTATTTTATCAATATTTTCATCCCCAAAGTGCTTTAAAATCTGGTACTTAAGAAGGGTTAGATTCATTCATCTAGAAAATTGCCTTTTGGGCAGCTGGTGATGCTGGAAAAATAAGGCAGCTGTGTGCTCCAGCCCTGAAATTAAAAGTCTTAAAGGTAAAACCTGTCACAACGAAGTTACTAATGGGAGAGCCTAGACTTGGGCGAATGGAAGTCATGGCTCCATCACTTTGCACCGTGGGAATTTAGGTGAGCCACCACCTCTTCCTGGACCTCTGTACCCTTATTCATAAAGGTAGGAGTTGAGCTGGGTGAAATGAGGCCATTTTAAATAATGAGATCCTATAGCTTCAGGTCCAACCTCTTTCCTTCCCCATTTGTTTAAAGGCTAAAATATTAGCTTTCTGCAAAATGATCAACAACTGAAATTTCATAACAGCTGTACGCCATCAGAGTAGTAGAGGTTTCATCCAAGCTTTTAAAAAATTTCTTAACCCCATCCCAAGTCAATGCAAAGTACAACAAAAGAATCACAACGTTGAGAGAGAGCACGGGGCCTCCGTTGTCCATGGCGAGTGCAAGTGGAGACTTGTTTCTTCTATGCGAATGGAATTTTCTTTTGCCTCTAAATTGACTTTTGTGGTCACCCCGTCAGTTCACACATAAAAAGCTGATTCTTTTTTTTTAAATCTGGAACCTTAGTTAATGGCTCTTTTCATGCTATAGAATGGTGATGTGTAACGGCAAATTCTAACAATAGCCTAAATTGGAAATGCAATTAACTTGCCCATTCCTTTTGGCAGCGTTAAAGAGCATTTCAGGGATTTAGTATTGACTGTATTTCTCACTTGGCACAAACAGGGTTCATGATTTATCGACGTGTCCATTGCATCCTTGACTTGTCTCTAGCGTTAGCAATTTGCTGATGATTTGCCGGGCAGTTTGAAACTCTGATGACTGTGCAGGGTGCCTTAACCACAGTTGTATCAGAGCATCCGCGCTGGTTGCATTTAACATTCTGTTTACAGAAATGACTGGATCAAGCTCATTTCAGATGAAAATGAATGAGCAAAACATAACGTACCAAGTTAAAAAGAGCCCACCATGAAGGCAACTTGCAAGTCATGACAATGTTGCACTCTCCCATTGCTGTCTTTTTATTTGGGTGAAGGTGCAGGGGAGGGGATATCCATTCCCACTCCTAGGCTACTGAGTATGCAGAAAGAAAATCGTGGTTAGGATCTGCGCTAATCCTTTTCACCGCCACACTTGTCTCTCTCTGGCCCTGTTCTTTCCTTTGAGTTTTGGCAGAGGAGCTAGATTCACACTCCCCTTGTCCTCCACTGCTGTGGGTTCAAACTTTGGTGTGCATAAGAATCCCCTGGAGAACTGTTTAAAGTACAGATTCCTGGGCCTAACTATGAGAGGCTGAGATTTAGGAGATCTGGAATGAGGCCTTGGAATTGGCATCTATAAAAAGTTCCCAGAAAAGCTGAAGCTGCGGGTCTGTGGACCACATTTTGAGTAATGATGCTCCCCTGCGGAGCGCTAGATGAATATATCATGAATAAAGTATTGACTTTGTTGTTTTAGAAGTTTCTTTCTATGCTTTGCTGTTCATCTTTTTGTAGGTGTTCTCTTGAAAGAGGAAGTTAATTTGAAACAGCCGGATGATGTTCTTCAAAACTGAAACAGAAGCCAAATACATTTCAACCATTGTTTTCTGAGCATGTGACAGCATTGCACTCAGTGCCGCATTGACTGGAGAGAATAGTGATGAACAGCAGTGACCCTGCCCAATGGACTTATTGTACTGGGGAGCTTATGGCATGAACACACGTGTGTAATGCATGAGTCTGCCTATCTGTGTGGGTTAGTTAACCTTTAATCAGAGGCCAGCCTACAGGAATTCCTGCTGTCATTTTCCTGAGAACCTTTTTCGGCCCTCATCCTTATTATCAATGAGAACTATAAATCTTCTTCTTCTTCTTTTTCTTTGAGATGGAATCTTGCTCTGTCACCCAGTCTGGAGTGCTATAGTGCGATCTTGGCTCACTGCAACCTCCGCCTCCCAGGTTCAAGGGATTCTCCTGCATCAGCCTCCCAAGTAGCTGGGATTACAGGTGCACACCACCACACCCAGCCAATTTTTGTATTTTTTGTAGAGAAAACTTTTCACCATGTTGGCCAGGCTGGCCTTGAACTCTTGTTCTCAGGTGATCTGCCCACCTTAACCTCCCAAAGTGTTGGGATTGCAGGCATGAGCAACCACACCCAGCCAGATTTGCTTTTCAAAGTACTCAAAAGGTGTCCCGAGGAGACTCTAGAAGTCAAGACTTGTGTGTTCCGTTCCTGGATATGATGTGGATATGATAATAACTGTCTCTGTGCTCTCTGGCCAGCGCCTGCCCCTTTCAGGGTCGGATTTTCCCTCTCTGTGTAATGAGGCCACTACGATTCTAATAGCCATATTCATGGTCCACAACTAAGACCTCATTGGTAGCTGAAGGTTCTGGGCTAGGTGGGATCTGATTGAAAACAAACCAGAACAAGCCAAACAGAAAAGACAGCAAGTGGGACAGCTCCAGGAGGAAGTGGTTAGGAGTGGGGCAGGTGGACAGGAGAACTGGTTGACCCATGTATTCACATCGTGGAGTGGAAGGCCTGCATGCTGGGCTGCGTGCTTGACAAGCCTCTGTCGCCTTTGCCCTTCAAGATTGGCTATGCCTTAGCAAGCCCAGCAGGGAGGTTTATTGCTGCCCTTGTCCCCTGGTGTGCGTTTAAATAATTACTTATCTTCCTCTAGGCTTCTCCTAATTTCTTCCGTCTTCAGATACCTAGGACTCTCTTAATTTCCGCCTTGAGGCACTTGGAGATACTATTCTTTCTTCCTAGGAAAAATGAAGGAATAGAACTATTATTACTAGGTAACAATTATATGCTAAAAATTTCACACGTATTAACTATTGAATCCTATAAAATGCTCTGAAGTAACTACTGTTATTCTCATTTTATTGTTGAAAAAGCTGAGATTGAGAGGTGAAATTACTTACCCAGCTTACACAGGTGGTAAGTGGGTCTATCTGACACCAACACTTTCCTACACCATAGCATGCTTCCAGTTTATTGTAATTTTCCTCGTAAGTCTGGAATCTCTGAAAAACTGGGGTCTTTTTCCTTGATTCCTAGGCACACTCCACAGATGTAAGAACTTTTCACATGCACTTGGATTGCTGGCTGTATTTGCAGAATTCCTGGATGCTTTTACCTTGGCGCCAACCTTATCCTTCTTAGAAGGTAGCCTCTTGGTGGAACACTCGCATCCCAGATTGACACTCATCCCCCTTCCTTTCCCACTGGCCTTTTGTTCCCTGACACTTTTTTTTTTCTGTCTCAAGCTTTGACTTCCGCCCGAACTTTAATTTCCTCTATAATCTGTGGTCCTTCCACGGCCAGCTCTGTGATCCTTCCACGGCTAGCTCTGTGATCCTGGACAAGTTTCTTAATCACTTTGGCCTTACCTTCTACTTCTGTAAAATGGGAATCCTAGTGTCTACCTCTTGAGGCTGTTGTAAGGGTTAAATGAAATAACGTGTGCAAAAGGCTTAGCACAGGGCCTGATGCATGAGGAATGCTTAATTATTCATATTTTTATTACCTGCAGTGGTAATACCTTTCTATCACTGCGCATAGTCTGGTATAATCTGAATACTGCTGGGTGAGAACATAGCCGGAAAAAAATCAAGAATCACTTTTAAGATCCTTTCTAATCTTGAGAGCTTGAGGATTTATGATTCCAGAGATCCAATCTTAATTCCTGGACCTGTTTCTTCTTAGGCAAACACACACATCTAGTTTTCATTATCCATCTGACCCTCTCACTTCACTGAAGCTAAAGATTTTTTCAAAACTGTGATAATTCTATTTCATTTTTGAAAAAGAGTTACTTCAGCATGAAACTTGTAAGTAATAGAACGATATTGAAAGCCATGAAACGCTAAAAATCAGAGGTGCATCCTGATAAATGTTGAAAGGGTTCAGGATGGAGAAAGTCATCTTCAGGGAAGAGTTCTAGAAAGATATGAATCTGGCTTAGGGTTGATGGAAGGGCAGTGACTTGTCCATGTGAGGCGAGTTTTAAGCCCAGGGTTGGAATTAGGGATGGGTGATTCCAATGCCCACACTGTCCCACCACATGGTGCTATACAGGAAACCTTTAGACAATACATAAATAATATAATGATGCCTATTTTTAGGGCTGAGAGTATACTTTTGTAATTTAAAATAGTTGTAAAGTCTTAGTCTCCTTATGTTTTTGTTTGATATATATTTTTTGTCAAAGATACACGTTCATATCAAATTCTTATATAGGAATAAAATTAAGGATTATAACATGGTTATAACGGTTTCTGGGAAAAAGTAAGATCCACTTTTTTCATAATTTAGATATTATGCATGTTTGCATATATTCAGATTTGTAGGTATGTGTGCACATATGCATTTATAAAAGTGTTTAATTCTAAGAGTAGTTTTAATCTGAGAATCAGGACAACAGTTATGTGTCCTCATCACAACTTGGCGCTAAAACTATCCTTGGGATGCAACCCTTATTTTAAACTTTGTATTTTGATGTAATTTCAGATTTACAGAAAGTCGAAAGAAGAACACCAAAAAAGGTCCATGTATTCTTCACCAGATTTTCTAAGATTTAACATTTTACAACATTTACTCTCTCCTTGTTTCTCTCTTTCTCCCAAACACACACACACACACACACACACACACACACACACACACAATTAATTAAGACATATACCATGTTCCTGGAAACATCACCTCTAGGAACATATGTGTGTGTGTGTATATATATATGTGTATATATACAAAATGTGTATATATATATATAAAATGTGTATATGTACGTGTTTGTATATATAAACACATACACCTTTACATGTAACATTTCACATTTCAAGTCATATGTGTGTGTATTTTTTTTTCCTTTTAACTTTCCAAAGATAAGTTGCAGAAATGAGTACTTTGCCCCTGAGTACTTTGAGGTATATTTTCTAAAAACAGAAACAATCTCTTATGTAACCACAAAAACGCATCACTGATCATGTGGGGAAATCCTTTGAAATTCTATGGATATCCTATTACCCATTAAGATTTCACCACTAGTTTTAGCATCCATTAATGATTCTTACCTGAATCAATTATTATCATGAGTTGTCAAGTGATAATTTTCTACAATATAACTCCTAAGAATTTAGTCTTTTGGATGAACTTAGGAACAATCTTGTTAAATATTTAAGCAGAAAACCTTATTGGGTGTATTAACCAGCTCAGCCCAGCCTGCCACAATCAAATGCCATAATTTCAGATTTACAGAATAAAAATTTACAGAATAGGTGGTTTAAACAACAGAAATTAATTTTCTCACAGTTCTGCAGGTTGAAAGCCTGAGATCATGATGCCAGCATGGTGGGGTTCGGGTGGGAGCCCTCTTTTTGGCTTGTAGATGGCCATTATCTCACTTTGTCTTCACGTGATGGGGATGCGGTGATGGCTGCAAGATGAGAGCGAGAGGGAGAAAGATAGAGAGGTCTTTCTTCCCAGTTTTAGAAGGCTACATTCTATTGGATTAGGGCCTCATCCTCGTAAATCACATTGAGGGTAAGGGCTGGAATTTGAGGTGACAAAATTTCCTCCATATCACTGGGATTGTAACTGGATTTGTATCATCTTTATAAATTAATTTTGAGAAACTGAGATCTTTGTGATATGGAAAATATGGCTCTAGGAACATGGTATATGTTATAATTTTTCCAGTCATATTTTATGTTTTTAAATAAAAATCTGTGGTTTCCTTCATTTATGAATAGCATGTGTACTGTTATCTTTATTTCTAGGCATTTTATATTTTTTTCTTGCCATTCCTAAGGGAATCTATTTTTCATGATGCTTTCTAACTAATTATCTCTGGAATGTGGGAAACGTTCTTTCATGAACAACTTATTTCATATTTGCTAATTTGTTCTAATAATTTTACAATTGGTTATCCTGGATTTCCTAGGGAAATGATTTTCTTACTTTCAAATGGTGGTATTTAGTCAGCTTCTTTCTAATATTTGTGCATCTGTTTAAAAAATTCATTCTTTTTTTGTGCTACTTAATTGGTAGAGCTTTCAGAACAATACTGAACAGCTGTGATGATCGTGGGTCATTTTGATGTGGTCCCGATGGCAACGACAAATTCTCTGGAGTGTACCACAGATGAGCACAGTGTAGCGAGGTACCGAGACACAGTGATTGAGAGATGGACTCTGGAGCCAAAGTACTTGCATCCTAATTCCAGCTCCTCTGTTGATTAGCTGTGTTAACTTGGGCAAGTTACTTAATCTCTCTGTTCTTGACCCCATCACGTGTAAAGAGGTGGTGGCAACAGTATGTTCCTCATGAATTGTCTGGGAAAACTAAATACCCTTACATGTGTAAAATACGTATAGAGGACATCCAATGTCTCCTCTACAAGGGCTTGCCTCTGTCTCTAAATATGATGTCTCCTAGCTTAAAATATTTTTATCATTTTAAGAAAATACCACATTTTCCTAGTTAACTAAGAACTTTTTCAGGAATAAGTATTTAGTATCAAATGTCTTTTCTTTTTCTCCCCTTCATGTGATGAACTATAAAAATAGATTTCCTAATATTGAACCGTTTTATAATATAATTGAGTAAACGACTTTAACATGGTGTGAACATTTATTTTCAAATGATTTTATTATGAACATTTTCAGAAATAAGCAAAAATAGAGAAAAAAGCATAGTGAACTTTACACCCAGTTTCAATAATTATCAATGTTTTTGCCAGTTTGAGGCAAATCTTATGTTATTCCCTTTTGCATACCTCTGAATTATATTTAAGATTTTTTTTCTGGATTACATATATTAATATATGTTAATATAATATATACTATATTAATATATTTACATCTATATTTTTAGGTGATCATGTATGTTAATATATGATCATTTGAATATATGATAGTAATGATTATCAATATTTTTGCCAGTTTGTGGCAAATCTTACATTATTCCCTTTTGTATACCTCTGAATTATATTTGTTCATATAGTTTTTCTGGATAACACATATATTAATATATGTTAATATAACATACACTATATTAATATATTTACATCACATTTTTAGGTGATCACATATGTTGATATATGCTAATGTAATATACAATATATTAATATGTTTACATCTACATTTTTAGGTGAGATTGGCCTAATTTCGTGTGTGTGACATGTCAGATTTTTAAAAAATCAAGATTGTTCTCATGTTGGAGAATAAAAATTGTGTTTTATATTATCATTTTATTAAATATTCTTTTAAATTTCTTCTTATCTTGCCGTTCTTAGATTCAGTCCATTCATGATAGAACATTTAAAGTCTGCAGCTTTAGGAAAGTGATCACATAGAAAAAGATAGAAAATAAAAAGGTTACTGCTACGTTGGGGTCAAACAAGAGTTTTGAAATAATACATAAAGAGCCAATCTTCCAAAATAAATAGACTTCAAACTGTGGGAGCATAAAAATGTCAAAGTGAATTTCAGCAGGCATTGAGAAGTAAACACGTGCTTTGACTTCCCACTGTGGGACCTCAAGTCCTTGGCAGGCAGGGAGGGAATAATAGAAACCCCAGATAGAGATGGAAAGCTAGGAGGAGAGGGCACCCACCATCTCTTTCTCAGGGAGAATGCATAAACAGTATGACCACAGCTCACAGCCTGGCTGCTGCCGGCACATAGGGTGACTTTGTGTGAATTATAAAAAAAGTTCATGTCAGAATGGGGACCATTATTTTCTTTTTAATATTAGTGTGTTTTTTTAAAACATATTTTTGAATTCCCAAGTATTTGGATCTCTTTGGATAAATTTTTGGTCTCAGCTTTTGCTCAAAAGCATCTTTTTGAATTGCCACAAAAGAATGTAACATGTTCTATATCTGATTTAAAATTAATTTTCATAAATTCTCTAGAAATATTTGGGAATAATATGTATTCTGTGTTTGAAATGCAAAGTTAAAAAAATTACAGCTATTAAAAAACTTTATTGGTTTTATTATCAGAATATTCTATATCATCATATAATTTTGATCAAATTGGTCTTTCAAACACAAGAGATGCTGATTAAGCTCTTCCACTGTGATTGTGATTGTGTCAGCTTTTTCTTCTAATTCTAATAGATTGGCTTTATATTTTTTTCATGATAGTTATACAAAATATCATGTTTCTTAATGAAATTTTTTTCTTTTTCTTTTTTGTTTTTTTAGAGACAGGATCTTGTTTTGTTACTTAGGCTGGAGTACAGTGGCAATCGTAGCAGCTAACTGCAGCCTTGAACTCCTGGGCCCAAGCATTTCTCCTGTTTCAGTCTCCTGAGTGGCTGGACCCACAGGCATGCACCATCATTCCTGGCTAATTTTTAAATTTTTGTAGAGACAGGGTCTTCACATTGCCCAGGCTGATCTTGTATTCTAGGCCTCAAGTGATCCCTCTACCTCAGTTTCCTAAAGTACAGAGATAAAGGCATGAACCACTGTGCTTGGCCAATATTTCTTAATTGTTATGCATTCATTTCTGACTTATTTTTATACTTATAAAATGTTGTTTGCTCAGAATTTTTCATAGTCTGGTAATAATATTGATATCCTTTTTATTTTGCTAGATATCTCTTCTCTCAATCTTTTTAAAATTGTAAGTATGTTATTTTAAATATGGTGTGTCTCTCCCAAAGAGCAAAGGTGAAGTTCCTTATTTGACTTAATATTAGAGACTTTGCCTTTTTAATTAATGAGTTTAATACATTCATATTTATTGTGGTAATCGAGGTGCCTGATTTTAATTATTTTGTCCTTTCTATTTTTGCTTCCTTAATGTTTTCTTTTTGATTGATTTCCTTCCCTTTTGCACTAGTTTTTGTTCAGATTTTATTGACTTTTTTCCTTATAGTATTCTAGAAAATATATATACGATTTTAAATTATAGTCTGTTTAAGATACAAATATATTCACATCAGATAAGATAGATTTTTGTCAAATGCAAGAATAAAAAAGGTTTTACTTATTTGCCTCATGGAGGCAGGATGTGGAGAACCTGTGTCAGGAATAACCAAGCATCTTGGGAAAATTTATCATGCTTTAGCTTCAGCCTTTCTCTTTGCATAACTTTTATGTTTTATTTTTATGTTTTGTGTGGGTATGTATGTGAATGTCTAAGACTTTATATTAACCAACATTTTTGTTGGTTAATATTAAGTTAAATGAATTAAATAATGGAAGTCAAATAAATATTGTCAATTTATACATGAATCTTTTGATTTATACATGAATATTTGACATTTACATAGATTTTATCATATTAATAATTATTTAGATGGCAACTCTAAATTTTCTGACTTATTTGCTTATCACTTTTACTTTTAAACAGTACCCTTCTCATTTTTGCATTCTTTATTTTTATATATTTTAAAATATATTTTACATATTTGTCAACTTGGGTACTTCTTTAAGAATTAGTATTTCCTTAGGAAGGTACATATATGTTATTCATATATTTTAGTTTTTTCCCATTTCTATCACATTATCTAGTACTCAAAGAATATTTTACCCAATATATATTTTTTGTTGGAACAACCAGTCTGGAAAAGGGACAGTTAAATTATAATTCTTAAACCTCCTGTATTAAACTTAAAGCACATCTATGTCTTTTGGATTCCTGGGCCTTTATTTTAAAATATTAATCTGATGTATGAAATTTTTCTGGTCTGGTAAATAAACTAAATCATAAAGATGTTATTTTAAAAAAGATTCTAAATAGCTGTAATTTCATAGCACCATGTCAAGTCCTAACAAGTCCTAAACAAAAAATGATGTGCTACTCACTAAACGGGTATTAGTGATAAATGACCAGGTAGAATACTCTTCATGACTGTTGGACAAACTCCTAAACCTGAATTATCCATTAATTTGTGCCTGTATTTAAGACCTGTGCATGGATGGCAAGGAAATGGAATTTTGATTAATTGTGCACTTACAATTTTTTAGATATTGTTCTAAGTCCTTTTGATGCCTTATCCCATTCATTCTAATAGGAAACTGAAGGTTAGTTTCTGGTACATGTTGCAATCCCAAACTAGATAGGTGGCATCCATACCAAGGTTTGTCAGACTCTGAAACTTGTCTGTGAACTCCTGTATGCTATTTTAGAAAACACGCCTGTATATTCCTGACACATGTTCTCCATGTCCTGTCCTGGGCTTATACTGCGTGAATGAAGTTTGCTTGGTTTTTGACACTATGGTAATAGTGAGGGAAGGTATTCTCTTCCCGAGTCCACAAGGGGGTGTAGTTTCAAGGGCAGGGACTTCCCAACACCTCCCTCCCCTCTCTCCATCTGGGAGACTTGACGGTTTCTGTTTAACTTTCGTGGGTGCAGGAAAGAATCAAAAGTCAATCACTCCAGCGGAAGTTTAAGGGAACTCTTTTCTTTGGCCAGGGGGCTTGGAGAAGGTGGGAATTTCTCCCATGTTAAAAGTCCCTGTCTCCCTCATCCGGGCTGATTTCCCCTCTGGGCCCCCTTCCACTCTCGTGGAAGCTGCTTTCTTTCTCCTGGATTCCACACTTGGGTCCCCTTCCACATTGTTTGTGGAGCTCTTGCTCTCTCATCTTTTTCTCTTTCTTTTTCTTTTTTTCTGCCTAAATAAATCACTTCTCTGCAAAAACATTTTGGGGTCCAATATTTTCTTATGAGTGCACCTGCCTTGGTCCCCTCTCCCATTCTTTGGTGAGTGAGAGACCAAGAGCCTGGAAAAACTTCCTCTCAGGGGAGCTGAGCACTCCCCTGAACCCCAAAACCCAATAGCAATAGTATATCACCTTTCTCTGATGGTTGCTTTTCTTTTGGGCTGCTTTCAAATCTAACTTAACCTTCATTAAATGGTGACTCCTGGCTAGCAAGTCTCTGAATGAGAAGTCACAACCTTTACCAACAAAGTCCTAGGAGCAACTATTTTTTTTTGTTTGACTTGACTTTTAACCTCATCCATAGTCTTTGCAAAAATCAATTCATCAACAGACACAATTAAAGTATAATAATACTAACTTTACTAGAAAGGCTTTGAAACATAATTTTATGTGATTTTGTATATACTGAAGAGACCTTCATGATGGCCCTGCTCTTATTAATGGAGAACATTATGATTCGTGAAGCTCATGTATTCATATATTCCTTAATTAAAATAACCTTTGTGGAGCACTAATAATGTGCTGGGTTAGTGGTTGGTCTTGGGGAATCAAAGATCAATAAGATACGGTCACAGTCCTCAAAAGCTCATTGTCTAATAGCAGGGTGTCATACAACAAGATATATCACTGTATAATGTAGTAAATACTATCGCAAAGATGTAAATAAAGTGGGAGGTGACTGTAATTCAATGACAGAAAGTAGTCAAGTGAGATGATAAGCTTTTGTGTTTAAAATGCTGTAACCCATAGATACTATTCACAGCCAAATTTGTGATTAATGAGTAGAAGCAAACAAAGGCATCATCAGATTTGCAAGCTCTTACAAAATATAGTGCCCCCATATTCTTCCCAAAAACTTTACTTGGAGATAAATACCAGGCAACTGTGAGATAAATCAAAACAAAGAACTCAAGCATGGAGAAGTCATGGCACAAAAGGAACACAAGAAAGCCTTAAAATATTTTAAAGATGAATTAAATCTAAATAATTGCTCTAAATAGGGTAGCAAAAGAGAATTTAAATGCTGCAGTTAATTCTTCAAATAAAAGAGTCATGATATGGTAAAAACAACTTGTCATAAAGAAGCTGGGTTAAAAAGAAAAGCCTAATTCTAACTTTTAGAAGCAGGAGAAGTTGGGTGAGAAATCATGAAAGTTATTATGTGTACTAATCTCTCCTGTTTTCATGGTCATAGTCAATATATACTATGCTATAATAAGTATATTGAAAGAAAAGTATAAGCAGTTGTAAAGTTTAAAACTCCCCTGGCCCCAAATTGCCAAATGAAAAATTTGAAAAATATGGCAAGGGAAACCATGAACAGGTATAGAAATAAGGAAAGATAAGGATGACAGAAGTAGGGTCACCTACATCAGTTATGAAAACAAATGCAATTGGGTTGAACACTCCTATTGAAGTACACAGTATTCTTTTTTAATGTGCATCATCATTTATTTATTTTATTTTTTAAAATTTCAATAGCTTTTGGGGTACAAGTGGTTTTTTGTTACATGGATTAAGTATTCAGTGGTGAATTCTAGGATTTTAGTTCACCCATAACCCATAATATTTTTAAATCAAACAAAAAAAAACAACAACAAAGAAAGAATTCAGCTCAACCCTGTTTCTAAGAGACACACACTTAAAACAAAGTACTTAAAAACCTAAAAATAAAATGGCTAAGGACTTGTCTTTCATGGGAAAATTAATCAAGGGGAGTAAATTAACAAATTGCATCCCACCACGTATAGAAAGAATAACAACCATCTCCAAGTAAAGTTTATTTCAAAAATGCAAGGATGGTTTAACATTATAAAGTCTATCCATAAAATTAATTTTGTTAGTAGATTAGAAAATTTAAAAAAAACTATAATCATCTCAGTACCCTAAAATACAATTAAAATTAGATAACTATTCATTGCAAATGCTTTTTCTTAACTGACAGTTGAAAGACAACTTGCCTAGCGTGCTTAACATTGAAACACTAGAAAATTTCCATCAAAGTGAAATGAAAAAGCTGAGAAAGTGCATAGATTTAGGAGTTTAACAGATAAAGACCCAAGTCCCAATTCCATACATACTAGCTGTGTGACCCTGATTTCTCCAAAGTATCTTTCCATCTGCAAAACAATGACGAGATAGTAGTAGTCATGTGAAACAATGTAAATAAACAATGTAAAACAATGATAAAATAGCAGTCATGTTAATGAGTTAATTGCTATGGTAATCAAAGCTAGGTGAGTTGGGAATTGAACAAGCGTTTTGTAGCAATTTAATCTCTATGGTGACCCTATGGTGTAGGTGTGTTATTATTCCCGTTTTGTAGATGGGAAACTGAGAATACGAAAGGCTAAATAACTTTACTTAACTCCTAAGGTTATTTTGAAGGATAAAAAAGAAAAGATATGTAAGCTGCTTTGCAGAGTTAAAACACACTACCCATGAGAAAATTTGTTAAATGCTACTTTAAAAAATGTTTTTATCAACACTGTTTTTTAATATTATTATAAGTATTTTTGCCAGGGTAGTACAAATGTAACAGAAGATAGAGATATTGAAGAGGTAGAGACAAAATTACTATCTGAAGATGACATTTTAAAATCTACTTGAAAGACCCAACTAAATAAACTAAAAATGTATTTGAAATAAGAGTTTAGTAAGGGGGCTAAATTCAAAATAAAAATACAACGATCAGTAACTTTCTTAGATACTGACAAAAACCCAGAATATGTAAAGGAAACATTCTCATTCAAAAAAGAAACAATAAGAAATATACCTATGAATAAATTTAACAAGAAAGATTCTGCATTTATTTAAACTCTAAAGTTTTAATGATAAATATAAAATAATTTTTCATTAATTGGACGGAACACTTAATGAATGTTGGGAAAGACTATGAATATGTCAATATTCTCCAGATAAATCTATAAGTTTACCACTTCACCAGCAGAAATCTCTAAGGTAAGTTTTTACAATACCATTACACAATTAGAAAATTCACTTGATTGAATAAACTGGTGAGAAAACAAAAAAAATATATAAAAAGGGATAATGTGGAGAGCTTTCTCTATTAGTTATTAACACGTATTTTAAAGTGACAATAATTTGTCATTGTGGTTCTATCAAAAAAGTATGCAGACAGAAACATTAAAGATAATTTAAAAATGCAGAAATAGCCCAAGCATATATGAAATATTTTATTACATGATAAAGGTGGCAACTTTAAATATTGGAGAAAGGTTGGATTGTACAATAGAGACTATTGAAACAAAAGACTCACCAAATGGAAATAAGTAAAAATATTTTGTGTTAGTTCTCCAGAGAAATAGAACCAATAGGATGTGTGTGTGTGTGTGTCTGTGTGTGTCTGTGTGTGTGTGTATGCATAAATATTGAGAGAGAGAGAGAGAGAGAAAAGGGAGAGAGAGAGAGAAAAGGGAGAGAGAGAGAGAGAGAAGGAGAGAAGAGAAAGAGAAAGATTTATTTTAAGGCATTGGCTTATGTGATTATGGAGGCTGGCAAATCCAAAATCTGCGGGGTGGGCCAGCAGACTGGAGACCTGGAAAGGGCTGATGTTGCAGTTCTAGTGCAAAGGCTGTACACTGCAGAATTACTTCTTGCTAAGAAGAGGTCAGTTTTGTGTTTTATTCAAGCCTTCAACTGATTGGATGAGGCCCACCTACATCAGGTACATTTGTGGAAAGCCAGGCAATCTGCTTTACTCAAAGTCTACTGATTTAAATGTTGATCTCATCTAAAAACACCCTCACAGAACCACCTGAATAATCTTATGTTTGCTCACATATTTGAGCACTGTGGCACAGTCAAGTTGACACATAAAATTCACCATCACATCTATGCCTTATTCTTTGTACACCTAAATGTATTTCAGATGGATCAAAGATTTGGGATTTAAAGTAATCAGGTTGTAAGCATAATAGAGCAAAATATAAATGAATATTTCATCTTGGGGTGAAGAATGCCTTGTTATCCATGATGTCAAAGGTAGAGAATGTTAGAGCAGGTTTTCTGGCAGACTTGTCACTGGTGTTTTGGCAGGACACTCCTTCGTTGTGCGGGAGTGTCTTCACTATTGCAGGACAGCTGGCATCCCTGACTCTTGCCCACTAAATGTCAGCACCTCCCTGCCTTGTAATTGTTGGAGCTTAAAATGCTCGCACTCATTTCTGAATACCTTCCAGGAGTGGCCTCCAATTAAGAATACTAGTATTAGTACAAAAATTCAAAAGAAGATTTAAGTTGATTGCAACTTCTTTGACACTCCTCCCATTGAGAGGTGGGGACAATGCATCCAACTCTTGAATCTTGGTAGACTTATGGCTGGTTTGTCCAGTAGACTATGGCAGAGGTGATGCGGGGAGACTTCTGATGCTAAGTCATAAATGACCATGCAGCTCTCAGCTTGCTCCTTAAAATATTTGCTGTTGGAGCTGTGAGTCACCATATGAGAAATCTGACTACTCTGAAGTGTATCTACTGTTGAGTCATCTTAACTCAGCCCAGATGCCACACACATGAGTGAAAAAGTCCCAGCCATTCATGTCATCCCCAGTTGTTTGTGGCTTATTACCTGGGGCCCCAGGCGTAGCAGAATAGAGACAAGAAGTGGGCTCTGTCTGAATTCCCAGTCCCCAGAATCCATGCTCATTAAAGTGGTGCTTGTATCATGCTGCCATTTTGGGGTGGTTTGTCATGAGGCAGTAGATTACTGGAATACTGACTGTAGAAAACTGTAATTTAAACATCGCAAACCTCTGCACATTAGGAAACACCACAGAGACAATTGAACAATCATGATTAATGCCAAAGGGTGAAAGTATTTGTGTTGTTTCTGATGAAGTATCTCTAAAATATAAGAAGATGGGCATTAAAAAACTAAGCAAGCTATATGCTTTTGATTAATGAAATTTAAATGACCAAAAATTTAAAAAGCGGGAAGAATGTTCAAAATTACTTATAGTTTAAAAAATGAGAAAACCATAACTGATTGTGTAAGTGCCTGATTTGTGGTCACATAGCTGCTTGAGGGCAGAACATGGTTCTTCGTCTTTCTGATTCCATGTTCAGTGCTAAAAGGTCTTGAATTGTGGAAACATACAAATATATATGATGGATTTTAAATCTTGAGGTTTAAATCTGCATAACAGTAAAAGGAAGCATTTTTGAATGTCAGGAGATAGTCCAAGGACCTTACAGATATAATCTCATTTAATACTCACAGGAACTATTATTATCCCTATTTATAGCAGAGGAAAGAAACTGAGGCACTGGGAGAAGAGGATCCCTATTCAAAGTCACACAGCTAACAAGTCCTGGAGTTGGCTTTAGCCCGAGCACCTAACCTTGGAGTCAGCACTGCCCTTTTCTGTCTTCTCTGCTTTCTCTTTTTTAAAAAATAAAAATAAAGACCAGGTTTTGCCATCTTGCTCAGGCTGGTCTTGAACTCCTGGCCTCCATCCTTCCACCTCAGCTTCCCAGAGTGCTAGGATTACAGGTGTGAGCCACCATGCCTAACCCTATGCTCTGTCTGAATAATGGTGCCACCTCTCACATTCTCCTCAGTTTTGGTCAGAGAAGGAGTTCTCTAATTGTGCACACAGTTGGCAATGCCTGTGCATTGCAATGAGCTGTGAAACCCACACACGCTCTGTTTTGCTTGATGCACTCCTGTGAGGTGCAGGCAAGATCATCCCATCCTCTGCTATGGAATCAGTCATGGAGACAGAATGCTATGTCCACAGTCTCCACACAGATGGCTACTGGGCAGCAGCAGTAGGACTCCTAGATCTGGGCCAAGGAACCTCTCACCACACCTCCCTGCCCCAAGATATGTAATGGATAGCAGTCATCATCATTATGTTACTGTGCCAATAGTAACTACTGAGAATGATAATAGCAGCAAGGGGGACATGGAGGTTCTGTGGGAAACCAGTATTTTCAAAATGTATTTCCATAGGCCTCTTTGTCTGCTCACCAACCCTTCTGGATGAAGACTGGGGTACTGGGAGTGAGTTATTTTTGGAGCACTCTCAGTAAAACACTCAGGGATGGAGAAGTCCTTCATTCCTAGCTGATTCTAGTGGACCTGTATGACGTGTTTTGATGGTTTCCAAGGGCAGAGGATCGCAGAATCTAATGACAACTGGCAGATTATCCAGGACTGCTCAGATCTGCTCTGGCTGTCAAGATGCTAGGTTGACAAGCCACTCTGGTGTGCTCTGAGGAGAGGCAGAAGTTGTTCTCATATGGACCAGGCAAAAAGGATGAACATTGGAATGGTACTTAGGGATGCCCCATGTTGCCGCATCACTGTGAATTTGACTGTAAACGTTTGGCTGAGGTTCTGAGAAAAATGTCGACTTGGCTGGGCGCAGTGGCTCATATCTGTAATCCCAGCACTTTGGAAGGCTGAGGCCGGTGGATCATGGGGTCAAGCGATCGAGACCATCCTTGCCAACATGGTGAAACCCTGTCTCTACTAAAAAAAAAATACAAAAATTAGCTGGGCATGGTGGTGCACACCTGTAGTCCCAGCTACTCTGGAGGCTGAGGCAGGAGAATAACTTGAATCCAGGAGGCGGAGATTGCAGTGAGCCGAGATTGCACCACTGCACTCCAGCCTGGCGACAGAGCAAGACTCTGTCTCAAAAAAAGAAAAAAAAAAAGAAAAGAGAAGAATGTTGACTTAGGTGGTCTTTATAAGCTTTTACGACTTATAGCAGCAAACAGGAGGCATAATATTCCTTGAAGAAGAATGGAGTAACAACATTGTTATGAAAACGTCATGATCAACTTACGATCAACTTCCCTGTCGGTATTTCCAGCTCTGCTTTTTAAGCCAAGGTAATCAAAATCTATTTTAACCTTCAGAAGTTTCAGGGTTTGGAAAAAAAATGAAAACAACATAAACAGAATAAAGAGTGTGCTGACTGGGGACTGTCAATTCCGCATCCTGTTCACATTTCAGTCACCTGGAGAAAAGCAGTCAAAGGAAGATCATAGATGCAATTGTCTCGTGGCTTTACTCTCTTGAGTGAAAGGCTTTTTCATGTGCCCTGATAAAAATAGGCAGGAAGGCACTAGGTGGAAATTAAAGCGAGGCAAATTGTTGGTGTCTTGACACCAAATATATCTTTTGACCTGTTTCAGCAGTTCCTTTAGCAACTATAAATCTTCCCATGGGCTTATTAGGAGGCACAGAGAGGCTGAGAGGAGGTGATTTGTCCGCAAGCCTTATGGGAGCATGTGGGCCTGGGCCTGGCAGGTGTCCATCATTCTTTTTTCTGCAGCCATTCAGCCCTATGCAAATTCTTAAGAATATTCTTACCGCCCACGCCTCCCCGACCCCGTCTTTTTTTCTTGTCACTAATTCCATTCAGTTCCTTCTCATAAGATGTCCTATTCCTGACTCCCTTTTCAATGTCTGACTTCCTCATACTCAGGCCCAAATTAAATGAACCATGTTTTATTTCCCCAAGGCTCTGGTCCTCTCGGTTCTACTTAACGAATGTGGTGAAGCAGTTCATATCCATGGGTGCTACGTGGTCACTGTCAGGAGGTCTGGGTATGAGCCGGGTGCCAGGCGGCCAGATTTATTTTTATTAAAATAAAAATTAAAGTTATTTTATTTATTGTCCTTATCATCTTGCCAGCTTGCTGTCTCCTTGCTAACCAGCCCTGCACCTCACTTCATCCCTGTAGGATTTCCCTGACAGGTCTACATTCTTCCCTTTCAGAAGTGCAGGGCAGCCCCCTCTGCCTCCAGAAACTTGGTAGTGGGTATGGGCGAGGCTCACCTTCCATGCTAGGCATGCATAATAGGAGGTATCCCAAGGAAAACAATTTTCTCCCTAAGAAGGACTCTGCTCCTGTTGTTTAGATCATCACATTTTACTCTTCCTTGGCATATGATTAATGTTTGATTTGTCAGAAGAGTTTTTTACATGTAAACACAGTGTGAAAGCCATTGCACTTACCAAGTTTTCCTGTGACTTTAACATGCTGTGAATTTTGTTAGTGCATTATCAGCAATTCTTCAAGATAAACTGTTGCTTTCATCCGATTAAAATATTCACTAGTATTGATATCTTTTTAATTGTAAAATATTTGAAACACATGGAAGTGTGAACCAGTGGTTTTCAAACTTCAGGTAGCATTGTTAAAGAAAAACAGAATAAAATAGAATGAAAAATAGAGTGCTTAAATTTAATAAGGGTAAATATTTTTTCATGAAACTTATTTTCTTTTACTGTGTGCGTGTGTGTGTGTGTGTGTGTGTCTGTGTGTGTGTGTGCGCGCCTGTGTTTGTATGCTTGGTGGCAGTGTGAAACAGCTTCTTACTATGGATCTCAGTTAAAAAGTTTGAAAATCACTGCACAGACAATACTGTAGTAAACACTTGAACATTCGAAACTCAATTCTATACCATCAGTTCCACATACATTGATACCTGTCAGTCCTATAACACCATTCTGTATCAAGAAGTGAATTTTGTTTTGTGGCTCAGGTTTTTTGTTTTGTTTTTAAGTTGAGACATTACAGACAGAATTAAAACTGAGACATCATCATGTGCCTGTTCTTGATTCTATTACCTTTCTTGTTACCCAGAGCTTGCATCAAGAGTTTGGTGTCTCTCATTCCTATGCACGTTTTTATGCTATTACTGCCTATTAAGCATATGGAAACAGCCTGTTCATTTTATGTTATTGTTCATACTAGATGAATTCAAAGAATATCATTCTAGAACTTTTAATTCTTTCAACATTATAATTTTGAGATTTCCCTTTATATGTGTGGTCCAGTTCAGTTATTTTCACTGCTGTATAAATATACTGAAAATTATTTACTCATTTTATTCTTGAGGGATGTTTCACTTACTTTTATGAAATATATTGCAATAAACATTCCTGTATATTTTCTTGTCCATAAGTGACAAAACTGTTAGAAAAGTGTTTTATAAGCCAGAAAGGATGAAGGAAAATTAAAGAGAGAGCCACGCCATACTCCTGTTTCCAATGTTAATTTTTCCAATTTAATAAATTAGATACCTACCTCATATTTTTAAAAAAATCAATTATAAGATCCATTAAAGACCTAAGTGTGGGCCGGGCTCAGTGACTCATGGCTGTAATCCCAGGACTTTGGGAGGCCGAGGCGGGCGGATCAGCTGAGATCAGGAGTTTGAGACCAGCCTGGCCAAAATGGTGAAACTCTCATCTCTACTAAAAATACAAAAATTACCAGAGCATGGTAGTGCATGCCTGTAGTCCCAGCTACTCTGGAGCCTGAGGCAAGAGAATTGCTTGAACCTGGGAAGCAGAGGTTGCAGTGAGCTGAGATCGTGCCATTGCACTCCAGCCTGGGAGACAGAGTGAGATTCTGTCCAAAAAAAAAAAAAAAAAAAAAATCTAAGTTTTGAAAACAAAATGTTAAAAATAAAATGCAGAACAATATTTTAATAATATTTTATATTTCTTAATTAAGCTAAAGGAAAGCACAAATAATGAAGGAAAAATGAACACTTCCTACTGTATTTAATGCTTCTCCTTATTTAAAGAGACTATATCAAAGCTAAGGTACAATTCACAATTCTGGAAAAGATATTTGTAATGTCCAAAATCTACAAAGAATAGTCATACTTTAAAAAAAAAATTATGTCGTTCCCCTACTCCCCACAAAACGTTCTTTTTCTACTAGCCAAAAGCCCACTGTTAAGTACAATTTTCTTGCTCATATTTCTTGGATGAGTAAATCTACCCTTACACATTGGCCGATGTTGGTCCCTTTTTGCAAAATGATCGAGTCCCACCGACATTTCCATTTGGAAATTTTGCCTAACCCTTAGGGCCCAGATGAGCCATGGTTTCTCCAGGTTCACATGTATGACTATGAAGACTTCCTTCCCTGGTTTTTTAAAGGAACTTCTTTAATTTTTTCTTTTGAAGTATACCATTCAGCTTTAAAAAATAAATTCACACTTGTTTCAAAGGCTGAACATACAGTTAGAAGAACAACATCTACCTTAGAGCTTGTAGTGTGTTAGGTGGTGTTCTCCAAAATTTCATGTCTGCTCTGAACCTCAGAATTGGCTCTTATTTGTAAATAGGTTATTTGCAGATGTAATTGGTTTAAGATTGAGATGAGATCATACTGGATGAGGGTGGGCCCCAAATCCAATAACGAATGTTCTTAAAAGAAGAGGAGAGGACACACATAGACACTGAGAAGAGGGCTACCTGAGGATGGTGGCTGAGATTGGTGTGATGCAGTTTTCCAATCCGATGAATGACAAGGGTCTCCAAGAGCCCCCAGAAGCTAGGAAGAGGCCAGGTACAGATGTACAGATTACGTCTGTAATCCCAGCATTTTGGGAGGCCAGGTGGGGGGATGGTTTGAGCTCAGGAGTTCAAGATCAGCCTGGGCAAGATGGTAAATCCTCATCTCTACCAAAATTAAAAAAAGAATAAAAAGTTAGCTAGGTGTGGTGGCTTGTGCCTGTAGTCCCAGTTACTCAGGAGGTTGAGGTGGGAGGATCACTTGAGCCCAGGAGTTAGAAGGTGCAGTGAGCTGTGATCAGGTAAGTGCACTCCAGCCTGGATGACAGAAAGAGACCCTGTCTCTATTTAAAGGAGAAGAGGAAGAAGAAGAGGAAGAGGAAGGAGGAGGAGGAGGAGGAGCAGCAGCAGCAGCAGCAGCTAGCTTTCTTCAGAGTCACTGCAGAGAGTATGAACCTGTTGATGCCTTGATTTTGGACTTCCAGACCTCCAGACCTGTAAGAGAATAAATTTCAGTTGTTTTGATTCGCCAGTTTGCGGTGATGTGTTGCCATGGGTAGTTTGTTGGAAAGTGACGCACAGCCATAGGTCTGTATGCCAGTCAGGTCATTATACTTCAGAGCACCTGCTGGTGACCGGAAGCGCATCTTCATTTCATTTGTTACCATGGCTTGTGTCATATGCCTTGATTGAAACTGACTTACACAGCTGATTGTGTCAGGGATCAGGGCATAGCTACAAACAATGGGTGTGGCATGAGGGAGGCCAACCACCTTTGAAGTGACTTGAAACTGGCATTTCTGGGAAAGAGATCTTTGTTCCTTAGTCTGAAATCCAAATACAGGAGGTGGAAAAAGTGAGAAAAGTGTGTAACATCAGTGATTTAGGAGCGAGTGGTTCCTGGAGAGGGCTCCTCATTTTCTGGATGAAGGCAGTAGCTCTAATTAGAATCACAGAATTAAATATAAGCGAAGCCTCAGAGACCATTTAGCCCCCCATCCCACCCCTAATTGCACGGTGGCAGGAAGTGAGGCCTGAGAAGTGGAAGCATGTGCCCAGTGTCACATGGTGAGTGGCATCCTGGATGGAGCTTAGGGCTCCTGACCTTCAGTTCAGTGCCTTTTTCTCCATCCCGCTTTGACATTCTACTATACCAGGCTAACAGAAGAGACAGATTTATAATTTCAGAGAAATCCTAAGCTTTTCCTTCTGCAAACGTGGGATGACACTCTCACAGTAAATGGAGAATAAATTGTGCTCCAAACAAGAATGCTAGGATTTAGGTATCAAGAGTATTAGGTACTCAATTAGAATGGGATGCCCTCTGGGCCTGGGACTCACCTAAAAATAGAAGTCAGTGTTTCAACAGAGATCTTTGCTGCATTATGAGCTGACAGAAAGAAAGATCTTGATCCTAACAGAGTGATACAGGGGAGGATTAATAGAAGTGAACTCAATTGCAGCTAAGGGATTGGTACAGCTTGTGTCCCAGTTGCACCCTGTCTTACCAAGGAAGCTGAAGTGCCAGATTCTAAGACGGTTACAGATTTAGCCAAGCCTTGTGATCTAATTGGAAGCGTCAGTAGGAGTGGACAGATAAGAATACAGGTGGCCAGGCGAGGTGGCTCATGCCTGTAATCCCAGCACTTTGGGAGGACAAAGCGGGCAGATCCTTTGAGGTTAGAAGTTTGAGACCAGCCTGGACAACATGGTTAAACACCATCTTTACTAAAAACACAAAAAAATTAGCTGGGTGTGGTGGTGGCCACCTGTAATCCCAGCTAATTGGGAGGCTGAGGCACAAGAATCACTTGAACCCGGGAGGCGCAGAGGTTGCAGTGAGCTGAGATCATGCCACTTGCACTCCAGCCTGGGCAATAGAGTGAGACTGAGTCTCAAAATGAAAAAAGAAAAGAAAAGAAAAAGAATACAACTAACTTGGAGATCTTCCCCATGGGAAGCCTTTGGAGGCACAGATTTCCCCAGGGTGGAAAAATGGACTCAAATTAGGCAATATGACCAAAACCTAATTCTCAAAAACTCAATTTGTGAAAATTCAATTCATCAAATGACCAATTTATTAAATGTGTTACAGTTTAAAATATTAAACGTGGCTGTTCTAAAAGCTTTGGCAGAAATGTTCATTTTTGGCTACTGATTACATAATAAGATTTTCTAATTATGAACTAATCTAAAATTGTTCTGCCCTCTGAGTGACTGGGAAGAAATTTTAAAATTCTAAAAAGTGGACCAAAGAAAAATCACTATAAAACATTTTTTTTCACAGAAAATACTGCTTTTCTATAATTCAAACTTCTGTTTCTCAAATGTAATAAGTTCTTTGTTACTTCTGATTTCTTTCTGGTGCTTTCGAATGCATTTTCTGTTTTCAAAAGCTTTCTAGGATTTTAAATATTCTTTTGCAAATCCCTCAAATCAGCCTTGTGTATATTTCCAGCAATTAAAATGATAAAGATAAACTAAATAAAAAATGCTAAGGAAATCAGTATGAACTAAATAAAAATGTGTTGCTAAAATGTTGTTTTTTAAAAATGTTTAATAAGGAACAATTTGGTTGTGTCTACTTGTCAGTAGTTTTCTGAGAAATTAGATAGGAAATATTAAAGTCATTCAAATCTGGGGAAAAGGAATAAGAATTCTCAAAGAAAATGCTGTGTTAGGTTGTATGCTTTACCTCATATTTCACATCTATAAATATAGAAATGTGAAAGAAGAATTAAAAATTCTAGAAGTTCTAAAAGATTTGTGAAAACGACAAAAACATTAAAAGAGATTTCTGAGTGGAGTTAAAAAATATTAACTGAAAAATGTATTTATAAAGTGATAAAATTTTGGTTTCTGATAATGAAATAGTTAATGTTTAGAAAGTTATATTTCATCATTGGTAATCAAAATGAAGCATTCTTAAGGCTGTTAAGTCATCATTGTTAAAGTGGTTAAGAGCACATTTGATAAATAGGAGAGTAGGTAAATATAGCAAATGATACAGTCAACTGTCTTCATCAAATTAGTGAATCAGTGAATTGAATTTCAGTGCACTGGCTTTTGGCTGGTTGTGTCCAAGCTGGGTGCACACAGAAATAGATATTTGCAGTTGTGGGAACAGAACATAGAAGCTGTGCCCTGGTGGCCTTGAATTACTCTGTGCCGTAGGAGCTGGTGGAATAAAGGGCGAGTCAGTTGGTGCAGGGCCCGCAGAGCTGGGAGAGGTCTACAGTGCCATTGCGGAGCGTGGGCTGTGCAGCTGACCAAGGACACGTGGTGACATGGCTGAGTGGTGCTGAGGCCCAGCTGAGATCTGTGAATACCAAACCGTTGTAATGGGGATGCTGGTCAGCCCTCTCTTCTGGCCTGCTTTTTCTCTTCCTTCAAGTGTCTGTCCAATGGCCATCCTGAGCACCCTGTGTGAAACAGCTTCTGTCATCTCTTCCCACTTCCTCATCCAGCTTGTTTTTTCTCTCTGTTTTTTTCCCATAGTACGAATTTTACGTTTACTTGTTTGTCTCTCCTCACTGGAATGGAAGCTCCATGAAATCAAGGACTGTGTGTTCTCTTCACTGCTGTATTCCCAGTGCCTAGAAGGGTGCAGGGCACTGAGAACGTGTTTAATAAACGTTTATTGAGGGAATGAACACATGTGTGGGTAACATAAAAGGAACTCTGTGATAAGGCCCTGGCCCGTCTCTTTCACCTACTCCCGTTTTCTTCTACTGGCCCCTCTTCTCCAGTCATGCCAATAGTAGTACCCACTAATTGTTCTCTGAAAAAAAAAAAAAACCTTTTACTTCTTACCTGCCACTTATTTATTTATTTATTTTTTTGATGAGTTCTCACTGTATCACCCAGACTGGAGTGCAGTGGCATGATCACAGCTCACTGCAGCGTCGATCTTCTGGGCTCAAGCGATCCTCCTACTTCAGTTTCCCAAGTAGCTGGCACTGCAAGTGTGTGTCACCATGCCCAGCTTATTTTTAAATTTTTTTCGTAGAGATGGAGTCACACTATGTTGCCCAGGCTGGTCTTGAACTCCTGGGCCCAAGCCATCTTCCCACCTTAGCCTCCCAAAGGGTTGGGATTACAGGTGTGAGCCACTGTGTCGGGTCCCTACCGTGTATTTTAGAGTTTACTGTTCTTCTGCCTAGAAGCGGCTTGTTTTGCTCACACTTGCTGACTCCTGCTCGTCACTTAATCATCCTCTGGGGCCTCTTCCCTGTCTCCAGGAATAGCTGATCACTGTGTGGCCCCATTGCTTCATATATCTCTGGATGGTGCTTCCATGATCAGCTGGAATGTAAGCATTCCAACAACGCTGCCCGCACTTCGCTATGTGCTTTCTTACGTCAAAATTGTACCTTGATCATCTTTATTTCCCCAGCACCTGTCATCAGGCCTCAGTAAAGATGTGTTGAGTAACTGAGTCTATGACCAGGAGACGGGTAGAATTTATTTGTCCATTGGGATCTTTAAGCAGATACACTGGAACTCAACCATCTGTAGCCCACTAGGCCCCAGGGATGACAGATTACACAGAAGATGGCACGTCACAACCACCTGGGTTCCACCTTGCTGAGGTGAATTGAGCTAAAGCACATGCCAGCCACACCTTCTCCCCTTGTACTAAGCCTAAACTATAGATCAGAAAAATGCCCCGTGAGCATTTCCTGGGGCTCAAGTCTCATCTTAGCATTCCCAAAGCTAGAGCAGGGACCCAAAGGAATGCAAGGACTGAATTTACCCCCGGTGTCATGATTCCATCTCTCTGAACTCCTCCTGAATCCTAATAATGGGGTGGGGGTGCATTCCCAAGAGAAAGAAGGAAACCGATGTATGAGGCAATCAAAACAGGGAAGCCATATAAAATAGCACTGCACTATATGTAGCAGAGGTGGATTAGAGTGTCTTTATTCTTAGCTTCAACTACTAGTACCTGGAAAGGAGTGAATCCTCGGCCCTGGTTGGTGCTCTTCCACAGGGAAGATGGGAATGGGAGGGAGGTAAGGCCTTGAGCTCCTCCTAAAGGTAAGTTGCTGCTACTGCTGTGGTCCTTGGTCCCTGGTTATCTTCTCCCAGGTAGGGGCAGTAATTCATAACCAGCCTGAGGGCACACAGCAGGTATGTCAGGGTGTCGCAACCTCCTTTATAGACCGTGTTAGAGCAACCTGTGCATTAAGGGAACAGGCGGTGAGATTTATCTAATTAATACAAGCAAAGGGAAGAATCAAGGCAAATGCAAATGTAGTCTCTGCCATTGCCTTAGTAACTTAGGAGATGAATATATTTCTAAAGACGGAAATAGAAAAAATCATCCTACATTCTCCCTTGGCTTTGGTCACTTTTCATTTTGAGAACTTGGATTCTGTGAGTTTCTGGACATACAGCCTCTCTAATTTTCTTCTTGGCCTTTACCATCTGAGAGCAGGATGCTTCTGTGAAAATGCATGGAAATAATTACAGAAAAACGTCTCCAAGAGGCATTGGCCAAACAGAAAAAATGACAAGATGCCTTTGGGTATAAATCTAGAAAGGGTGCATGTGAACTGTAAATGACACCTCCCAGTACAGTTTATGGCTTTTGGACACTTTGGGAGCTTAGGTGGTCGTCTCTGTAATTTTCATCAGATTGAATGCACTTTGAAATGGAACCAACATTGTTAGCACAGCTTGGGAGCCGCTGTCTATTTTTTCCCACTTGAATACCAGTCTCACCAAAGAGAGTTTAAATTTTAGATATGTTCACTCCCCGAGCAAAACTCCCATGGAAAATGATGCTTGGGAGGACATGCAAATGTGCCAGTGACCTACATACGGAGCCTATAAGCCCATCAGATTGCTTCTGCCACATGAAACCTGGGGAAAAATGGAAAAATAAAAGTGCATTTTGTGTGGCGTACTCCAAAAAGCACTAAGAGTTCTTCCAGGGCTGATTTAGAAAAGATGGTTTATTAGGGGTACTTTCCTTTGTCTTTGTGACATTGCCAAATGACACATTTAAACTAGATGTGGTTATTCATGCAGTAATTAAAGTGTGAAATTATTATATTTGATGTTTCATTTTAGGGTTTTAAAACTGCATGATCGTCTCACAATCCAGCAAACAGCAGTTTAAAAAAAAACAGAGGTTGTGGGATTCAATAGCCAGGTAAACACGGCCCGTGCATAATATACCATTACCACTTTTCTTGTGGCTGAACATACAGAGGTATTTGCAGAGGTTAGTCTGGGACTAAGAACATTGATTAGGCTAAGGGAATTGTGGGCAGGGTGGGCGTCTGTTTTCTGGAGGTCTGCACTGGAATGAGGCTCACTTTGGAAAAGTGGGCTTCATTCCTCTGGCAGCGCTGTTGCTTGTCTTTCTTTGGCTGCTTGAACCCTCATTCTTACATATTCAAGCATGCTTGGAAACTGTTCCTCAAAATAGAAATAGTACAATTGGATGCGGCCCCTGGACTGTATTTCTTGGGCGTGTGAGTGTGTTTGATGTTTGTCAAGCAGCTCAAAGGAACCTAAAAGACTCAAAAAACCTCCAAGCACATCAGTCCTGGCAGAAAGTCCAAGTCATGGAAGTTTTGTGCCATAAAGGAAATCAAGGCATAGAAAATGAATGGGCTATGATCGCAGGCACAGAAAGAACAGGAGTGGGTAAAGAATCGTTATGTGACTCAGGACATTTTCAGATTTAAGCAGTAAAAATGTACTTCATACCAGCTGAGGATGAAACATAAGTAGGTGGTGGTAGTGGGAGAGAGGGTTTATTTGGAGGTATCTGGGAAGTAAGGATAGGCCTATGAAAACAGAGAGGGGATCAAGAATCACTTTCCATCTTCTTTGTCTGACTTGTCTTTCTTTTCTTTTTCTTTTCTTTTTTTTTTTTTTTTTGAGACAGAGTCTTGCTCTGTCACCCAGGCTGGAGTACAGTGGCGTGATCTCGGATCACTGCAACCTCTGCTTCCCAGGTTCAAACAATTACGCTGCCTCAGCCCCCTGAGTAGTTAGGACTACAGGCATGCGCTGTCATGCCTGGCTAATTTTTGTAGTTTTAGTAGAAATGAGGTTTCACTGTGTTGGCCAGGATGGTCTTGATCTCCTGACCTTGTGATCCATCTGCCTCAGCCTCCCAAAGTGCTGGGATTACAGGCCTGAGCTACCGCGCCCGGCCGTCTTTATTTGCAATTATCTTTCTCTGTGTGACAGAGAAAATGGTCAACAGTCACCTGTCTATACTCCTCGAATTCTCAATCCATGTGTCATAAGAATTAGCCAATCATTTCCAGCCCATTTCCTGGATTGGTTCATTTGAGGTTGTGTTGCTGGGGGGTTGCAGTGCAGCGTGTCTGCTCTTGGTCAGGTGTCCACTCTGTGCTGGGGAGGAGAGAGGAGGGTACTTGCTTGGCATCCCCACCAGAATTACTGGAAGTTAAGAGGGAATCTCCCAGGGGAAAAAGGTTCTGTGAGCAGAATACAGGAATGGGAAACTTACTGGGCAGATAGTAACAGGAGTCCTTGTTAGCCGCCCGCCTTTGACCCTGCCTTCCTCAATCAGTTACCTTATAGCTCCGGTCAACAATCTCCTCTGCCTTGGTGGCAGGATTACCTTTTGTCTCAGGGTTAAAGAAAGGCATGGCCAGGCTCTGGAACAACATCAGAGAGTAAAGCGTGGTAGAGACAAATGCAGAACTCAGTGTGTCTGCTTCACTGGAGAGAAGGCAAACCCAGAAAGTGACATTTCTAAGGCTACCAAGCTAGTAAGAAGTTGCAGCACTGGAACTAGAACCTTTATGAATGCTTCAGGAAAGGATGATAGAAGAAAGCCGTTCTCAAGAGAGGTTAGTGGGCTGTTGTGGTGAGGCTTCACAGCATCGTCTTCCTGGCGGCAGGGTCTGGCCCTGTCTCCTCGATGGCTTAGACCGGGACCGGCAGGAGCTTTGTGGGGATATGTCTCTGACCGGATGCAGACTGGCTCCACTCTGACAAGGGCGATGCCAGGAGGCAGGCTGAATCCCCTGAATCCCTCTCAGGCACTCGGGGACCACCAGAGGGAAGGTTTGGCTTGGTGAAGTTCCATCACTGGAAGCACAAGCCAGGGTCACGGGGACCTGGCTGGGTCAGACCTCATATATGGGTGCCAGGTTGGATCCTCACTGGTTCAGGATTGGCTAGGGTTGAGCTTCCATACGAGAGATAAAGAGGAGGAAATAATGAGAGATCAAAAGGCTTCTGAGACAGTAGCATCAAGATAGCAACGTGGGACAGAAGGAGAAGGACAGAGTCAAGGGGTCTCACTTTTCCGGGGGCTGTATCTGTGCCTTTCTCTAAAGCTTTTCTACGTGCTTTTATCTAATTCCCTGTGGAAGTTAGAACACTGTGTCCTCCTGCTTCATCACTAGAGTACCTGCTTAAGGTCACCTGAAGCGGGCAGTGGGTAGAGTGTCCACATCTCAAGGGCTCGATTAGAACCCCTGGGTTGGCTTCGGGCAGTGGCTAGAGTCTCCACATCTCAAGGGCTCGATTAGAACCCCTGGGTTGGCTTCCCAGGCCCCACGGAAACTTCCCTTTCCCGAAACTGTGTTCGGAAGGCTTAACCTGCATGTTAAGTAGATTCAGCTATTTAAAACTCCCGTGACTGCTGCAGGCATGTATCCTATTCTTCAGTTTCCTCTTGGAAGCTTTGTACTTCTGGAATCTAACTTCGCTGCCTCTTTCCCACATTGTTTTGAGTCAACCACGTTTCATCGTCCTTAATTAACCTGGAGGTATTAATGCTGAGGACACAGATGAGAAAAGCTGTTGTTTCTGAAATTAAATTTCGCTTTCTTCTCCCCTTCTAGGAAAGGTTAGGGCAGCCAAGAATATATAGGTCATGTTTCCAATTATAAAACACCGATGATGCTATTTTTTCCTCCCGTACTAATAAAAATAGAAATGAACAAGGGAAGCCAAGCTGTCTGTAGGAAGTCAGCAGTCCCCAACATGGCTGCCGCGATCCGATCACCAGTTGTGAACCACCAACGGGACTAGGTCACGTGGCGTGACAGGGTGTGCCAGGTGGCCAGGGAGGGTTTCTATGCAGCAGAGTCACTAGGTGGCACTATCAATAAGGAAGGATAAAACATGCTCCTTGCCACTAGATTTGTGCAAAGAAAGACAGTTAAGCAGTTAAGATAATAGGTGTCCAAAATAAAACTTGTGGCCTTGGACTATAAAATAGAGCAATATCCATGGTTCTGAGTTTTGAATGCCTGGAGAGGAGATGCTTGAGGACGGTCAAAATAAGGATGGGTATTGGAGGTGGAAGGAACTCAATTTGCGAAGACTGCTATGAGAACAGTGCTTTCTTTGTGAAAGTTAAGCAGCTGCAGTTCAATGTGCCATGGACTACAACTGTAGTTCAGCTTCCTGTGGGACTGGAGGAGCACGTGAGGTTGGAAATGGAGAGAGTGATACGAACAAAGTAGTCTCGGAATATCCTCCTAAGAACTTCATCGAGAGGGATTGGGAGGTGGTTGAAGCAGGAGAGTGACATCTGTAGCTTAGGGTGTTATAGCTACAGGTGGGAAATGGTCAGGGCTGAGCTAACACCCTAACACAGAAGATGAAATGGAGCGTTTGAGAGGTTTTAGACAGGAACATCTATTAAATGGGGCCATCGGGGGAAAGGCGATTGTAAATGCCTCTCTCCCTAAAAATGCCCTAAAAACATTGTTACTATTCCTTTAACCCTCTAATGTGCCACCAATAATCCAAGAATAGAATCTTCATTTGGAGGAGATCTTCAAGATGTTCCACTCAATGCAGTGACTCATTGACCTAGTTTCTGCTGTAGAGAACATTGAGACTCTTGAAGCAAGTCAGTGGATTGTGGAAGAGTGCAAATGGTGGGAATTAGAACTTCCTCCCTAGCGCTATCAGCAGCTGATGCTGTTAGCATCCTGTCTCTATCCCACCAGACCTTGCATCTTCAGAGTGTGCCAGCCACTCCAATGCGGCAGGCTGGAGTGCTAAGGAATTAATCACTTCCTGGGCAACCCTCAATTAATGGCTGATAGGAGTTACCACATAATACTCCTTCTGGGGACCCCTTCCCAAAGGAGTATAACACTGAAGCACCTGTTTCCCAGAGTTCTCCAGCATTATTACGCTTTAGATACCTACAGTGGTAACTGGTTTCATAATATCCTTTTATTTGGTTCCTTCCCTTCCCTGTCCCACTTTTCTGCTAACCCACCAGGGTTTGCTGGGATCATCTCTCATTTTGCTTGCACTTTTATCCTTGTCTCAGGCACACCCAAAGTAAAATCTTATTTTGTTAGTCCTAGCTCTGCTTTCTGGAAAGAATGTACGTGGAAAGATACCCCAGGCCAGCCTGCTTTGCTAGAAGCAGCAGCAGTATCACCAGGTTACTCATTAGAAATGCAAATTTCCAAGACCACCCCCAGAGCAACCAATCAGAAACTGTGAGGGTGAAGCCAGTGACCTATGATTTACCTGGTATTCTGGGTGATTCTGACTCAAGAACTCTGAGAACCACCACCCAAGGGAATTCTGGTTTAGAGAAGGTTAGGGGCACATTTCCAGAACGTTCACATGTTCCTCACTCTTTTAGTTGCCCTCTTCTGGATGTATTCTAGTTCTCTAACCCCAGTTCAATGAGCCCCATATGACCGATTCCCTACCGGTCACCCCCACTGCTTTATAAGTCCAAGATGAAACACTGCTATGGTGCCTCTGCTGAGGATCAAGCTCTCTCAGCTAAATTCTTTCAAACCCTTCCAGAATTCATTTCCCTGAACTGTCTGGAGCGACTGGTGACAGCTGCAACAGTAAGAATGTGTGGCAGGACTCATCATTCACACATATTGTCTGTGTCATTTTGGAAGATCTTGTTAGAAGAAGCTAAATGGGGGGGATGGGCTGGTGTCGGAGGATGATGCCTGTTCTCAGGTGCATACCAATTATTTGCTCTTTAACTGAAGCAGATGCACCACAGGCCTGTGAAAGGAAGCTGCAAATACCACCAGGCTTTTGCAACAGTCACTTCACAGTTTCCCCAAAGTCACTGCCAACTTTTATCCAATGGGTGACTATTACTGTCAATCTCTAGTTCTTGGTTCTGTCTCTTCCCTTGGTTTCTCTGCTGACTGCTGACTTTGGTCTTCCCGCGACAGATTTGAGATCCTTCTACGTGCCATCCCACCAGCTCATGATGGCTTAGGTTGCTTCCAGTGTGAATGATCTACATCATCTTTACTCCTAGTAGAAACCCACTGGGTCCTACCCCCTCCTCATATATTCTGGTATTTAGCTAGCACTTACTATCTAGGACATAAGCCAATGCCATCAGCAGAGTGGAGCTGATCCTGGGGCACAAGACAGATGGTGCTAGGCTTGGCAGGCAGCATTTTTCAGGAAACAGGATCCTATTTGTTTTTCAGGCATAGGGTGGGAGGGGTTAAGAGACAGTCTTGATTTTACGCTCTCTATGCCATCTTCTCACTCTCATCCCAGCTGCTCATTCTCACCCTTTGTCCATCTTCTCCTCTAGCCCAAGGACCGTATGGAGCCTGCCAGGCAGGGTAGAACAAAGAGTGAAAGAGGGAGGTAGAGACCAAGAGGATGAGAAGAGAGGAGGAAAGCATGGAACTCTTCAATGAATTTAAGAGTAGAGACCTTTACCTTACCAAGGCCATACTCAGGGACTAAGGTTTCTGCGGGAGTGGAAAGGGGAATTAGTTATCTCATAACAATTTGGAAATCAGTGGAAAGCTAGTGCCAAGGAACCTGCAAATGAGCATCTGATGCTATCATCTCCCAACCAATGTATCACTGGATGATTTGTGGAAAAGGCTCACATCCATATTCAAGTGTCATCAGGGATCCTTTCCATCCCCTTTGCTCCAGGCCGAAGTCACTGACAACTTTGAAGACCCTCACGGGGGTCATGGCCACTGGCCTAAAGTTTCACTGAAAAAAAATCACTGGCATAAAGCAGATGGATTAATAGGAGAAAAGGCATACACTTCATTTAACATGTATGCGCAGGAGCCTTTAGGATGAAGACTTACGTAACAATAAGATACAGAAGCTTATGTAGCATCCCGAGGCCATGGTGAAGAAAGCGGACTCAGCGCATGGCCAGAAACAGGTCATGTTGGTAAGCCAGGTTTAGTGGCAAGACAAGTTATGAGAGAGAGAAAGGAAAAAGTTTGCCTAGCAAAGGTGGCCTTATTATGTAGATGAAGCCTCTGTCAGTGAGAATAGATGGTAATGCTTCTTTTTAGATTTGCCCAGGCTGGAGTGCAGTGGCACAATCTTAACTCGCTGTAACCTCTGCCTCCTGGTTCAAGCGATTCTTCTGCCTCAGCCTCCAGAGTAGCTGGAACTACAGGCACACATCACCACACCCAGCTAATTTTTGTATTTTTAGTAGAGATGGGGTTTCACCGTGTAGGCCAGGATGGTTTCCTTCTCTTGACCACGTGATCTGCCCGCCTCGGCCTCCCAAAGTGCTGGGATTATAGGCATGAGCCACCGCGCCTGGCCTCTTTTCAGATTTTTAAAGGTGTCAGACTCTTCACGTCTCCCGGATCTAGGAAAGGATGCATCCTAGTTCTCTGACTCCAGTTACAGTGGGCCCCATATTATTGATCCTCCTCCTGGTCACGCCAGTGGGTTATAAATCCAAGGGGAAACACTGCTGTTGACCCTCTGCTGAGGGTCAAGCTCTCTCAGCTAAATTCTTTCAAACCCTTCCAGAATTCGTGTCCCTGCACTGTCTGGAGCAAATGGTGACAGCTGCAACAGTAAGAATGTGTGGCAGGAGGACTCATTGTGGACACGTAGGGGTTGTAATTTGGGGTGCATTCATGGAGGTTCTCTACAGATGCAATTTCCCCCCACAACAGACAGCTTTGCAAAGCCGTTTCTGTTTGTTGGCCAGGCAGCAGCTACTTCCAACATGTCAAAGAAATATATATGTGGGGATAAAATATTTTAAGCTTTTTCACACTCTTTGCATGACATGTGTCCAGATTATTTCATCTGGTCGCCTTCCTCTAGAGTCAATAGTTTATCCTTCTGTGCCCTTAAAATATGGTCTCTAGAACAGAGCAAGGTGCTTCATTCTAATGCAGAAAATGCAGAGAAAGATGCTGTCAGATTGCTTTAGCAATCACAAGCTCTTATTAATTTATTTAAGCTGACATGTGGTTCCTTAGTTTTATCTTTCTCAATTGCAAAAATAAAATAATGAAACGAAACAAACCAAACCAAGGAAAGAAATAAAGACGGCCAGGAAATATCTTCAACTTATCATTGATAACATCAGCCATCTTTCCGCTTCATCACCATAGCATGTATCTCCCCTGAGGAAGGGATTAAGCATCTCCTACTTGCTCTCAAGCTCTTACTTTCATTATTTTGTTTATCTTCTTATTGCAACTATAATTTTCCGTTTCTGGGCTTCTTCTTGCCACCAGACACCGGGAATTATGTTTTATCCATAATACCTTAGACAGTGTGTGTGGCAGAGGTATGGCTTAATCAAAATCAAGTAAATGAAAAAAAAATATTTTTAGAAATGTATCCCCATCTCCAATTATTTTTATTACTTTCCATTTAATGTCTAGGAAATGATTTTCTTATTCTTTTTTACATATGTGAACTTGACTTCACTCCCTCCCGCCTACCCCAGGCTTTCTATCCTCTTTCGTGTCTTCTTTCTCAAGTACCATCAGCTTTTCTGTCTTCATTAGTCATAAAAGCCAGGCTGGGTGCTGCAGCTCAAGCCTGTAATCCCAGAACTTTAGGAGGCTGAGGTGGCTGGATCATGAGGTCAGAAGAATGAGACCATCCTGGCTAACATGGTGAAACCCAGTTTCTGCTAAAAATACAAAAAATTAGCCGGGTATGGTGGCAGGTGCCTGTAGTCCCAACTATTCAGGAGGCTGAGGCAGGAGAATTGCCAAGATGGCGCCACTGCACTCCAGCCTGGCGACAGAGTGAGATTCTTAAAAAAAAAAAAAAAAAAAAAAGCAAACCCACAGATATCTACTCTAGGGGTAGAGGGTTAAAAGGATCTTGTTCAACTTGCTCTGTGCCTGGGCTGACTTCCAGCCTGCCTTCCTCTCTTCACAGCCAAGCTTTCCACAAAAATGAAAGCTCCAGGTTTTCCCTGCCCACCCTCAGCCTAGATCTTTCCTTTCCTCTAGTGGCACTAAACCCTGCCCACGAGGTCTCTGTGGCCAAACTATTGGGTGTTTGCTTGTGAAACGCACGTGGGAGGGGGGCTGAGATGACTCGAAAGACTCTTTTTAACCCCCAGTTTTATGATTCTGTTTACCATTGCTCTACATTTTGGTTACATGCCAGTTTGAACCTATTTCTGGTCCCCAGACTGAAAGATTATGAGAATATAAATTGACCTAAGGCATTTTCACAAGGGTCTCTGTAACTCTTTGCATAATGATGCAAAGATTTTCAACCAAAGTGATGCCCTCCCATTGCTAATAAAGCACCCTGTTCAGGTTTAAAAGAAGAAGTCAAGGCTGGTGCAGTGGCTCATGCCTGTAATCCCAGCACTTTGGGAGGCCGAGGTGGGCAGATTGCCTGAGCTCAGGAGTTGGCGACCGGCCTGGGCTACATGGTGAAACCCGCCTCTACTAAAATAAAAAAAATTAGGCAGGCGTGGCGGTATGCGCCTGTAGTCCCAGTTACTGGGAGACTGAGGCAGGAGAATTGCTTGAACCCAGGAGGCAGAGGTTGCAGTGAGCCAAGATCGTGCCACTGCACTCCAGGCAGGGCGACAGAGCATGAGACTCCGTGTCAAAAAAAAAAAAAAAAAAAAGTCCAAGTTATATCGTGGGACCTGGTCAAGTATTCATTCACACTGCATGCCTGGCCCATCAAAGCATGCTTTTTGATGCTAACTTCTTTTTTTAAAACAACTAACCTGTTCTTTTCCTCCATCTCTGAATAAATCAGTCAAAATATTGAAGAAGAAGGGAGTAGCAGAGAAGGGGTCTTGCAAAAGGCATTGGGAAAATGACATACAGTTATTCTTATAAATAAGAAATGGGTAATTATTAAAAAGTAGATGTTTACACTAACTGGATGGCAAAGTACTGGAATATATTATAAAGTGTCTGTTTTAATATCTGTATCTTGGTGGTTGCTAGGCTACACTCATACTTTTAATAACATAAAGGAAGCTAGAAATACTTGTAGATACTTTCTTCATTGAAAATATTACTGGCAAGAAAAGGGACATATCGCTGGCTGGATATTATAAGCTTTCTGCTGCTCATTAAAATGCATCTTAGTTGTTTGTATTATTAGTGGTTCAGTTTAGAGTTTTTTTCAGAATAGTTGAAACTTATGAAAATAAAACTTGTGAGTTGATGGCCATGGATGGTGGATAAGTCTATCTCCCTGAAACCTAACTATATTTAATTCCATTCAATTTCACTCTGTTCCATTCCATCTGATCCAGAAGACCTTTACTGAGCACTTACTAAATGTCAAGCACTATTGATACACTAGGGATGTAGAGATTTTTAAATAAGACACTGATTGGACTTCTTATTGACGCTCAGGAAACTGTACGGCCTTTTTTCTTTTTGCTCGAAATCATGGCAAGTGATATTTCTTTATTTCTGCTTAAGAATGAACACTTCCTTGTCATATTTGTGTCTCAAAGACCATGGAGCTTGAATTAGCTTGTGGTCCTTTGTAGAACAGGAAGCCCACCCTCGGTTTCTTCTAGATGGAGCTGCCTGAAGCGGTTAATTTAAGTACAATGCTGTTATTGCTGTGAGTCTGGACACATCTCATGGGAGCACAAAGGCGGTGATAGGAGGATAGGAAAAGGAAAAACACTCTAAAAACTTCAAAAAAGTTGTGATATTTGAGTTGGGGTTTGAGAGAAGAGTGAAGATTTTGAGACGGGAAAGGTGGGAAAAGCATTTGCTGTAGAGAGACGAGGGTGTAAAATCTCAGAAATATGATCACTTGTTCTATAATCACTAATATTTATTGATAACATGTACAGCGCTTTGCCTGTATTAACTCATTTAATCCTAAAAATCAACCTTCTGAGATAGATATCATTATCATCTAAAAGTGGTTAACTAGATCACACAGTCAGTGTATGCGCTGAACCTGGGGTTCCAACCCATGCAAAACAGCCTTTGGAGCCGGAACTCCTGCCCATTATTCCACCCCTCTCCATGGCAGGTAGTCCCCTGTGATTGGCGTGAAAGAGCTGGGGGGAGAACTCAGGCTGGTAGGTAGGATGGGGCTAGATTGTGCTGGGCCCTAAATAACATGTTTAAGGTGTTTATACTTTATCCTTAACACATGATGGGGAGCTGATGATGTGTTCCAAGCACAGGAGTGATGGATCCTGAACTCATATTTTAGAACAATGATTCTGGTGAGTGTATGTGGGCTGGACTTAGGTGGGGGTTGTGATTGGAGATTTTAAAAATGAGTTAAGACACCATTGTAAAGGTTCAAGTGAGAAAATTCAGCCTAATAAACACCTTCTAAGCACCTACAGGATGCTGCACAGAAGGTCAGATCCTTCCAAAATAACATTTTCATCACTGATCTTTTCATAAGCATAAAGCTTGCTGAATCCATTCAGAAGGCCACCATACAAAACTGGACCCTTTTGGGTCACCTCTTTCCTACCCTCATGTTCTTGCTTTTCCAGGCTTCCTTTCCTGACTTTTCGTTATGGAATTTTCCAATCTATACATAATAGCTTCTGGAACTCCTGCCATTGTGCGGACATATTCTGAAATTCCCACCTCCTCAGCAATGCTCATTCCATCTTTTGCCTTTATGTATTTATTTGAGATGTCACTCAGGCTGGAGTGCAGTGGTGCTATCATAGCTCACGGTAGCCTTGAACTTCTGGCCTCAAGCAATCTTCCAGCTTCAGCCTCCTGAGTAGCTGTGACTGCAGGCACATACCACCATTTCCAGCTAAATTTTTGTTTTGTGTAGAGATGGGGTCTTGCTGTGTTGACCAAGCTGGCTGCAAACTCCTGGCCTCAAGAATCTTTCTGCCTCAGCCTCCCAAAGTGTTGGGCTTGCAGGCATGAGTCATCACACCTGGCCATCTTTTGCCCTAACCAAAGCTTAGATCTAGACTAAGGATACTGATTTCTCAACCAATGTGCCCTCTCTAGTAGAGGATGATCTGCTGTGTATACTTTAAGAAATAAGCTGGTGGGAGAGGACTTCGCCTGCCCTGCTGCTCCATCACTTCTTCCAAATTCTGAGCAAAAATCCATTTTCACATGAAGCTCTCACCATTCCTTGGTGCCATTATTTACTAGCTATAAAAGTAATCTAAGACTATGACATCCAGTCTGAACCCCATCATAACTCTGGGGAACCTCACCTTTTGGATACTCCTTCACTAACACATCAGTTTTAGAGTTCTGTGACCTCCTCGTTTCCAAAGACCTTCACCTCCTTCCTTAATAAACTGTAGCCTGAGCTACCTCAGACCTTGCCATCATCCAGAATGATTCCATTTCTAAAATCTGGGTGGGGGATCCTCAAATAGAGCTGGGGTGTGCTGTGCCCACCCATTTAATTAACTCAAGCTGGTACGTGTTGTGAAGGGCAGCTGTATGAGTGGCAGATCCAGGGTCTGGCTCAGAATTACCCTGGCCTTCCATCTTAGCTATAAGGGCATCTTCTCTTTCTTTCTGTCTGTGATTTAAATACACACTACTTCTATTTTTCCAGGGACCTCGTTCCCTCCCTTGTTCCTAATCTTTAATTTCTCCCTATCTACTCTCCTCTTCTCTGTGCCCCATGATCATGTACAAGTCTCTCTCATCTGGAAAGAAACGAAAACAGCAATCACCTTTGGATGACCCTAGATCTGCCATTCATACAGCTGTGTTTCACAACTTTTACCTGCTTGAAAGTGTAGATCACACCCTCTGTTCACTTGCTCATTTCCAAATTTCTCATTTGTCTCTGAGTCCACTGAAATCTGTCCGCTCCCACCACCCACTAAAGCTATTACTGCCAAGGTCATCAACGTCATTACTGTGCTAAAGTCATGAGCAATTTCAGCCCTCTTGGCAGTATTTGGCTCATGTGATCGCTCCCTACTTAAAACTCTATTTTTCTGTGGCTGTGACAACACCAAGGGATGGTCGAAAGTGAGAGAGAGAGAGAGAGAGAGAGAGTTAAATTTTTCACCAGGTCTGCCCCTGTTCAAATGAGAGCATGTACAATGGCTCTGCTTACTGTTGGACACAAATAAGGGATTGCCATGACTGGTTAAGTTCGTTGCAATTCACTCTAAAACTTTCCCCTACAGCCTATAAAGCCTCCTTGCCTGCTACACTACCTATTTTTTAAGAGATGCAATCGAGATCTAGAGGGGTTAAGTGATTTTCTTAGTGATATACAAGGATATACCATTTCCATAGACTCTGGGTTCATTTCCACAGACTCTGAGTCTAATTCTTTCTTCATTTTCCACGTGGCTTTTGAAAACTTTTACTAACAGTGTGATTTTTCTTCTCCTATTTTCCCATCTATGCCCCTCCTTTCTTTTCCTTCTCTTCTTCCTCCCTCCCTCTTTCCCTCCCTCTCCCCCTCTCCCTCCCTCTCCCCTCTCCTTCCCTTCCTTCTTTTCTTCTTTCCATTTTCTTCATTGTTTCGCTTCTTTTCCTTTTAAGGACTGTTTACATATTTACCTTTTCTTTGTTTACCCACCATCTTGAGTGAAAACCATGAGCTGTGTTTGGATTACTGTTGGGGTTGGGGTGCTTGCCTTGGGGTAACTGAGTATTAAAATTAAAGTAAGGTGGAGTTTCTAAATGTTCCACACAACCAGGGGATTCTCCTACCCAGTAACACTCACTCCTGGTTCTTTGCAAGGGATACAAACCTGTTTCTGAAGCTGAAGAAATACCTGTGACTGATTAGGCTGACCTCCGGGTTTGGGGTCTGTGATTCTCAGCTCTGGACGCATCACATATTTCTCCTGACCTTTATGCTGCAACAGCTTTCATGGAAGATTTAGGATGCGTTCTTAACTTATACCAAATCCCTCCTCACTTCTCAAATCCATGTCATTACTTCCAAATTCCCATCTCATTTAATAACTTCTCTGCAAAATCACTTCACTGATATCCACCTAAGATTTATGCCTGCCATACTGCAAAGGTACCAAGTGGGATGACTTCCCTTGCCTGCCTCAACTCCCCAGCAACTGAATACCCTGCAATTGATAAGACTTTCCATAATTCATGATTAGTTAGACATTTTCAGCTGGATTTGTTCAAAGTAGGGTGGTAAATATCAAGTTCTTATTTGGACTTTGATTTGAGGCCAGTAGTATTTTGAAATAATAATTGTTGAAGTTTTCTTTGTTCATAAATAGTGGGCTTTTATAGAGAGAAAACTAGGAAATAATAGCACAAGGAATAAAATAAAACAGAAAAAATAAAAGAACCTATTTTAATTCTATCTTCCAGAAATAATCATTGTGGCATGCATATATAATTATTTGCATTTTTATAAAGGTTGCACCATTAAATATCCTTATATACAAAATTTTGTGACTATATATTTTAATTTATTTTTAAATTTTTACTTTAAGTTCTGGGATACATGTGCAGAATGTGCAGGTTTGTTACATAGGTATACGTGTGCTGTGGTGGTTTGCTGCACCCATCAACCCACAGAGTATCCCATGGTGTATATGTGCCACATTTTATATATTTTAATTTTTATACATTGAGGTTTTAGAAGTAGAATTGGGAGGCCAAATGATATTATTTCCTTTTTGGGTCTTGATCTATATTGCCAAAAAGGTAATGTGGGAATTACAATTTTCCAACATCTTTCCCAGCACTGGATAACATAATTTTTAAAAGTTTCTCATTACATAGCTAAAATGGTTTATTACTGTTTTAATTTGCATTTATTTAAATGCTAGTAAAGTGCGACACAAAAACATTTTTGGCCTTTTTAATTGTACTATTTTGTGAATTATCAATATGTGTCTTTTGTCGGTCTTTTCACGGTAATTTCGGTATGCTCTAGCTGATAAGTGAGTTTTCCTCATGCACTAAAGGTACTAACTACAGTCACATGGCTCAAATATTTGTTCCCAGTTTTTCATTTGCTTTTCAATTTGCTAATAATACATATTAATGAACAAGTTTTGAGTTTGAATGGAATCAGATCTAAATATCTTTTCCTTTTTGGCTTGTTCTGTGGTTTGTTTGCTTAGAATAATTTCCCTCATTCTGAGATAAGGAAAACATTTGCTTGTATTTTCTTGCTTTTTCATTTTCTTCTAATTTGCTTATTCATTCATTCATTTACATTTTTCTCTGTATTCATGGCTTGGATTTTATTTCAGTATAAGATTTGAGATAGGGAATCTAACTCTCCTCCCTCACCAAGTATTTAGCCAGTTTTCCCAGCACCATTTATTAGATCACCCATTTATACTTATCTTGTATTAAATTGTTAAATCTACTTGCAATGATTTCCAAGCCTTTTATTTGATTCTGTGGCTTTTTATTAGGTCTGCACAATATTGCTTTTAGTATGTTTTAATATACAGCAATGCAAGTTTAAACTGTTTTAAATTTCTCTCACCCAAGAATATTGTCTATTTTAATGAAGTTTTCTTTTCAGATCAATTTTATAATCATTTCTCAAGGATCTTTTTCTACTTCCTTGTAACAAACCCTGAACAGATGTTTTGATTAGAAAAAAAGTGAAGCCATAAATCAATCATTCCTTATCTACATTTCTTTGTCTTTGTTCAGACAATCTCAGATTTTATATCTGTTTTATGACTTTTAAATTAATATTTTTTGTACTATATTTCTTTGCTTCAAGAATAATTTTTTACATTTGTATGTAGTGTTTAATTCTTTTTTTGGGATTCTTTAAGAAAGCAAGAAGACACTTTGCAAAGTTACTTCTACTTCTTATTAAAAATATGTTAAAAACTCATTCTCTTCCCTTTGATTTTGGTTTCTTCTTTTCATTCTATTGAAGAACATACTCATACACTTCATGATGCTTTTTCTTTAGTACTCAACCTTAAGTAGGGTGAGTCCTGGGATGTGGAACTTTCAGTTTTAAAATGAGGAGAGTCCTGAGCAATCTAGAACCAGCTGGTCACGTGTTAAGTGAAAAAGAGATTGGTTCATCTAAACCAATCATGTCCCACTACTTCTGCTGTCATTTACATGTTCCATTGGGTGGATTGGGTTCTGGTCTTCCTATTTAACTCCTGCCCTCTGAAAACAATAAAAACAATAAGAATATAGAGTCACATGTGGCCAAAATAGTTTCTTTCCTTCTCATCTGAATAGAATTTCTTTTAGTTTCTTGTTTCAGTGTTCCCAGGCACTCCCGTGCACATCCTGAGCCAGCGCTGTGCCCTGCTTGTTGTTGCCCTGGGCTTCTGCATTTGCCATTTCCTCTGTCTGGGATGAACTTCCTTCAAGTTAGGTGTTCACTGCCTCACATCATTCAGATCCTCCTCATGTCAGCTCCTTGGAGAGGCCTTCATTGGCCTTTACGTCCAACGCTGCAGCTCCTCTTTACTTGCTTCATTGGTTTGGCATTACACTTGTTATCTGTCTCGCCACCATTCTGGGCTCCACAAGGGCAGGACTTGGTCTGTTTCATTCTCAGCTGTATACACAGTGTCTACTGCAGTGTCTGGCACAGGGTAGGCACTCAAGACAATTTTGCTGAATCAGTGAGTAAACACTCAACTTCTCAGCCTTCATAATTGAGATGATTTATATAATTAACCTCAATCTCAGTCTCTATACCTCTATCTATCTATCTATACACATTTCTATACACATTCTATCCATCTCCAAACATTCTATCTATCTGTCTATATATTCTATCTATCTATACATATTTCTATACTATTCTATCTATACATCTATCTATCTATCTATACATATTTCTATACACATTCTATCTATCTTCAAACATTCTATCTATCTATCTTGTTTCTATTGGTTTGTTTCTCTCTAGGATCCTGACTAATACAAGCTGAAAATGAATCCTCTTTCAGACAGAAGCCTCAACAGACCCATGGGTTTTGGATGACACCATTAAACATCTCAGTGTTATTTATGTTTAACTATTTCACTTTTAATGTCACATGGCTTTGATTATATTTGGGATATTACTTCCTTCTGGCTTGCAGGTTTGTTCTTCATATCTTCAGAGGAACCAGGATCAGGCAGCTTCTGCAGCCCCAGCTCCTTGTTCCACTGTGTCCACAGTGGAACTGAAGGGATCGTGTTCATTTCCTGGTCTGGTCTCTTTAACACGCTGGCAAAATCTCAGGTGAGGTGCCTGGGAAACAGCTTACAAACAAACATGCAAAAACACACCAGTTAAATTGGAAAGTAATCCGTTTAGGCTGGCTTTCAGAACTTTCAACACAGCCAGTGGCAAAGAGGAAAATGTTCTTTGCAGTTAAGCATTCGTCTTTCCTGGAGAAGAAAGGGAGCCTGCAGCATTAGGTGGAGCGTGTTCCCTGGGGAGTATGCTCTAGCTCTCATGGTGAAATTGATCTGTGTAAAGAACTCCAAGAAACCTCGCTATAATCGCCATGATGATGGTCCCAGTAGGTGTTTCAAAGTGAGGGTGCGTGTTGAGACTTATTCCTGGAAAACAATTTTCTCTATTTTCTTCTCAAGGTGGGTGGGAGTGAAAGTTTGGAGGAAATATTGAAAATTATCTGAAATGAAACAGTTTGGCTTACTTTGTTTAGGAAGAGATGTTCCTTCACAAGCACTTATTGAAAAGCCATCAATATTAATGCATGTTTTCATAGAGCTCTGAGATATTCAGAGTACTTCTCAATTTTGTTTCTCAAACCTTGTAGGCTCTCTCCTCCAGCTGTTGATTTGGAAACAGTTCTCATTTATATCGCAGAGCCCTTTCACAAACCTCACAAGGTTCCCTAATACAGAAACTTAAATAAGGAGAAGTTGGTTAAATACAAACCAAGGATTCCTCTTCTGGACCCCTCTCTTATGTGGTCCAGTAGATGGCAGGTTTAGAACATCTTGATAGGTACACAAGTCACTCTTTTGTATAGGTTTGGAAACAGCTGTCGAAATCCCATTTTCAGGAACTGATTATTTAATGGGACAGCTTCTCTTTATCTTACTCTCTCTCCTTCTTTCTCTGTTTTTCTCTCTCCTCTTCCTTCTCACTCATGTGCATGTGTTCTCTTAAGCTTTCTCATGTTTATCTCATCCAAGTCTAATCCCGAAAATGGGTCTCCATCTCTGAGATCACTTCTTCAGCAGATGTGTAATGGCTTACATTAAAGAGAAAATTTTCTTACAAAAACACAAAATCAGAGTGAAGGAGAAAAGAAGAGTGTGGACAGCTCTGCTCTGAGAGAGTGTGAATTTGACCCTGGTGTGATTTTACTCTGAACCTGAATTTCCCAGTTGCCCTTGCTGGGGGCCTTTATCATCTTTGCTAATGCACAGAGACTGCCATGGATGGCGGTCTAGAATGGGGAGAGGACTGCTTCCTCTGATAGTCACGGTGGGCTCAGGGAAGGGATGACATAGGGAAGCTTCAGTTCCTCTACTTCCCCATCCCTTAGCGTTTTATTCTGTGGATATACCAACAGATATGTATTTATTCTACCGTTGATGGGCATTTGGGATTTTATTTTTATTTAATTGCTGTTTTCAGATTTTGAATTTCATGGATGCGTATATAAGACACTTCACTGCCGGGGATGTGAAGTATGTATTTTTAAAATTATGTTTTAGTATCTAGTTTTTAGGACTTTTCCAATTTACGTGGGAAAACCCACATAAAACAGGATACTAAAATATAATTTTTAAAATACATACAAGGTTCACCAAAAGTCTTTCATAAAAATGTTTGTAGCAGTGTTGATAATAGCCCCAAGCTGGAAAGCACCCAGATGTCCAGCAACAGCAGAGTGGATGGAGGGGGCTATATTTGTAGAAGGAAATAAATACTATGCAGCAACAAAAATTAACAAACTGTAACTACATCTCACACAACAATATGGATGAATCTTACAAAAAATATTTTGAGCAAAAGAAGTTAGAAAAAGAGTTTACTGTACGATGTCATGTATGTGTCGTTATGTGTTGGACAAGATGATCTTTAGTGTTAAAGTTCAAGGCAATGGTTCCCTTTGGGAGCGGGAGGGTAATAGCAATAGGAAGGAGACACCTTTATGCCTCAGAAGTGCTGGCCCTGCTTTCTTTTCTGGGTTGGGTTCTGGCTTCATGAATAAATTTAGATTGTGAAAGGGCATCAAGCTGTAACACTCACAGTTTGTACCCTTTTCTGTAAGGAGGTGGTACTTCAATGAAAGGCTCAAAAAGTGACTGTTTTCAAAGTCTAGAGCAAAAGGGAATATACTCCTTTTACAGCAGTCCCCTGCTGGGCACCTCTCTGCCCCTAACCTCGCTGTCTCAGGCCTCCGCATCCTCTGTGAGTGGTGTCTCCAGGAATCAGCTCCTCTTCTCCACTAAACTGGGGAGCACAACCATCCACATAACGTTGCCTGAAGCTGGGGAGTACTCATTTTTGGTCGTAGAGTGACACCCTAGTAACCGTCGGCATGACTGTGTTCTAGGTCTCATTGCCTTTGAAGTCTCTCCACCAGCGTGCAGCGAAGATACATTCCCCCGTGCTTCCCTCTCGTACCTACACACCCACCACCCATGACAAACATAGCTATATTGTCTAATTCCAGCCATACTTTAACTCCATATTAAGGACAAAAAGGCAAAAACATGTTTTTCCCTAAAGACAACATAACGTACAACTCTTGACAAGAGCTGTTTCACCCTATTTTGTCATCCTCTTACGGTAGCTCAGAGTTCAGTCTCTGGAACTTTCTATGCATGTAACATATGGGAAACAGCCCTTAACTACTAGAGGCTCCAGTTTCCTCCTCTGTAAAGTGAGGACAGATGTTGGGGTGGACTTCCCACAAAGGAACGCTCCCTTCTCCAGGAAACATTGCCTCTGCGCATGTCCGGGAGTTGCATTTTCTGCAAACACTCTGCCCTTTGTCCGATCTCCACTTGCAGCGCGCACAGCTTTCATTTCCATATTCTGCTCACACCTGCAGTTCTCCAGGTGGGAAGTCCCGTGAAGGCAGGAACCACCCCTGTCCATCTTTCACAAAGCTCCCAAAGAGAACCACAATGGCAAGTTGGTCACGTTCAATAAACATTGAGTCCCTTTACCCCTCTGAGACCACTTCCTCATTTGGAAAATCAGAGAGTTGTATAATAAATGTTAAAGACAACAGAAAGATTGGAGACACTGCTATGAATTTAAAAATGATATGAAAGAAGGTGAGGACTTTGCCATTTCATATACTTTTTTGCTTACACAGCTGTTTGCAAGCCCTGAACCTCACGCCTGCAAGGTTCACCATGCGTCAAATGGCAGCATGGTTTGGGAGGATATAAATCGGTGGCCAGGATGTGACTGGCCTGGGGTTTGTGTTCTTGACCTCTCTCCCAAATGCTGCACAGGAACTGCTAATTACCTTGTCTTTCCCTTTATTACTCCATTTGGGAAATTAGGGCTCAGATAATTGACTTCTGGTGCTTCTTAAAGCTGTCAGACAAAGGGTCACATGAGCAAATGGACATTGCTTTTTCTGGCTTAGAGTATTCAGAAAAACCTCTCTTGCTGGCCAACTTGGCAGGTGTTCTGGAACGGAAGTCCTGGCTCCTACGTTACAATAATAAAATGTTTAAGGGTACCAAATTGCCAACTGGCTCCTCTCCTGGTTGGTTCTCTATGCAAGGTTCTCTGTCCTCTGGGGTAGGTCTCTGGCAGCAGCGACACTCCAGGTCAGAACTGAAACGCTGGAGTAGTTCCCCCGCAGCACCCCACTCATGCCTTCACTATTCCTTCCTCTTGGTACCTTTCCTGCCATTTGCTACTTACCTTGAGTTCCCAGGGTTAATGGCTAATGATGGATGTTTCCAATACAGTGGATGTTGTAAACCTGTTACATTGGAATAGATGGCTCCTTACTATTCTTGTTCATATGCCTGTCTTCATCATGTGGGTCAGCTTCTCTGTACTCACCCCTTGATGGAACCAAAGATGACCCACAGGTAACTGCCACCTCATGCTGGAGTTGTCTGAAGGATCATAGGTGTAACAGTTCTGCAGGTTCTCCTCTGCCTAGACAGAGCTGATTTATCAACACAGGAATTGCAATGGAGAGAGACTTTAAGTCACACAGGGCCAGCTCTACGAGAGAATGGAGTTTTATTATTACTCAAATCTATCTCCAAGAGAACTCAGAGATTGGGGTGTTTAAGGCTAATCTGGTGGGTAAAGGATCAGAAAATGGGGAGTGCTGATTGGTCGGGTGGAAGATGAAATCATAGGGAGTTGAAGCTGTCTTCTTGCCTGAGTTAGTTCCTGGGTGGGGGCCACAAGACCATATGAGCCAGTGTGTTGAACTGGGTGGTGCCAGCTTATTCAATGAGTACAGGATTTGCAAAACATCTCAAGCACCAATCTTAGTTTTTATAATAACAATGTTATGGCCAGGAACAATTCAGGCAGGTTCGGAATCTTACAGCCTCCACTTGTATGACTCCTAAGCCATAATTTCTTTTTTTTGTTTTAATCTCGCTCTGTCGCCAGGCTGGAGTGCAGTGGCGCGATCTCGGCTCACTGCAACCTCCAACTCCCTGGTTCAGGCGATTTTCCTGCCTCAGCCTCCTGAGTAGCTGTAGCGCACACCACCACGCCCAGCTAATTTTTGTATTTTTAGTAGTGATGGGGTTTCATCATGTTGGCCAGGATGGTCTCAATCTCTTGACTTCATGATCCACCTGCCTCGGCCTCCCAAACTGCTAGGATTATGGGCTTGAGCCACTATGCCTGGCATATAATTTCTAATCTTGTGGCTAATTTGTTAGCCCTGAAAAAGCAGCCTAGTTCCCAGACACAAAAGAGATTTGTTTTGGGAAAGGGCCGTTATCATCTTCATTTCAAAGTGACACTATAAACTAAGTTCCTCCCAAAGTTTGCACAGCCTATGCCCAGGAATGAACAAGGACAGCTTAAAGGTTAGAAGCAAGATGGATTCAGTTAGGTCAGATCTCTTCCCCTGGCATAATTTTCTCAGTTATAAATTTTGCAAAGGTGGTTTCACAAGCAGGTGAATCAACCCTCCTCCACTTCAGCTGGTCAAAGGGACTGGTGTACATGAAACTCTCTCATGGTCCCTGTAGTAAGCAGAATAATGTTTCCCAAAGAGGTCTACATCCTAATTCCTGGAATCTCTGACTGTGTTTACCTTATATTGCAAAAAGGACTTTGCAATATATCTGCACATATTATAGATGTGATTGAGATTACAAGTATCGAGACGGAGAGATTATTCTGGATTACCTGGGAGTGCCCAGATCATAAAGATCCTTGAAAGTGCAAGAGGGAAGTAGGAGAGTCTGAGATGTGATGTCAGGGGCAGAGGTCAGAATGATGTGGGTCACTGTAATCCCAGCACTTTGGGAGGCCAGGACTGGAGGATCAGTTGAGGCCAGGAGTTTGAGACTAGTCTGGGCAACCTAGCAAGACTCCATCACTGCAAAAATGTTTTTAAATGTAAAGAATGATGTGGGTCAGGAACAAAGGGATGTGGGCAACCTCTAGATGCCGGAAAAAGCAAGAAAGCAGATTGTCTCCTAGATCCTAGATCTTCTAGAACATGCATCCCCAACCTCTGGGCCATGGGCCGGTATGTTAGAACTGGATGGCACAAGCAGGAGGTGAGCAGCAGCTGAGTGAGCGAAGCTTCATCTGTATTTACAGCTCCTGGCATTACCACCTGCGCTCCGCCTCCTGTCGGAGGAGTGGTGACATTACATTCTTACAGGAGCGTGAGCACTATTGTGAGCTGTGCACGTGAGAGATCTAGGTCGGGGACTCCTTATGAGAATCTAAGTCCTGATGATCTGTCACTGTCTCCTACCACCCCCAGATGGGACCATCTAGTTGTAGGAAAACAAGCTCAGGGTTCCCACTGATTCTACGATATGGTGAGTTGCATAATTATTTTATTATATATTACAATGTAATAATAGAAATAAAGTCCACAATAAATGCAGTGTGTTTGAATCATCCCAAAACCATCCCCCTGCCCTGCTCTATGGCAAATTGTCTTCCATTGAACAGGTCTCCGATGCCAAAAAGATTGAGAACCGCTGCTTTAGAAGGAAGGCAGCACTGCCTACACTTTGATTTCGGCCCAAGGAGAGTCGTTTTTGACTTCTGACCCCTGGAACTATAAGACAGTAAGTTTATGTCGCTTTGAGCCAGCGGTCTCCAACCTTTCTGGCAACAGGGACTGGTTTTTCCGTGGATGGGTGCGGGGGGATCATCAGGCATTAGATTTTTTTTAAAAATTTTTTAAAATTGTAATTTAGGTTCTGGGGTTCATGTGCAGATCATGCAGGATTGTTGCATAGGTACATACATGGCAAGGTGGTTTGTTGCCTCCATCCCCCCATCACCTTAGATTCTTGCAAGGAGTGCACAACGTAGATCTCGTATGTTTCCTGCTGGGATCCAGGCAAAAGGGTTCCTGCTCCTGTGAGAATCTAAGGCCACCACTGATCTGACCGGGGCAGAACTCCGGTGGTAATACTCGCCTGCCCGCCCCCTCGCGTCATGCACTTTCATGTCCATTTCTCTGCCAGATCCCTTGCCATTTTCTAGGACTAACTGCTTTACTTAGATACCAGTCCCTCAGCGTAGTCACTCCTGTTCCCTTGTCAGGAAACATGATAAACACTGGAGCGCATTTCTCCAGGGTTAGTTCCCTGGCACTCCAGTCTCCCCTGGGAGACTCCAGACAACCCGCTCGCTTTTCTTTTCCCCTTTACAACAATCCCACCGTTCCTCTCCCCTGCTCCCAACATTAGGTACAGATGGGCAAGTCCAGTTCCAAGACGAAAACCACATCAGTTGCTTTAACAGAGAATATCCAAGGTAAAGAATAGTTCATTAGTTATTACAGAACTAACAAGGCCGAAAGAAAATACACATCAAGAAGTAGCAACTGGAGGAAGCAACTGGCACCCCTACGGCTGGGGGAACAGCCGGAAGCAGTGGAAACCATCTCTGAGTTGAAGCTCAGACTTCTGTGAAGGGAGCAGTGATCAGCTGGGGCCAGTGTCTGAACCTGGAGGAGGATCCTTGATGCTGGGACCCAGACTTCTGGGGAGGGGGCTCTAGCTAGCTGGTGCCGGCATTGCTGAGAGTGTGAAGTGAGGCTGAGTCTGCAGGCATTGCACGCACTGCACACTGGACACAGTTGCTGCTACTAGAATAGACTGTGGCTGCTGGGGTGAAGTGAGTCTGGGGTGACATTGTCAGGAACAGGAAGCAGAACATACCTTCTCTCTTGTCGGGTTGCCAGATACAGTAGATAAAAATACAGGATGCCTAGTTAAATGTAAACTTCAGATCAACAACAGATTAATTTTTTAGCCAAATGTGTTCCATGCAATACTTGGGACATATTTATACTAAAGATATATCTGTAGGAGCATGTGGAAGGGGGCAGGGCGAGCAGAGGTACAGGCGAGGAAGCGTTAGGACTCTCGTGGAACGACATCAAAGTCTCTGCTTTGATTTCCTACCTTGAAAAAGATACAGCTCTTTTGTTTCTCTCTATCACAGAAGGAATAATATACCATGAATAAGCACCAGGTAACAGGAACCTAACTTACGTGGTTGATTTCATGAGTTTTGACAGTTCTGATGTGTTTCCAGCATCAACGCTAGCTGCCCGGGAACACGGCTGGAGTGTGGTCAGGACGGTGGGTCAGCTGGCCCATGCTTTCATTCCATCCCTTCTCTTTTCTCCCTTTCAAGGTCTTTCTTTTTGTAGTCTGATGCTCAAGGCCTTCCCAATCTGGCGTCCACCCACGTGGCACTCTCATATTTCATTTCAGTTGTAGTCCCTCCTCAGTACTGGTCCAAAAGGAAAATGCATTATTCCCCGAACATGATATGCTTATTTATTGAGAAAACTGTGCTTAGGGGATTATCTTTCCTTAATAACAGATGAATGCGAGTAGACATAAGCCCGAAAATGACCGAGATAATTCTCATCTAAGATATTATCAATGCGCTTTTTATTTACCAAAATGGAAAGAGCTCTGCTGTTTTTGATTTTAAAATACATGTTTATTGTGTAAAGTTCAGGAAAAAGAATACAGAGTAAAATTAAAATTACAAGTATCCATCAGCCAGAGAAAGTCGCCACCTACATCTGGGAATATAATTTTCCAGTTATATTACTAAGCAGACACTCACATACACATGTGTGTGTACTCACACACCACACTTGTTGTGGTTTTATTTAATAAAATAGCCCATTGCTCATGTTAACTAAGTTTTACTGCAGTAATAATTTAACTCTAGATTCTCAGTGGCTTAATAAAACAAAGATTTATTCCTGGTCATGATGCTTTTCCAACACAGGTTGGCAGAATCTCTGCTCTACATGGCTGCTCAGCGAGACAGGCTAGCAGAGACTCCACTGTCTTGTAACGGTACCATCTGGACCATGGGCTTCTTGGTTACTGAGAAGGGAAAGAAAGACTGGAGAACTGGACATTGGCTTTTTGCTTCCTCAATTCAGAAATCACACCAGTCACTCTGCACACACCCCATTGACCAGAGCTAGTCATGTGACTATCTAGTTTCAATGAAACTGAAAAGGGAGGCTTGCTGCCTCCTTCAAAAACGGAGGAGGACTGCATGTGGTAAATACTAGTAATATCTCTCACACATGGGTTCATACTACCATATTGACTTAGAGGCTACTGTTTTCAGCTAACAGTTTGTCATGGGCATCTCTATGGGTATCGTTGTTTTCAGTGGCTGCACAGTATTCTATTCTAAGGTTGCATCATATTTTATTGAAAGAATCCCTTATTCATGGTTGATGATTAGACATTTTTTTCTATGGAAAACAATGTTATGAAGAACATTCTCAAATATAGTCCTTGCACATTTGCTGAATTTTTTCCTAGTGTGAGTTTTCACTACATGCAATGTACAGTTGGCATTGCCAAATGCCTGCTAGGTGAGAAGTCAGTAAAGGAAATCATGGTGAGGCCACTTTCTGATGACGTCAATGATGATATTAATGAATGTGATTTTTAAAATTTTGTATAATGAAATACGTCAGCATTTTGAAGACCTGCATACTTCACTGAGCCAATATTTTTCCAATTACCAATGCAGAGCATTATAAACTCATGGATAAAAGGCTTATTTAAAGAATAAGCAATAGAGTACAAAAATTTTCTTGATATAATTTCAGGTGACACATTTCAAGCAACTCTTAAGAAACTACCACTTGTTGAGTATTGGTTGAGTATCAGAGAATATCTGAAATTGCTTGAAGAGGCTATTCAAAGACATCTCCCTTTTCCAACTACTTATATGTGTAAGGTCAGATTTTCTTTACATACTTTAATTAAACAACATAGGCCAATAGATTGGATGCTGAATCAGATGTAAAAATCAAGCAATCTTCTAATAAACCAGTGAAGAGATTTTCAAAAATGCAAAAAAAAAGAAAGAAAGAAAGAAAGAAAACACACACACACACACACACACACAAAAAAAAACTAAACCCTGTCCTTACCATATTTTTTTTGAAAAATGTAGCTTTTTAAAAATAAAAATAATATTATTTATGTTAACATGTAATGGTTACACTGTATTTATTTATTCCTAACCACAGGCCAGACATTGTGTTTAATAGGTACATATCAATAGATATAATACGCAGAAGAAAAAGGTCTTTGAAGTCCTCAGTCATGTTCAAGAAAAAAGTATTAGTCTTTTCATTATTGTTTGCATTTCTCTAGCCAGCGTGATGGGATAACTTACCCTGTAAGATAAGACACTTTAGTGGCTTTGTCATTTCTGGCTGGAAAAGCTGTAAAACGCTATGTCTGCGTTTCAAAGAGCTCATCATGCCTATACTTAAATATTCAATTCTGTTGTCTTGAAACACTGAATAATTAGACTCAAAATGATGCAGAGACTTAACAGGCACCATAATCCTATCTGAAAATATTTGGTGGCATATGGCACAATAAGGTAAATTACTAACATTTCTAAAGCCAAGGGAACAAGAATGTTTGTCATTTTTCTGTTTCTTATTTATAGTTTTTTTCCAGTTTTCTTCGCATAGATTCCTCCTTTTCATGAATCAGTGAATTCTCTGATATATCTGTTTCATCTCTCTTTGGCATCTTTAGATGGTGCACCTGTAGGTTGAGAAAGCAAATCTTCCAATATTCCTCAAGCCAATGAACAATCCATAAATATGAGAAAAATAATTTATAAGTATTTTTCTTTTATTTGGAATGAAATATGTAATTCTAAAGTAGGTCTTAGGTAACGTAGTAATTCAGAAACTTCAAAAAAATCTTTTAAGTATAATTGCAAAATCTGACAAGTTGTATTATTTCTTATGGGTTTTTGCATAGGCACAAAGAAAACTTTGAGATTTTAAAGTAATGATTTATAGGATAATAAATGTCATTGCAGAGAAAATAGTGAGACCACAGCAAAACACAGTAAAAGCACAGAGAATGAAGAGTTAATCCTCAAAATGTGTGTATTATTCTCTAAACTTACTGCTTTTGAATATCCTAAAAAGACATGAATACATAAGCTCATCTTCTAATAATTATCAAATAAAACCCCACTGTTTACTTGTGAAAGAATGAAAGTGAAAATGGCCAACAGATCTTACTAATATAAAAATAATTTTGGACTGGTAGACTTTTGGAAAGGATGTTGGGGACACTCAGGGGCATCAGAACACATTTAAAAATAATCAGGGCTCCAGATGACCGTTAGAATTATATTTATCAAATTAAAAAGTTAGTACCGTTTGGAGTTTGGTTGGTATGACCTTAATTGTGCAGTTTTATTTGCAAAGAATTGATATCTTAAATTTCTTTTTGTCCTTTAGCAAAGTGGAATTTTTTTCCCTTCCAAGCCCTCCTCTATACTTTTCATTTTTAAAATAACTTCTCCGTAGGTGAGCTTATTCACTCCAACAACGTCAGTTAAAAAAATATATTTGTATTACTCCAAAATCTGTATCTCTAAACCAAATCGTTTCCTGAGATTTCCATACATATATAAAACTCTATTTAATGTTGTCATTATAATTAAGAAATCTAATATTACACAATAGAACACATTAATCTCAGGTAAACCAGAAGATTTCCTTTAGAAAAAAAAAAATCCACTGGTTTCCATGACAACTTGACCACCACTAAGTGCCCCACGTGAAATTCTCCACTTCCTACAGGATAAAGTGAAGATCCTCACTGTGGCACTAGTAAGCTTCTTCACCTCCTTACCCAGATAGCCAAAGTTCCAGCATGCCAGACTGCTAGGACCCTGGAAGCAGGTCAGTCTGTCCTTCCATGTTTTTTCCCTTCTGGTCAAGTGCCATTCACTCTTCAGATCTTTCCTTCACATCCCCGAGCCCCACGCAAAGTCAGATGTCATAGTTTTGGAGGTACCATGTCACTTCGAACACACCTCTGTTCTGACACACATTTCATTGCATTATTCTTAGTTTATATTAGGTTGGTGCAAACTATAATCAATACATCTGTCCATATCCCTAGGCTGCAAGCTCTCTGAGGCCATGTCCAGGGCTGTTTTCTCTAATGATCCTTACTTCCTGGCACAGGCTCTTAGGGCTGTGAACAGATGCTTGTTGAATTGAATTAACAGACCAACAGCACTTTGAATGCTGAGCTTGCAAACTTAACCTATAAAGCGACAGAAAATATCACAAACATTAATGTAAAAAACGGCCTTTGGTGTCCGGGGAAATAAGCTTTGGAAGTTACCAAAGGGCAAATAGTTTACAACCGGTTGTTTTATTGAATGTCTCATGCAGTTTAATTTGGATTGATTGCCACTTTGGAAAACCTGGAACCAAGGTAGGCTTCGGAAAACACAGCCCATAATGGATGCAGCTAATGACCACTTTCAGATAATTGGGTCACGCCTGAGCAGCCATGTCCTTAGCCTGGCTTGCCGTGAAAGCTGCCAATGGAGCAGCCCACCTATCATGTTTGCCTTTTCAAACGATCAGCAAGGGACCTCCAAGCGCAGATTTTAACCAGCAATTAATCTCTCTGGGTGATGTTTGTGGAGCGCTTAGTGAGTTCCCATAAATGAGCTCCCCATGGCCAGACTTGCCATAGTGGTTGGAAAGTGCCTGCAGGCTGGAAGCCTGGACATACTGCTTGCAGGATGATTGGAGGGGCTTGGGGCTCTTCCAGCTGGGGCCTGCAGTAGCACTGCAAGAAGTTCTTTACAAGTTCAGTGAGCCACTATGAAGCAGTCTGTGGGCTGAAGCCCCTCAAAATGGGCAAACCTTGCCCCAGACCTCCTTGCTGACTTTCCTCTAGGATCAGGCCCGTTATGTACCAACAGGAAACCCCCACACCTTCCCTCATGAAAAAGAAATACAGCCTGGAGGTTGAGCACATGAGTGCGGAGGTCGCCTAACTCCAGATTTGAGTCCTGGCTTTGTCATTCAGTAACCATATGACATTTAGCTTCCTATCTGCAAAATGGGGAAAATAAAAGTTCTTACCCCATAGAGTTGCTGTGAGGATTAAGTGAGTTAATTTGGCAAAGAACTAAGCCCAGGGCTGATGCATAATAAATACTCAATTAAATGTTAGTCATTATCAATAATAATGAACAGGCAGCCCAGTGGGTCAGGGAGGGACCAGCCAGCCATTCTGACCCATGGGGGCACGTTCCTCTTTTCTCCAGTAGCATCTGCCACAATCTGTTGCAGCTGGTGAATAGTCCTGGTTTGAAATCCTCTTTGGGGGGAAAAGCAAAGTGCAAAAGGACAAAATGTGTCATCCTGGTAGGAACCTTCCTTTAAGTGCAGTCACGTGGGGAATGAGACAGAACCCATGGAACTTGCCACAAAGCACTTCCGATGTATGGAATATGTGTCCTGCTATGCTGGACACTGAGAAGGTAAATGCTGTCCACTCTGCCCTTCAGCTTGGTGGCTTAGAAAAATCTTCCTTTCTCCATTATCCCATTATCAGCTCCCTCAGAGGACTGCCATCCCATGTCATGCCCTAGTTATTAACTTCCCCCAAAAGCAATCTCCATCCTGTTTTATGCGTTTTTTAAAAACTTTGAACCGAGTATGATATTAGCAGTGAATAAAGGATGCTCAGTGAAAGTGTGTTGCTGGAAGGAAGGGTGGGGCAGAGATGTACAGGGGCTCAGCTCAGTTCTGCTCCTCATGCAGCCTCACCTCCATCTGCGCCATGTGCTAAAGGAAGCTGCAGTGCCCCCCCTCGTCCCTGGCCCCAGTTTTGAAATGTTCTTTTTTCTTGTCCCCTGCACATGGATCTGTCCTGATTCTGCCCTCTCAATAGTGAATCTTCCATTCCTGTTCTCTTCTTGCCTCTGTCTTGGTGTTGTTTCAATGCTCTAAGTCTTTCCCTACAATATCTGCTAGATTTTCTCATGCCCATGAACTGGAATTAGAAAAGGTAATTCATTTCAATATTTTGGGCATTCAGCAGTTTTCCCAATATGGCTCTATGAAGATGACACATTCAATAGCAACGTGGCCTGTTTTCAAGGACCTTGCAACCATAATTGGAAAGGAAACACACATATGTGAAGATTAAATAGCTCAGGGAGGGTGGGAGGAGGGAGAGGAGCAGAAAAGATACCTATTGGGTACTGGGCTTAATACCTGGGAGATGAAAGAATCTGCACAGCAGACCTCTGTGGCACATGTTTACCTATGTAACAAACCTTCACATGTACTCCAAAACCTAAAATAAAAGTTAAAAAATAAAATTAAATAGCAATATGGTGCAAGTGAAAAGTATACTACATATGGGCCTAAAAGGTAAGAAAGAGTGAGAAGACGGTGACCCTTCAATGATGGAAACACCATAGAGAAGTGTGTCACATCTTTTATCACTAAATATTCAAAGCAAGAACGACCATTTGATATGGTTTTGAATTGAAGAAAGACAGAAGTACTGAAATCAAGAGGACTCGCCTCATTTCCGGCAAAAAGTGAACAATAACAACAACAAAATCTTCACCTGGAGCAAGACTAGGAAATCTAGGAATACCATGTACTAAAAAAAGGATTCAAAAATTTTTCAAGAGTCAACATGAGTCACTTGCAAAAACAAAAATAAGAATTGAATCATATTTTCCACAAATGAAAGTGGTTGTTAGAAGGCAGTGGAACTAGGTTCTCAATGTTCTGAGGAAAATCGATTTTGAACTTTGAATTTTATACCCATTGAAACTATTAGTCAAGAGAGACGGTAAAATAAAAACAGTCTCAGGTATTCAAACAGTGAGAAATGTTATCTCCTGTGCACTATTTCTGAAGAATTTATTTAAGACTATGTTGCAGCAAAATTAGCAAAAAGCCAAGGAAAAGGATGATGTGAGATATAAGAAATAATACAAAGCAACCTGTGAATGTGAAGAAAATAGATCCTAGAATAATGGTTCTACTGAAAGCTGAGGAAACAATTTTTTTCTGATCAGAATTAAGTGGGCTCCAGAACAATGCCTCCAAAAAGGAGAATAGAAAGGAATTCAGTCAATATGTAGAAAAAATAACTGTTAGAAGAAAACAGAGATATCTTTTTTCAAGATGGAAAAGATTCTATTTTCAGGAAAAACAAAATATACAAGAAATTTGTGGCCTTACCACAAAGCAGTTCTTTCAAGCCCCCTGTAAAATATACCTAGAATTTTACCTCTTAGCACTTGCCCAATTAGGGGTCTAGTTCAAACAACCACGATTTCTTACTTGGAAGGCTGGAACTGGCTCTTCTCCAGGTTTTTCTGCTTCTCCCCTTGACCATCTGCCTTCACACAGCGTCGCGTTGACTGTGCTCAAACCAACCAACAGTTCTCAGCTCAAACAGGGTAAATGCTGGTCTTTACAATGTTGACAAGGCCCTATCTGAGCTGGGCTCTGACTCCCTCTCTGACGTCTTCTCCTCCTTCTCTTCTGCAACTTTACATTGCTCCAGCCAGAATGGCCACCTCGCTTCAGAATCTGCTGCAATAACTTAGCCAAAGTCATGCTTCTACTTGGCAGCCTTTGGGCAATGATGGAACATGGGATGGGGACTCAGGCCTGGCCACTTCCGCCCCATACAGGGCTACTATGGGCAGCCTTCTTTGGAGCTCCCCATTGGATGGGCAGAGGTTTTGTGAGCCCTGCATGGCAGCTGGAGGGTTTCCCTCTCCAGTCCTGCTTGTTTCGCTGGTCTTGGTCCTCCTCCAGCCCCCAATAAATATCTGCTTCTTGGTGGAACTGAAATGACAGAGCTCAACCACATACGAATGCCCTATTTTAGGTATAAACCATCATAAGCCCGCATGGTGCACTCACATCACAATTTGTCTCCAAAAATATTTGGTCAGTGCTGGTTGGACATTCATGAGGTAGCTCCACCTCTGTGTCACCTTCGGAGAAAATAGTCTCTCATTGGGGGAAGGAAGGATGGTTTTGGGCACCAGTACATCACCTTTGGGAAGAAAAAATAAAAAGATGCCTTGAGAACAGGAAGGGTCTCCATTTTTTCTTAGTTATTATTTTTAATTTGTTGACTTCCAGAGAAACAGGGGTCCTCTATTACGTATGTACAGCATATCCTGGTTTGCAAACTATGTCCACATCCACTCCTTCCTGATTCCCCTGTCAACCCCTCATTTTAACCCACATTTCATTGACAAGAACACTGCCGTTCACACAGGTATGTCATCTGCAAAAATTCCAGAGTTAGTGAGGGTGGAAGCAGGGGTTGCACACCCATGATCCCATCTGGGTCTCACAGAGATTTGAATGCAATTAAAATCATTTTTTTAAAGAAAAAAAAATTTTGGCTGGGTGCAGTGGCTCACGCCTGTAATCCCAGCACTTTGGGAGGCTGAGGCGAGCAGATCACAGGGTCAAGAGATCGAGAGCATCCTGGCCATCGTGGTGAAACCCCATCTCTCTAAAAATATAAAAATTAGTTGGGAGTGGTGGCACGCATCTGTAGTCCCAGCTACTTGGGAGGCTGAGGCAGGAGAATTGCTTGAACCCGGGAGGTGGAGGTTGCAGTGAGCCAAGATCATGCCACTGCACTCCAGCCTGGCAACACAGGGAGACTCTGTCTCAAAAAAACAAACAAAAAAGGAAAAACAGAAATTTTTTTTAATAGTTATAAGTTCATGGTAAAATTGAGAAAAGCATGAGACATCCTATATGTTCTCTCCTCCCATGCTCAACCTCCCTCATTAACAGCATCCCCCACCAGAGTGCTAGGTTTGTTACAACTGATGAACCTACATTGACACATTCTAATCATTCAAAGTTCATAGTTTATCTTAGAGTTAACTTTTGGTGATGTAAATTCTATGGGTTTGGATAAATGTATAATGACATGTATCCATTATTGTATTATAAAGAGTAGTCTCACTGCCCTAAAACTCCTCTGTGCTCCATCTAGTTATCCCCCCTCTGCCTCAACCCATGGCAACCACTAATCTTTTTTTTTTTTTGAGATGGAGTCTGACTCTGTCTTCCAGACTGGAGTACAGTAACACAATCTCAGCTCATTGCAATGTTCACCTTCTGGGTTCAAGAGATTCTCTTGCCTCAGCCTCCTGAGTAGCTGGGACTACAAGCGTGTGCCATGATACCCAGCTAATTTTTGTCTTTTTAGTACAGATGGGGTTTCACCATGTTGGCCAGGCCAGCCTTGAACTGCTGGCCTCAGGTGATCTGCCCGCCTCAGCCTCCCAAAGTGCTGAGATTACAGGCATGAGCCACGGGGTCTGGTCTGATCTTTTTATTGTCTCCATACTTTTGTCTTTTTCAGAATGTTGGCCAGTTGGAAACTTACAGTATGTGGCCTTTTCAGATGGGCTTCTTTCACTTAGTAAGTAATACGCCTTTAAATTTCCTCCATGCGTCTTTTTCCTGGCTTTTCATGGCCTAGTAGCTCATTTCGTTTTAGCACTGAGTAATAATCAATTGTCAGGATGTACCGAAGTGTATTTATCCATTCACCTATGAAGGACATCATGGTCGCTTCCAAGTTTGGTGGTTATGAATAAAGCTGCTAGGGATATCCATATGCAGTCTTTATGTGGCCCTAAGCTTTCCAGTTAGGGAATTTTTCATCATTCGTACTTCATAAAGGAGAGTATGTGGCTCAGAGATGTTCAGGGATCTGTGCCAGGTGGCATAGCTCAGACTCCCCTCCTAGTGTCTATTCTCGTATATGGTCCTGCCATTCAGATAGTGATGCTGTCACTTCTTGCACTAACAAATAGTAATTAATGAGCAATAATCAGAGTGAGGGCCTGATAGTTTGGAGAAAAACAGAAGCCATTAAAGAGTAGATTCAGCATAGTTGCTGACTTTGTTTCATAATGTTTATTTTCCATTCATATGGCACTCAGCATGCCTCATATATTTTTAATGAGAACATTCTATTAATGCCAATGGGATTGATTTTTAAGGAAGCATTAGGAGCGGCAAAACGTGCCTCCCGTGCAGTATTGACTAAGATCCATTATCCTACCGCATTCATTCTGACCTTATCATTAGCTGACAAAGAGAAATAGGACATTAGTGTGTTTATAAAAACCTGTCTCTGAGAAGGGGCAAAGGCTGAAGCCCACTGTGTCTGTGAGCATGTGCGCTTCCTGAATGGCCTTGCGTAAAGAGCCAGCCACGGAGTCGGTCCTCCTGCACGGACAGAGGGAGGCATTTCGGGAGCTGCTTGGCCTCCACGTGCCCCTCCCCTGTATTCCCCAGGCTCAGCGTCCTACCAGCTGCAAGTCCTCAAGGGCCCACACAGCCCATGGCAGAGTGCTATGAACAGGCTTCAGCTCCAGATATTCTTTGTGCCTCAATTTCTTCCCCTGTGAAATGCAGATAATCATCATACCTAACTCATATTAGTTCTTGGAGGATTAAATGAGTTAATATATGTGAAACATTTACAGTGGTACCCGGCATATAATTTGAGCTACAGAAGTGTTAGCTTTTATTGTTGTTGTTTTTAAACTGTAAGAAAGAAAGCATCATTAAATTTATCAGAAGCATGGTACCAATTCTCCATGTAGTTCCTTGGGTGACGATGAAGAGATCATGACAGATTATTTTCAGGAATGGAAGTTTATAATAAGATAGAGAAAATTTCCTTGCCAGGAGTCTGTGGACTGCCTCTGTTTGTTCAGGAGTATAACTGATAACTTCAGCTTGCGAAGGGTGTGACCCAGGGGTCCATAGCCTTAAGTCTCAAAATGCTGTTGCTAACTACCTTTTATGTTTGCTGCGTCTTTTACCTGTAGGGCCTATCTTGCGTGTGAGCCTTTATGGGCTCGGGTGTATAAGTCTTGGGCAGAGCTGAGTTGTCCTGGATGTGAAAGTATGAGGAATGTGAGATTCTGATAATAGGCAGACGTCAGCAAGTTGGTGTTTCATGGTAGGCTGAGATGGGAGAGAGAAATCAAGGTAATAGCCACTAAACACAGACAGTAATAAGGCCAAGGAGGGATGTGACAGAAAACTCAATGTGGGATTCTGAGTAGCTTGGAGCAGGACTCAGGACATGGGTTCCTTCCTCTGTCCTTCCCAAGAGCTCTTCAGGAGAACTGCAAAGTTCATGGAGAGTTCAATATTTGTCTTCAAAAGCAATCAAAGAGATGCAAGTGAAAACAATGACAAACAGAACTATACTATTAAAAAAGTAAAAATAATGGCATCATTGTGATAAAATAATTTCTCCAATATTGCTCATGTCAGGATTATCTGGGGTAATCCTTTGGGTAAATAATTGACAATCTATATTAAGGCCATAAAACATGTATATCCTTGAATGTTAATCCTTCTTCTGGGAATTTATCCCAAGGAAATAATTTAGAAGAAAAAAATGCTTAGTTATGGAAGATGTCAAATGTTGATTGCGGAATTAACTTTAATAGGAAATAAAGGAAATGACCAGATCTTGGAAAAATGGTCACATAAAGAATTTTATAACCAGTCCATGGAGACCTAGTTATTAAAATGGTAATTTTAAAGCAAAATAGAAAATGCTTTTGATATTAAATTAACTGAAAAAAACAGGACACACAATGATATTTACAGATGGTTCCTGAGTTACAGTGGTTCAACTTTGCAATTTTTTGACTTTAGAATGGAGTGAAAGTGATACTCATTCAGTAGAAACCTATTACACTTCTTTCATGAAAATGGGCAGTGGCCGCAAGCCGCAGCTCCCAGATAGCCATGCTGTTTTCATTTATGATAGTTTTCAACTTATGAGAGTTTATCACAGTACAACCCATTGGAAGTCGAGGAATGTCTATATACCTTAAAAAGCACGTAAGCTATGCTTGCATATAGACAAACTTTAGGGATTAGATAAGAATACAAATAAATGAAGCAAGCTGATGTGCTGAAGGGTGAAATCATGTCTCTAAACAGTTCAATTTTTCAAATCCTTTATTCATGTTAAAGTACCATAGATATTCTATCTTCCTTTCTTGGCAAGGAGATGGGGCAAGGTAGGGGGCCCAGGCACCTTGGAACTCTTGGCTAGGAGTGAAATTATGCAAAAATTCCTGGGGGTGGACCGAGAGGCATCTGGGATCTGCAGGCTGGGTCAGTTTGGTTGCGAGGAGACGGTAACTCTGCAGGGCAGGTTTAGGAATTTAGACAAAGTGGAGCACAACTGATAGGATTCTCATAGGAAGAGAGATGGTTGGGGTTTTTTAGAGGCGCCCATCTTTGGGGAGAGAACCTAGCAGGACAAAAAGTCAGAGAGGACTCCATGGTGTTAAGTTCTGGGATTATCCCAACTGGTTTTTTTAGGAGGCAGGTGACCTGTTTAGCAGCTTTATCAAGGAGGAAGTTGAGTTCCCCTAATAACCCTTTGATTTGAGTTCTTCCTAGCTGTATAGATACTAGAGTTGCCCGTGGCATTGCTAAGACCCAGGAATCCCTCTACCATAGACTGATTCCTAGTTCTGGGCTGCTAGAGCAGATCAACAGAAAAAGTGGTTGGTACATCGTCCACGCAAAGGGCGGGATAGAAACATGGGGACTATTTGGCAGAGACAACTGGGGTCAAAAGTTATTGGGCTGATGATGCCTATGTTACAGCAAGAGTATTTGGGAAAAGGCGCAAAAGGATACAAGAGGAGCAACGGGATCTTTTCAGATTCCTGTTCACACATTCAGAAAAGAGCAGTTGTCATGTTGCCCAGATAAGTTGACCCTTACTTCCTTCCCTCTTTCCATCTCTTATCCGGACTAGTGCTTGCCTTTAGAGCAGGGATTCTCGATTAGGAATGATTCACCTTAAGGGGACATTTGGCAATGTCTGGAGACATTTTTTGATTGTCACAAGCAGAAGGTGGTGCCATAGGCATTATCTAGTGGGTAGAGGCCAGGGATGCTGCCAAACAGCCTACTATGCATAGGACAGGACTCCACGACAAAGAATTATTCAGCCCAGAATGCCAAGAGTGCCCAGGTTAAGGAACCTTGCTTTAGATCTAACCTTCTTACTGGAATGCTCTACACCATGGCCAAGAGGAAATAAAGATAATGATGATGATGGGGGTGGTGGTGGTGTCCCATACTTATAAAGCATTCACAGTTATTTATACACTTTCGCATACGTTAATTTACCTGCTCCTTCCAATCCATAATAGAAATTACGACTCCTACTACTCTTTTTGAAGTAAGAAAGTCTATGTTAGGAGAGGGTAGTAATTTGTCCAAGGTTACACAGCCAACATTAGGCAGAGCTGAGGTTAGAAACATTGTTGTCTCATGACTTCTAACTGTGCTTTCTCCCACTGCACTCTGCAGAACTCTGTGGACAGAAAAAAAGAGAAAAGCTAAATGATGCTCTCAGACTCTCAGTCTGTCCAGGGCTTTACAATTAGTGGTGGAGCCAGAATTCCTCATTCCCGAACGAACAGAAACAAACACACCTAAGAAAGACTGACAGGGTATGTGGGATTGTAACCGAGGTCATTAGGGGGCTGAGGATTTTGCTGCGTATCTAATTCTTCCAGGCATTTTAGATCAAGTAGGAATCCATGTGCAAAGGGCAACACTCATTAACTTTTTATCTCCAGCAGTAGACGTGCCACTGTAACTATTGATAGCTGAAAGTTTTGTAGATTTTTTCTTCTGGGACTAAGTATGAAGTAAGTGTAAACTTGTTTGGTATTTTCATTATTTGTCAAAAAAAAGCCCCAGAAAAGAAAAAGTCTCAATTGTATCCAAAGCACATAGGGTGGAACTGATATTCACTAGTTTTCATGAAGCCCCACATCCTCAATCATGTTTTTCCCCAAAACACCATGCATGAAAAAACACCATGCGTGACTCCAGCAGCCCCCTTAGCCAAGAGCAATGTTGTTCCACTCACTTTAAGAGTGTCATGGACAAGGGTGGAAACCCAACTGATTAATAATCATTGGCTGGAATATAAAATTGGCATTGTAAAATTTGCAGCTATAAAATAATCAAGAATGGCATTCAAGTGGCTTTCCAAATGGCCAAGTTAAGCCATCCAACGTTATAGAGATATAGCATAGAGGAATCTGAGTGAGCAGTGGGACGGGGTGCCTGGGGAGGGCTGGCTCTGTGACCTAAGGCGAGAACGGCCTGTGGAGCCCTGGGTGAGTAACGTTCCTCTGAGCACTGTAGATTCGTGTATTCAATCAGGGTTGGGTCATGCTATGAGTAACAGATATTTTAATAGGGCCGCTTTCACCTGCAAGTCATCAGAATGCTGCTTCTTATATTACTGTGAATGGGTGCTAGATTTCCATAGAAGGTGAGGTCCAGGACAGGACAAAGCTCTGGGGCTCCACCCATGTCAGAAACACCTGGAAGTAGAGACTCAAAGGCTGCTGGAAACACTCTTGACTTTTGTCCCCTCCGCTTGACTTCGTTCCATCAGAATGACTTGGCTCACATGGCCAGAAACTCCTGCACCTCACATCTCAGAATTTTGCCACCAGAGAGGGGCTGATTCTCCTTAACCAGACCCACTGAGGAAAAATCCAAGGAGTAGACCCTAATTAGTCACATGAGTCTCGTGCCCACCCTCTGGGCAACCTGCTGTGGTCGAGGAGGTGCTAGGATAGGCTGTTCCCTCCAGAAGAATAAGAACCAAACTTATAGCAGTTACTGTTCCAAGTACTCATATTAACTCATTGAATCCTCGACACAGCACTATGAGGTACCCCATGGGGTCGGCACTCTTACAATCAGCCTATTCTAGGGATGAGAAAACTGAGGCACAGAGAGATACTGGGACTTGTCCAAATGCACACAGCTAGTAAACTGTGGAGCTGAGATTCAGGGGGATCAGCCTCACTGGTGGCAAAGTTGCGAGATGTGAGGTGCAGGAGACTCTGGCAGTGCGGGCCAAGTGGTTCTGAGAGAACAAAGTCGTCCAACATTACAGAGACATAACACAGAGGAATTTGAGTGAGAAGTGGCAGGTGGTGCCTGGGGAGGCTGGCTCAGGGACATTTTAGGGAACGACTGATGGTGCCCTGGGTGCGTAAGGCTCCTCTGAGCACTGTGGATGAGGGTACTCCATCAGGGTTGGGTCATGCTGTGAGTAACAAGTTTCAATGGGGCCATTTTCACTTGGACAAAAATCAGACAATTTTGATCCAAAGTTGTGCTTTTAACCACAATTCCTCACCACCTCTCACTGCATGTTAGAGGGGAGAGGGAGAAAGGCTGCCCCAAAAAAGGGGCATATTTTTCCCAGAAAGAAGGGGTAGGTGAGCAGAGAAAGCAAGAGAGATCCACTACCTATTCCTCAGTCTTATTATATGTAGAATGGGACGGCATGAACTCCATGTCCTTGTGGTGCTGGTGAAATGAGCAAAGATGCAGGAGAGGCAGAGTGTCTGGGGCAGCTCGCACTGTAAGGGCAGTGGTTACAGCGTGATCAGTGTTTGTTTTCATTTTATTATTTCCGAGTGTGTGAAGAGTCCCTTCAGAAACTCTAGGCGTCTGCACTAAAGGGAAAGGAGAGAGGTCTGTGTCCGGTAAAAACAGGGGAAACCACGTTCTTCGGGGGTCCATTTGAAGGTGGCAGCAGGAATGGAGGAGCAGAGACCCTAGGGTGGAGATGAGATGCAGGAGGGGCATTTGGGCTTTGGGGCTGGTTCACTGCTCCTGTGTAAAAGCCACCTTTGAACGCTGCAGACTTGGGGGCCCTGTGTTTTGTCATAATGAGGAAACTGGGAGCTCTCAGAAGGGCATCAAGGGTTTCTTGTGACTCTACAGTCGGCACTGCTTCAGTACCCGCCCTGCACTGAAGCAGGCCCCGGGTCAGATGTGAATAGGTTTGTCTGAAGGTGAACCAGTGAAAGTGAAAAAGTGGAAGTTTGCTTCCAGCTTCTGGGAAGAAGGGAGATTTGAACAGCCTGGAGCCCACAGGCATCCTGGAGGAGCGCCCATGGCTTTTCTGATAATTGGCACAGTGAGCAACTTCTGCTTATTCAGGCCCAGAGTCCTGGGAGGGTGGGAGTAGAGAGTGGGGTAAGGGTGGTGGGTGGAAAAAACTTAGGGGGAAGCAGGTATGCCTCTGATGGACGGTATCCAGGTTCTTGGCATCTTGAACAAAGAATCGGACAAAATGCACATTCAAAGCAAGGAAAGAAAAGCAACAAAAGCAGAGATTTATTGACCACGAAAGTACACTTCACTGGGTGGGACCTGTGGGAGCACAGGGGCTCAAGAGCCTGGTTATAGCATTTTCTGGGGTTTGAATACCAGAGGCTTCTCATTGTTACTTGGTGTACACCCCGTGTAAATGAACTGTTGGGCTGCAATCAATCTGATTGGTGGTGGGAAACCACCAATCAGAGGCTGAAGTAAAGTTACAAAGGTTACACCCTATGCAAGCTCTGACTGGCTGCAGAGCAACCAATCAGATGTACTTTCAATTTTCCATCTTCCATGCAGAAGAGGGTGGGGCACTTTTGTTACTTAGGTGTGGAAAGTTGGGGTTTTCCTTTTAATTTAGTTCTAGGAAGTCGTAGTGAATCAGCCGTAGGTTTTCTGCCTCCAGACCCTATTCTCCTGCCTCAGGTGGACTTGTGAATCTGAAGCTCCGATTAGGCGTCTACTTCCTGTTTTCTGTGGTTTGTTCTCTTTCTGACTTTAGGTCCATTCTGACTTTGTCCTCTCTGGGCTTCCCATCCACAGCACATTTCTAATAAGGAGCAAGATCTTTGAGTAGAGTTCTACAGCCATGGCTGCTTACTGTAAGCAAAGCCTGATGTGTAGACTGCTTCCAAAACCCATATATCCATCCTTATCCAAGCACACCCAACCTTGCACCAGCATCAGGCTGCATTTCTGCGCAGACATCACCCTACACAGGAGGCTCCAGACCCTGCACATCACAGGGATGAAAGGTATTTTTGATTCAAGTGGTGGAAAGGAAGAAGGGAGAGAAGTTTAACGTTCCTGCCAGAATTCTCTGTAAGATCAAATTCCTGCTTTAAAAAAAAAATAGAGTGGAACTCACTCCAGCTAAACAATAAATCATGAAATGACCATGTTAATTGCTCTTGAAAAGGAGGCACTAAAATTCACTTTGATGTGAAGTTAATAGAACTTATTCTTGTTTATATTTCCTTTCCATAGATCAAAGGGAACCACCAGCCTTAGCCTTTTCTGACATTTGCATGTCTTAAGCATTGTTCTTTTCATACAAGAAGACTCCGGCATCAGATATCCATTTCCTCAGGATATTTTAGGTAGGAATTAAAGAGATATTAGGGGAATTGGCTTTTTTACATTTTTAAGTGTGTAATGAATGATTGAAGAAAAGCACATCCTTTGTTCACGTATTCCAAATAGCCGGTGAAGGCTCATAATTACTGGGGAGGAAGCTGCGAAGATGGCAGCTCACCTAATCCCCGATTACATTAAACGATGCCACCCTCCTCTCCTTACAAGCTTAAGTACACTGGCCTTCGCTGCCAGAAAGAGAGCGGGTCTACCCACGGAGAAGTAAGGCTTTGATTTTGTGATAGGCTTTCCTTGATGTAGTCCTGCTGACTATAAACATCAATTAAGCAGCTACTGTGTGACAGGAACTGTGTGAGGTATAGGGAGAGTGAAGATAAATTAGACTCCATCCCTACCCTCAAGGAATTCATGGTCTTGAGTCCAAAATAACTAGCCGATTAATTATAGTGCAGCTTTACAGATGCTTAATCAAATTTGCGCAAAGTTCTAGAGGAGCATGAATTCTGCCTTAAAGATCAGAGAAGCTGTGTCTTGAAGGCTGAGTACATGTTCTAAGATGAAAGAAATGGAGAGGGGACTCAGGTGCGGCTGAGAGGGCTTATGAAGCAAGAGGTCTCAGAGAGTGGAGGACATTTGGGGGAACAGAGAGTGGTCATATGGCTGTAGCCACAGGTAAGGCACATTGGGCAGGGATACTGAGGGACTATGTTAACTTCTCTTCCTGGGTCCACAAGGGGTGTGGTTTCAAAGGTGAGAACTTCCCAGCTGCCATGCCTCCACCCACCTTCCCATCCAGGAACCCAGAGTTCTTTGTCCAACTTTCCCACGGGTGGCCTAGGTAAAATTCCAGGTGAGTTTCCTTTGTTTGGAAAGCCCGCCAAAAGCCCTGGAACGGGGCGCACTATTGTAGGCCAAGCAGCCAATCCAATATCAGTTGGTGTTTCTGAACTTCCAGATGCATCACCACGATCTCTGCCTTTTTGTTCACAAGATGTTTTCCCTGAGTGTGATGGTATCCAAATTCCCCCTGTTTAGAAGGATACCAATCTTACTGGATTGGGGCCCAACCTTTTCCAGTATGACCTCATCTTAACTAATTCCATTTGTAGTGCCCTGATTTCCAGGTACTGGAAGCTAGGACTTCAACATGTGAATTCTGTGGGGAAGAGTTCCGCTCATAACACTAATAAGAGAGCAGCAGAGCGGAGATTTAGCAGACTCATACCTAAAAAGGGGCAGCCGCACATTCAAAACCGGAAGTGGGTCATCCCTCTTCTCTTGTCTGTCCAAAACAATTCAAATCAAAGAGGAGAAATGAGAGAGACCACCTTTGTAGGTAAACCCCAGATTCCTAACCCCATAAATTCTGAAGTTATCTTAATTTCCTTTTAATCCTCCACATCCTGTTTACATCTCAGATTCCAGTTGCTAATTAGCCATGCTTCTATTCAATGTTTTATATGCCTAGTTATTGGGTAGATGCATATTCTCATTTGATAATAACTGGCTAAACCCGAAATGCCTTTTATGGGTGTGATATTTCATCATTCAAATCTGACTAATAAGACTAACTTGAAGAAATTGAGGGAACTGATGGTGTAGTGAAGGGGTTAAAAGAAAATACCATTGGGAATAGTGACACTGAAAAGTCAGTGACGTTAAGAACAAATATCTAAGTTTCTCGCTCCACACGCTGCTAGCCAGCCCCTTTGTTTTTTCTCATTTCCGTGGGGTATGAAGAACTTTTACTGACGTCACCCTGCTGCAGCGTTTTTCAGTCTTGACACTATTGACGTTTCAGGCTGAATGTTCGTTGCGGAGGCTGAATGTTCCTGTGCATTGGAGGCTGTTTAGTGGCATCCTGGCCTCTACCCACTAGATGCCAAGAATGACTCCGGACATTGCCAAATGTCCCCTGGAGGATAAAATCACCCCCAGATGACAACCACTGTCTTAGAATATACAAAAGCAACTTTGTCACTCTAAAATATCTGTCACTCTAAAATACTATGCAGATGTAAGGAATTACCTCATTTATTACTTCCAACAGCAGAGTCGTTTTTGTAGATGGGAAGATGGGGAGAGTTGTTTAAATGACCCACTTCAGATCCCACTGCAGATGTGCCTTAGCCCGATGCTCATGAGATTACACTGCAATCACCACAAGCTTGTATGCTAAAGGGTTTTAACCATTCTTTCAGATAGGAAAGGGTATTGTCCCCAAGTCACCACCAGAGGACGTCTCTGAGAGTTAGCCGTGATATTCTTGGGCTTGCTAGGACATGGTGCCCATGCTGGCTTTTCATCTAAATGCTGCTAGCACTGAGCTCACATATTTGCATACAGTTCTTACAGGACAATGCAGCCATACACTTGCTTGCAGAAGAGACACGTAGATCTTTCCTAGTGTTTATTTTGGGTTCAGTTCTCTGCAGGGCTATGCATAACTACTGAGAATTAGATCCTGATGTTTAAATGGCATAAAATGCAATGTGTGAATGAGATATCTTCCCCACCGCCCCCCACCACACACACACAAAATACATAGCTTTTCATGGTCACAAGGGCTAATCTGATTCTGGCTGCCACTGTGGAAGGCTTAGTTAATCTAATTAAATGAAGCTAGCGCCTCCTGATTTCCTAGTCCTGCTCTCCCTTCTCCATCAAGGAATGGCTTTAACGGCCCAACAAAGCGCTCAACCTGGTGCACTACGAATTTGAGATAATGTCCCGCATCGGGTTAACTGAACTCTCCTGCCAGCAGAGCTGATGCCATCTGCCCATTTATTGACAGCCTTGTCAGCAAAAATCTGGAGTCTGAGGGTTGGCAGGCAGCCAACTTGCTTTCCACTGTCTCTCCAGTGTCTCGGTAACAGATGTTGTGCCTCATGCCTGAAGCTGTTGTTGGCAAATCGCTGCATGCTCATGTTATTTATCAGGGCGTGGAGGGAGGGCAGGAAGGGATACATGTTTTCCAGGAAGGAATTTGTATTCCTTTCCAGGTTCTTGTTTTGCAGATTCAAAAAAAAAAAAAAGCATTTTAAACTGACTTTTAAAAATGTGAAATAATCAGCTTATTGTTCAACACTGAAAAAAAAAATCCTTCCAAATCTTGTAGCTATTCCAGGTGGCAAATCACAAGTGACGGAGGTTATGTGGACTTGAATGCTTGCCACAATTCCTTCCTCTTAGGAGCTCCCTGGCCTTGGACGATGCCTCTTAATTGTATTGTCATACAAAAGAAACTGAGTTGGAAGCTTTTTTTTTTTCACAAATAATACCTCACACATAGTGAGTTCTTACCCCTAATCAATGGATGTTAATCAGGGAGTTTATTGAATGAATAAAGAGTAGAGTGTGATTCAAGGAAGCACAATGTGTATTGTATGTCCTTGATACAGGAAAATTTTCCGGCAGTACCTTCATTTTTAAAGGAGGAAACGGGAAACAAGGGAGAATTTTTAAGAAATGAATTGCAGCCTCTATATGGAGCTTTGTACACAGGTTCTCGATCAGCCATTCTACATTGAAGATCTCTATTTAGAAAGTCTTGTCAAAGCAGTTTTATGAAAGGATTTTTTTCCCCTTAGGTGTAAGGCACTCAACCATTGGTTCGCGTGGGCTCTGTGTTTGTCCATTCGGCCATAACGAAGGGGATCTTGGATCAGGACAGAAAATAGCACAGAGGGAATTATGCACACTAACCCCCAGGAAGGAGAATTATTTACCTGGGGAGGTGGGGAGAAGACAGGTGGTGCTGGTTGGGGGTGGTGACAGGGTGGTCGGTGGCATCTGGGGCTCCCTGAGCCAGGGAGTAGCACATTTGAGGTGTTTCCCTGTCGATGACTCCTCTTTGTGCACATTGAAAAGGCAAAATTCCTGAGTGGAAATCAGAGAATTTGTTAGTGAAAAAGTCCAGGAGAGGACCTGTCAGCACAGGGAATGGAGACTATCCAAAGCCATCCAGGAAACGGCTTGGCAGCTGGGAGGCACCAGGAGCCTCCTACTCCTGGATGTCCAGAGGTGAGCAGGTCAAGCAGCAAAACTGTGCAAGCTGCTTTCTGGCGAATGGTGTTCTCTGTGCTGCTTGGAGATAAACGCCACTGTCTTTTAATGAGCTGGTCTCAAGCATAAATAAGACAATAAAAGCCTGATGCAAATGAGTGCAAACCACTATGATTGCAAGCCCCCAGACTCACCGGAGAACACACAATTTACATTTTCAGTTCTAGTACTGATGAGGTAGTAGTATGGATTGCCACTTCTGGCATTTGTATTGTGCTTTGCAGTTTAAACATTTCTTTCATATGCATTTTCTTACCCGCTGGAAGCCTTTCTTCCTGGCTGATGTCCGGGCTGCACTGTCCATTCTGGCACTTCGGGTTAAGACAATGGCCTGGGTCAGTGCCCTCTGATGCTAATAAGACCTAGGAGCATGCTAGCTGCTGGACGTGAGTGATGCTGTGACAGAAGACTGAACTGTATGGCGGTGCTTGTGATCTAGGGAGATGAGGGTCTGAGAGGCGCACTGAGGAGTAGTCAGAGATGGCTGGAAATTGCAGGTGGGGTGCCCCTTTTACTTGACAAATGAGGACTCAGGCTTTGGGCCAAAGTGGCTGCAGGACAGTGTGGCCCTAGTCAGAGATGGCTGGAAATTGTAGGTGGGGTGCCCCTTTTACTTGACAAATGAGCACTCGGGCTTTGGGCCAAAGCGGCTGCAGGACAGTGTGGCCCTATGCCTAAACCCAAACTGGGGCCCTTAGAATGCTTGAGGGTGAGGCCATGGGGGGATGAACAGAAGGCGATCATTAACTCTAAAGGCATCAGCAGCACTGCAGGGGGTGGCGGAGTGCCATTCTTGCAGAGCAAGGGTGAGCATCTCGTCCAGGCAAGGAAGCACACAGCCCCCATTCATACCCTTTTCCTCTGACCCACAGACATCCACAGGGACCAAATAAGTGGTGAAATCTAAGAGGGCACATTTGCTGCTGCTGGTCAAATGAGCAGACGCTGGCAGGGCTAGGAATTGGGCCACGGTAGCTTTGTCCTGCCAGCCCCATCATGAGCTTTGGGAAAGGGTTCCAGGATGACAGGCGATGCAGTGTCCAGGCCTGGGCCTCCTCCTTACCTTTCCCTCCCAGGAAGCTGAGCAGTGTGGTTTCTGCTGCCTCCACCAACTGGAGCCTCTGCGTCCGTCCGCCTCTGCCTCCACTCCTGAGTCCCCGGCGTCATGTGCGATGCCCTTTTCTTTCTCTGCACTGGCGCAGGCTGCGAGGACCAAGACAAAGGCCATTTGGAGCCTGTGAGCCTAAGAGAGCCAAGAACAGGGGCTGCCATTTTATCAGTGCCCCCTGGATGCCAGTCAGCCTTCCCTCCCGGGAGCTTCGCCCCGCCCTGCCAGCGCAAGATGCTGAGAGGCTGCCGGGCTCAGGGATGTGCAGTCGTGCGAAGCTGCCTGTCCCCCGCCTGCTGGGGAAGATGCCGCCTGCACCGAGCCCAGGCAGCCTTCTTCTCCACGCTGCCTCCGCCGGCTCCTTTGGACCTCGGCGTTTCTAGGAGCCGTTGCTAAGAGGCTGCTTGGCAGGAAAAGAATGGCGAGCAGGTGTGGGGGTCGCAGCCTGCTCTCCCGGCCCGGGCTGCTGGCAAGCTAAGACCTGCAGGCGCGGAGTCACCAGTAGCTCGTTCTTTGTTCGGCACCTCCGACCCCCAGCCAAGCTAGCCTGCAGCCGCTCATCTTTCTGCGCCTTAATACCTGCTCTGAGAAGCAGGAGTCGCCTGGCAGGCAACCAACGCCCCAACTTCTCCTCCCTTTTCCTCGCTGCTTCCCCTGCCTTAGCAGGAAGGGGCTGGGGCCATGACACCACTTTATTGCTGAAGGAAGGGACATCTCTGCCAGTGGGCGCAGAACCCACGCTTCATTCTTGGTGTTGAGTTGCCAACTGGCTCCCTGTAGGGGATATTGTCTTACCTGCATGCCAAACCTACAGCCTCTGGGGATCTGGCATTTAAAGCTAATAAGTGAAACAGGCTGGGCGCGGTGGCTCATGCCTGTAATCTCAGCACTTTGGAATGCTGAGGCGGGCGAATCACTTGAGGGCAGCAGTTCGAGACCAGCCTGGACAACATGGCGAAACCCCGTTTCTGCTAAAAACTTAAAAAAAAAATTGTCTGGGTGTGTAATTACAGCTACTTGGGAGGCTGAGGCAGGAGAACTGCTTGAACCTAGGAGGTGGAGGTTGCAGTGAGCTGAGATTGTGCCACTCCACTCCAGCCTGGTGACAGAGCAAAACTGCATCTCAAACAAAACAAAACCCCAAACTCGCTGGAGAACACATTGCAAGCCCCCAAACTCACTGGAGAACACATAATTTACATTTTCAGGTCTAGTACTGATGAGGTAGTATTATGGATCGCTACTTCTGGCATTTGTATTGTGCTTTGCAGTTTAAACGTTTCTTTCATATGCATTTTCTTACCCATTGGAAGCCTTTCTTCCAAAACAAAACAAAAATCTGGTGAGTGAAGCAGTCTAAGTGCAAGAAAATTTGGAGCCATGGGGACTGCAATGACCGTCTCATTGGAATGGGGCACAACTGCTCAGGCCCCAGGGGCCTAGTACTGTCTGTCTTCCAAATTGTCAAGAAAAGCTAGACATTCTAAGTTTTGTATACAATTATTATTATTTTTTTACATATTGGTAACAAATTTCATTTTTTTAAAGCATTATGTTGGTGAAGAAAAGCACCTCTGCAAGGTGTGTGGGGTCCAAGGACTGTCAGTGTGTAATTTCCACCCTAAATTTGTGGGTGTACAGCCATAAACCCCATTTTTCATCTGTCTAGGTTCATCCCAGCTGGGTGTAGTGACTCTCTTCTGTGAATTCCTTCTCAAAAGTTCTGAGTTCATTTGGGAGTTCCATTTTGGTTTGTGGCCTCGGTGGTGGCGGCGGTGGTGGTGGTAGGCTGGGGTGAGGGATACTGAGGCCTCCCAGCAGAGCAATAGCCAGAGGAAGAACTGAGTTGTTAATAAAGAAATTTTTCTAGGTCCAGCATTGCTGGGATCCAACATTTGATCTAAGTGTATTAGTTTTCTATGTTTTGTAACAAATTAGCACCACTCAAGACAGTCTTAGTTTGACCCAAGTTTATTGTTGCACAGTTTCTGTGGGTCAGAATTATGGCATAGGTGAGCTGGGTCTTCTCAGGGTCTCAGCAGGCCTTGACCAGGGCTGTGTTCTTTTCTGAGGCTGGGGGTGCTCTTTCAAGCTCATACAGGTTGTTGGCAGAATTCAGGTCCTTGTGGCTAGAGGACTGAGGTCCTCAGCTCCTTAGAGAAGGCCTGCTGTCCTCTGCCATGTGGTCCTGTCTGCAGCAGGGCAGGGTGTTTCTTCAATGCTGATAGAGATCACTCTTGTTTTGGATCTCTCACTTCTTTTAAAGGCCCACCTGATTAGATGAGACCCACCCAGCATAACCTCCCTTTAGAGTAACTGATTAGGAACCTTAGTTACATCTGAAAAAACTCCTTCATCTTTTCCATATAACATAACCTAATGATAGGAGTGAAATTCATCATATCCACAGTGCCACCCACACTCAAGGGTAGAAGCTTATAAAGTGAGTGTATGCTGTGGGTGGGAATCCTGGGAAGTTTGTGCCAGAATTCTGCCTACCACGCTAAGAAAAACTCCTTTTATTGCTGATTTTTAGTTAACCATTAACAGGGCCATGCTAGGTGATTTCTTATGTCAACCTTTAGATCAAAAACGCTACAAATTGATCTCAGATGCTACACATTGATCTTAAAGGGTAGCTTGCATTGTAAGAACTATTAAAGTTTCCACTGGAAGAGCCACAATGATGAGATAGGGTTCTCAAGTTAATTCTAGAACAAAGCTGGTGTTTCATTCAATAATTTACATTTTTTTTTAGTTTCTGGACAGATGATGTTCTCACATTGCTGTAAAGAAATCTCTGAGATTGAGTAATTTATAAAGAAAATGGGTTAAATTGACTCATGGTTCTGCAGACTGTACAGGAAACATAGTGGCGTCTGCTTCCTGGGAGGCCTCAGGAAACTTAAATCATGGCAGAAAGCAAAGGAGAAGCAGGCATCTTACGTGGCAAAAGCAGAAGCAAGAGAGACGGGGGAAGGCACCAGACACGTTTAGACCACCAGATCTCACGGGAACTCACTCGCTAGTGTGAGAACACCATTCACGAGAAATCCACCCCCATGATCCAATCAGCTCCCACCAGGCTCCACCTGTAACATTGGGGATTACATTTCAACATGAGATTTGTGTGGGGGACAGATCCAAACTGGATCAGAGGGAATTTAAGGAACATAACAAGTTCACAATATCCAGGCATTGGAACATACTCTCTGGTTGTATGGACTCAAATCATTAAACTTTGATTTTTTTCACTAACACAGATTAGGCTAGATCATATACTTGAGTGCTTCTGGGGCAGTGTTGGTTTATTGCAGGGAAAGCTTCAGGAGAATGCTGGAATGCTTTCCTAAAAGTCGAGGTTTTCTCCTTGTGCATTTGCCTTCTGGGAAGAAGGGCTAAAGGCTGCAGACGCCAGAAGGATTGCGTATCCAGGCCCTGCTTTTTGCTATCATTTCTTTCCCCTTCCTTTCCTTCTCTCTCGGGTTACTTGGAGGGAGATTCACACTCTCACATCAACAAAAGCTTTTCTCTTGACTGTTCTTGAGATCTTCAGGTTACAGGAACATTCAGTCAGGATGATGAAGGGGGTACCATCTGTCCCTAGCAAAGAAAGAGCACACCAGTATCAGTATCTTCAGAAGGATGCTCTCTGAGGTCCATGAGCTCACATACACTAGAGAACAGTCACTCTATCAGCAGCCAAGTTTCTCTGCCTAAAACACAGAAGCTCATTTCTTAAGAATTAAGCAGGTCTGGGACTGCTGCTCTCTGCTGTTTAACAGCAGAAGAAGCAAAAGTCTTGCTTAAGTCTTTTACCAATTTGTAAGGAATATTATCTTTCAATACTCCTGTTTCTAAAAGGAAGTGCTGCAGACTTAGAAAAGCCCGTCACTCTAAAACCTCCAGATTGGCATGAAGACATTTCACAGTAGAAAAAGAAAGTTTTGGGGACTCGGTGGCTCACGCCTGTAATCCCAGCACTTTGGGAGGCCGAGGCAGGCAGATCATGAGTTCAGGAGATCGAGACCACCTGGCCATGGTGAAACCCCATCTCTACTAAAATACAAAAACTAGCCGGGTGTGGTGACTTGGGCCTGTAGTCCCAGCCAAGGAGGCTGAGGCAGGGAAATCGTTTGAACCAGGGAGACAGAAGTTGCAATGAGCCGAGATTATGCCACTGCAGTCCAGCCTGATGACAGAGCAAGACACTCTCCCAAAAAAAAAGTTTGGGAATCTTTGAGAAGTGCTTGCTAACTGGATCAGAAAAAACACCATTTTGGAAATCTTCAAAAAATATAAAACTGGCTGTTCTTTTCCTACACTAAAATATACCAATAGTCTGTGACTCCTCCTGAGTTTTTGGGAATTACATGTCATTTTTATAGGGCAGGCTCCATGATGAGCTGTTTCATGTTGATCAGGAAAATGTCCCGGATTGAAAACAGGCAAACAAATGCAATTGAAAACATGAAGCAAAAGCATCCACAAGTACAATAAAATTCTCTGTTTCATCTCCCAAACTCTCATCCCATCTTCTGTCCTGAGGGGCCTAATCTCACGATTAGGATTGGTGCAAATCTTCTCCAGGATGCTTTTGATATGGATGAAATTAGAGGATTTGAATAAGTGGGCTGAGTCGACTCCAGGCACAAGTTAATTAATAGTTTCACTGGGTTCCTTATAAGTTTTACATAAAGCCTAAAAGTGTTAGGTATATAAAAGATCTGTTTAATCCATTGGAGCATTATTTAGGGGACAGGTACTATTTCCTGGTGGATTGATCACTGGGCAACAGGTTAGAAAAATTGCATTGCGGTTCTAGGTATACCATGAACTTGCTGTGATGCGACAAGCTTCACCCTGAACCTTACTTTCCACATATGTAAAAGGAAGGGAACTGAATTTGATTATTAGTTTTCAAACTCTACTTTTTAGTACCTTAGGTTCTATGGAGGTGATTGAGGGAAAGAAGGAAAGAGGTAAGTGGTGGATAATATTGCAATCAGCCAGTGCTCTACCCCTCTTTTGATAGGAGGCGTTCACTTCCCCACTCCACTGATGCAGGGAATGGTTATATGATTGCCTTTACTCAATGACATTTGTGTGGAAGTGACAGTATGCCAGTTCTGAGCAGAAGCTTCAAGACGTGTTTCGTGTTTCCACTTTAACCTCTTGCACACTCCTGCCGTAAGAGCAGTGCCCCTTTAGTCTGGTCCTACAACAAGAATATTTTTGGGCAGATCTAAATCGATCTCCCAACCTGGAACAGAAACAAGGCAGCCATCCCACAGACCTGTGAGCAAAAAATAAATATCTGTGGTTATAAGGTGATACAACTTTGGGGTTGATGTTACACAGCACTATTACAGGAAAAGCTGATTAACAGAGGCCCAAATGAGCTGCCTCTAGGTCCCAAACTCTACCTTCAACCAGTGCGGCTCTGTTCTTTACTGTTTTGCATACTAGCTTCTCCATAAGATTTCATCTTAATAAAGGAGTTCTGATGGTAAATACCTAAACAAAACACCAGTTACACTACATTACTTTTCAAAAACTTTTCATTGACTTCAGGTTTTAGTATTTTGCCAAGTTTTTGATATATACATGTCTGATCATGCTTATTTTTAAAATTTCTACTGTTTAAATAAGAAATAAAATAAAATGACTTCAGCAAATTAAGTCAATTATAATTTTAAATTAAAAGTATCTCTAATATTTTGTATTTTTAATCTCTGGAAAGTAAATTGAGAAAGCCATTTAGGTGTCATTTCAGCTAAGTATTCTATGATACATTACTTTTTTTTTTTTTTTTAATAAAGATGGGGTTTCATCATGATGGCCAGGATGGTCTTGAACTCCTGACCTCAGGTGATCCACCCACCTCAGCCTCCCAAAGTGCTAGGATTACAGGCGTGAGCCACTGTGCCCGGCCGATAGATTACTTTTTAAACTACTTATTCTAATTCTGATATTTTAAAAGTGAACAAATTACCATTTGGTCAATAAGGGGTTTTCTGTAGATTTGGAGAACAGAAAAGGGTCTTAGAGACATCTCAATGCTGGTCACATGCTCAGGTGCAGTGAAGTCTGACCCTGAAGGGGGCATGCTTTCATACATCCCAGCCTGGGTAATCATGTGACATGGCTAAAGCCTGGCTTTAATGGCCTGCTCACCTCTAATCACCCCATCACACCCTTGAGACTCACCACTAGCCATCAGTCCTTAGCTGACCCTGTGCATTTGGGTGGATTTGAATGTAGTGGACTTTCCTACCCATCATTTCTCCCTCAAAAGTGAAACTTCCTGTGTCTTATTTAATCAGGATCCTGAATGGTGACCAGCAGCCAACTTAGGAATGAAATTGAGGCCAAAGTGTTAAAGATGATATCAGATTAAGGTGTTAACTTTCCCAAGGATTTAGTCTCCTAATATCGTCTAGTGTCTTAGTCCAAAGAAAGGACTAATGAGGGGTTTTCCGGATACCATGGGAAGCCTGCTAAGGAGGTATTTCTAGACTTTTGTACCAATTTAAAGACCACTAGGGAAGTGCTACAGCTCTGTGAAGAGCATCAGTACTGGCGGCTCATCTCAGCCAGCCCCTGCCCACCTTCTCTTTCCTTAGTCCTTGGAAGGCCATTTACTTCAGAGGACATGCACCACATACGACTTGCCCCTAAAGTGATTGCCTAAATCTATTCAAGCTCTTTGACCAGTAATTTCCTCTAAAATGACCTCAGTTCTTCATCAGTGAAAATAATGCGTTTGGTTATATTTTTTTCTTCTCTATTTCCTTCCATATCTCACTTGAGCTTATCCTTTTAAAAAGCATATACTTAAATTATTTTAATTATAAGATATATATGTATACAAAGATTTAACAGATTTCACACATTCACCAGTTAAATTGAACAGATGTTAATTTATTTGCTCATATTTGTTCTGGATCATTATATTTAAGTTACAAACCAATTTCAAAAATTATAAAACATGAGAAAATGGGCCTCTTAAAATGAAAAAGTTATAAGAAGTTAAGGAGGAAATAAAATATAGATTAATAAATGATTATGAAAATCAGAATATTGCATATGAAAACCTATGGGAAGAGTACCAGATTTCCATGAGAAAAAACAAAACCCTAAATGTTTTGATTATTTATCAAGACCAAAAAAAAGCACTCTAGGAAGGTGATAAAACAAGAAAACAGACATGAGGAAAGACAATAATAATGAATGTAGAGAAAATTAGAAATAAACACATCTGGGAAAGGATAACACATGTCCTAGGACGAGATTATGTAAAATAGAATTAACTCCTCCAGAGTATTAAAAAATATGGACATCTGCCCAGTTAGGAAGTAACTTAACTTTGAAGCCAATTTCTATCAAAGAGTACAACCAGAGGAAACCTATGGCTAAGTAGACTCATAACAGTCATATATATTCATGTTCTGAATTTATGTTGTGAATTCAATAAAGTGATATTGAATTCAGAAAAGAATTAAAAGAATATTGTGACTGAGCAGGAATTCATCTACCAATGGAAGTTAGATTATTAGGAATCTATTAATAATATAATAATAGATAATATGAGAAAAACAATAATAGATAATATAAGAAGAATGTCATCGCAAGACATTTTCAAAATATATTTAACATCCATGGATGAACCTAGAGGACATTATGCTCAGTGAAATAAGTCAATCACAACAAGACAAATACTGTATGATTCCACTTATATGAAGTATTTAGAGTAGTGAACATCATAGGGACATAAAGTAGAATGGTGATTTCCAGGGGATGGAGGGAGGGGGAATGGGGAGTTACTGTTTAATGGGTATAGAGTTTCAGTTTTGCAAGATAAAAAGTTTTCTGAAGATTGGATATTCCACATTGTGAATATACTTAATACTACTGGACTGGACACTTAAAAATGGTTAAATTGGCAAATTTGTTTTATGTGTATTTTACCACAATTTTAAAAACAGGAGACTATATCAGAATGCCAGTTTTTAGGTGAACTAAAAAATTTTAACATAAGTTTATGACTTAAGTCTACATAAAATGCAAATATAAGTACAATTAATTAGCTTGTCATAACAGTCCTAACAAATCTGATATTAAAATAGTAGTTGGTTTTATATTTGATGATTTTTTAGAATCAGAATAAGTGGTCATACCTGTTTAATGTAATTTTTCTATTTATAAATGATAAGATTTGATTTTCTGCCTAATTTTTATTAATAGCATTCCTTTATTACTTTTTATTAAATAATGTGATTTATATTATTTCTGCTTCTTAAATATATTCTAATTTATTTTGTGATCAAAATAAAATCCTTAAGCTCCCTCTACATCCTGGAATAGAATGTGTGTTGTCTGCTTTAAAAATGTACATTTCCATATATGTCTATTAATTCTACTTTAGTAGCTTATTGTCTAAATTCTTCCTTCCCCTTTTTATTTATTTTTGCTTACATGTTATCATATATTGGAATTGGCAGATTTAAGTAACTCATTATAATTACATTTCTATTTTTTCCTTTTTCTTCTAACAGTTTTTCAATTTTTAACTGATTTACTGTTGTAAGAAAGTTCAGCTCTGTTATTTCTTGAGAGTGAATCATGCCTTTACTAACCTGAGATGACTCTTTTTGTTGAGTGGCAGGAATGGGACTAGGACTAGGGGATCTGTTGGAATTGTGTGTATCCCACAGAGATTTGTTTTCCTGAACCAGATCTCCTGCCTATGTAGACAGCTCCTTGCCTTTTTAGGGTTAAAGGACACTCACTCAACTTGATAGGCAAAGCACCGGGAGAGAGACTCAATATGACCACACCCCATGCCTGGTGTGGAGGTGAGGGTTAGAAGCAACTCCTACATGGAAAACTGTCCTTCAGCATGCAATTAAGTAACATTAATTGCAGATCAGTGTCCTCCCTTGACTAGTACCTGCCCATATGCTCCAGACTGAAACTTTGCTGGTCTTAAACATCCTAGGTGGCACATGCTAACAGCAAGCCATAAAGTGTGGTCTCACTCAATAAGTATCTTCTACAAGATTTCTGGGAAAATCAGTCAGAGGTAGATATTTCCCTTTATCATTCAAGAATAAATAAACAGTTAAAAATAGAGTGTGGATGCAAAAAAGACCAGCAGTGTCTAGTTCAAGTTCACATTAGTTCAAGTGATTTGAACTAATCTTTGTTTCCCCATACTTTCGTCTTTCTATTGGAATAACCAATAAGTTATAAAGGGCAAACATCTATATAAAAGTTGGAAAATAGGAAAGAGACACTTTGAGGAATTTCCTGTTTGGTGCTTTCTCCAGCCTTTCAAGAAACTCCTACCACGTAGTGGTGCAACAGATGTGAAATGGACAACACCCTCGTCAGAACCATCAAATAAATCCCTTTGGAACTTGTAGAGGCAGGGCCTTGAGCTGGTAGCCATGGGACCGTCAATTAAGACAAAGCAAATGCTGTGAGTGGCCTCAGGGAGTGAACTGATGTTGGCAAATGCAGCTACTGACTAAGCTACTCCCCCTTAGACTCCAAGGGGAGGGAGTGGTCTATAATAAAGGGAAGGCAGTGTCACAGCAAGAGAAGGGGGCAACGCCACCCGTCATTTTAGGCTACCACTCCAAAAACATTAAAAAATGGCATGGCATTGAGGTCTCTGCTATGCTCTAATAGATCTCCTATTAGCTCTCCGTCCCGAGCCTTTGTTTCCTTTGGATGAATAAGATTTGCTCTTTAAAGTGTCATGTTTCTATTTTTATTTGTCTTTGCAGTTTGGAGAACAGAGTAATTCTTTTTTGACCCCAGATATCCTTTACATGTTTATTCATTTTTTTTCTTCAATTTCAATCTCCTGATCTTTGTTGAGCGCCAAGTGGTTTTTTATTTGTATGGAAATAAATGATCTTTTTACCCATGGAAACATTAGTCATCCTGCCTCCTCATTTAAACACTTTCTTCTCTTGAGAAGATGCCAGAATCAAGGGTGCATACTCATTCATTCCTCTAGGGATCACTATCAGGATTGTTTTTCCCAGCTATCACTTTCTAAAATTGAAGCATGATACTTAGTAGCCCATGATTTTAAGTAAAATTAAGGTCTAATGGATGGCTTACCACATCATGCCGCTTTTCCAGAGATTTCATTTACAATAGTATCAAATGCACTGAGATGAATGAGTTTCACCCTTCAATGGAAACTGGGAAATGCACAGCTGAATTGACTTTAGATAAATATTAACAGCAACTGCTCAGAAGCAAAGGTCAAGAAATAATACTCAAATACGTGTCTTTACTAAAACACTTAAACTATATACAACTTGAAAACCCATTCTCATTTGTAAGTGAACACATTAATCTCCCAAGGAATGAAAGAAGGAGTTGTCATGAATTTAGGCAGAGAATAATTTACTCCTGATTTTTTTTTTTGGTCCCTTGGGAGAGAGATTAAGAAGCAGACCAGTCAATCGGTTCCTGGGACACTGATCTGTAAGGGGTACTAAAATAACACCACTGCAGCAGATAGACCCTAGGGTGGCCCCCATGTTCAAATCTATAGTCACTTCCCCTTGAATGTGAGTGGGCCTCTCACTTGCTTCTAACCAATGAAATATGGTCCAAATCATGAGATGTCATTCCTGCCATTATGCTGTGTATGTGTGCATGCGCACATTAATACAAGAGAAACTCTTTCTCCATTGTAGCTTCGAATGAGTAAGCTGCCATGCTTATAAGAAGGCCTATGGGAAGGTGCCACATGGCAGGGAGTTGCAACCAGTGTCAAGGACATGGGAAAGACCCATGTCTGAGAGCGAGCAAGAAACCATGGACCTCAGTTCTCCAGCCATAAGATGAATTCTGCTAACAACCTGAGGAAACTTGGAAGTGAATCTTTCCCCACTAGAGCCTCTGATGAGACTCCAGGCCTAGCTGACACCTGGGTTGCCACCTGATAAGACCCTGAAATAGAGAATCCAATTAAGCTGTGCTTAGATTTCCAACCTACAGAAACCGGTGAGATAAGTATATGTTATTTTAAGCTTATGAGTTTGTGGTAATTTGTTATGCAGTAATGGAAGATGAATGCCATTGTGGAGGATGTGACAGAGAGAAAACTGTACACTAGAGTCCATTCGAGGAGAGTAACGTGGCTGGAATAACTACTGTCGTGAGCTTGCAGGTTTGGGGTAGACTCTTCAGAAGCAAGCCCATTTGCTGTCTTATCTGGAGAGCAGCCATGTTGCTGGGGGGCTTTTGTTTCGCTGAGCAAGCTGTACCATTTTGAAGTTAGCACTGAATTACTCAGAAGCGTAGAGATGACCCTGTTTGTAGCCACCCAGCCACAGACTTCTCTACCTTTACCCTGCAGTGTTTAGACTCCACATAAACATATGCAAAACCAATGTTTAAAGAATATTGTTTCTGAAAGTTGACATATTATTCGTCTCCACATGTTTTGATCTGGCTTTATGTCTATCACTGTGGCTCTAGGCCACACTCCAGAAAACACTTAAAGTTGACAATAAAAACCCTAAATGTCCAATAAAAAAGAATTATAAAATAAACATCGGACTTAGGAGCGGTAAAGGACCACCCAGTTCATGTTGGGGCTCCATTTTCCAACAGCCTTGAGTGGAGAGAGGAAAGTTAACATTTCCAAAGGAGGGTCTCCAAGTCTATTCCAAGATTGGGTCTGTGGGAACCTCCTGGCTCGTGCTGTTTTTCGAATAGGAGTCTTTGACTGTGTACTTACTAACTTTGACTACTGAAAGGTCTGAAAAGAAGATAAACTATTTTCTATTGCCTTCAGAAAACAGAAGTGATTTAATTGTAAGGTACTGGGGTTGATTGGTTCTCCTGAGGGAGCAGAGTCTCCCCAAATAACACCGACACATGAGCAGTGCTTCCAACAACCACCTTCTCAGCCTGTCTAGGTGAGGTAGAGGCTAAAGAAGCATTGTAGACACAGCTCCCAAGAACAGCTCCTTCTTAGGGATTTGAAATTCTTTTTAAAAAAATTTTTTAAATTTTACTTTCAGTTCCAGGATACATGTGCAGAATGTACAGGTTTGTTATGTAGGTGCCATGGTGGTTTGCTGCACCTAACAACCCATCATCTAGGATTTAAAGCCCACATGAATTAGGTATTTATTCTAATGCTGTCCCTCCCCTCGCCCCCCAGCCCCCAACAGGCCCAGGTGTCTGTTCCCCTCCCTTGGGACCTGAAATTCTTATTACATTAATTTGTATTGTTTTATTTGAAATTGTAATAATAATACATGCTTTTAGCAGTATTATTCAATCAGTAGAGATGTAATATGTGAAAGTCCCTGTTTATACCCTACCCTCTCAATTAATCCCATTGCTATATCCAGAGGTAACTATAATTAAAGGTTAGTGTGTCACAAACCTGCACATATACCTCTGAACAAAATCACCTAAAGATGCATTTCTCAAAACATATCCCCATCATTAAGAGATATATGATTGTATACACACTCAAGGAGGGGGTTTTTTAAATAGAATTGGGACCATTATTTATATTTATTATTATGCAGCTTCTTAATCACTTAATGGAATGTCTCAGATATTCCATTGCCAATTCGTGTAAATCCACTTCATTGAATTTAATAGTTATAAAGTATTCCACTTTAAGCATAGATCAATGTTTATTTTATAATTTCTTTTTTATTGGACATTTAGGGGTTTTTTTTGGTCAATCTTCCCTTAATACATATGATGGAGAGCCTTTGTACATTTTTATAGATATATGAAATATTTATTTGTTTAACTTTTATTTTAAGTTCAGGGGTACATGTCCAGGTTTGTTACACAGGTAAACTTGTGCCATAGGGGTTTGTTATACAGATTATTTCATTATGGTGGTATAAAGTCTAGTACCCATTAGTTATTTGTCCTGATCCTCTCCCTCCTCCCACCCTCGACCCTCCAGTAGGCCCCAGTGTGTGCTGTTCCCCTCTCTGTGTCCGTGTGTTCTGATCATTTAGCTCTCACTTATAAGTGAGGACATGCGGTGTTTGGTTTTCTGTTTCTGTGTTAGTTTGCTAAAGATAATGGCCTCCAGCTCCATCCAGCTCCATCTGTGTTCCTGCAAAGGACGTGATCTCGTTCTTTTTATGGCTGTATAATATTCCATGGTGTGTATGTACCACATTTTGTTTATCCAGTTTATTATTGATGGGTACTTAGGTTGATTCCATGTATTTGCTAATGTGAATAGTGCTGCAATAAGTATATGCATGCACGTGTCTTTATAATAGAAAGAATTAGATTTCTCTGGGTATATACCCAGTAATGGGATGGCTGGGTCGAATGGTATTTCTGTCTTTAGGTCTTTGAGGAATTGTCACACTGTTTTCCACAATGGTTGAACTAATTTAACTCCCACCAACAGTGTATAAGTGTTCCCTTTTCCCAATAATATCACCAATATCCCTTTTTTAAATATGTATGTCTTTAGGATAGAGTCCTTAGTTGAATGGCTGAGTCAATAGGGTACACATATTTTATATTTTGATAGATAACTGCTAATTATATTTTATGAGGACTATACCAATGTACAGTCATTAGCTGCAGAGTGATGTTTCAATCAATGACAGCCTGCATCTAGTGGTCCTGGATTTTAATACATGTTTTTTCTATACCTTTTCTATGCTTAGATACACAAATACTTACCATTGTGCTACCATGGCCAACAGTTACAGTAACATTCTGTACAGGTTTGTAGCTTAGGAGTAACAAGCTATTCCACATAGACCAGGTGCATAGAAAGGTCTTCCTTCTAGGTTTGAGTAAGTACACTCTGTGATGTTCACACGATTAAATCACCTAACGACGCATTCCTCAACACATATTCCATCATTAAGAAATATATGACAGTACACTCACTCATTAAAGCATGAGGTTAACCTTTTTTTCACCTTTGACTACAGTGGATTAGTTTTTTCCCATTTTGCCAACATGGGAGAAAAATGAAATCAGAAAACTGGCTTTTTCATACCTGGCCTTCTTTTCTCAAGTTTTTCAACTGTGTGATGAACTTTTGTTTTGTTTTGTTTTTCCTCTCTTGCCCTGAATAGAAGAGGTCTTAAATAATTCTTATGGGTAAATTTATATTTAAGTTATATCACTAGATTTCCTAATTCTGAATTATTCTTATATTCTGGGGAATAAATTTTGGCTGCAATGTTCTTCTAATTTGTGACATGATTGGATAACATTTATTTAGAATATTTATAGACATAAGTAAAGTGGTTTGCAATGTTACTTTTTCAGCTATTCTTGTCTGGCTTTGCTAATAAGAGTTCTGCTGGGCCAGTAACATAAATCAGGGAATTTGCCATTTTTCTATGCTTTGAAACACATTACATTACATAGAAAGTTTCTGTTTCTAGAAAGTTTTATAGAACCTGCTGGTCAAACTTTCTGACTTATTTGTCTTTAGGGCATAGAATGTGAAGTAAGGACAGGCCCCTTATTTTCCAATTGTTGGTAAAGACAGTTAAAAATATGAAGTTAAACTGACACTTTGACACTCCCCAAACACTCCCCCGACACATCCTAACACAAACCACACACACACACACACACACATACACACACACATATAGACTTTAATCTATCAACAAGCAAAATGTCATATCCTTTCAGCTTGGATCAATTGAAGGAATTGGAGAAGAAACTTCATAAAATTCATCATGAGAGTGAAAAGAGAAAGGCCTGCAGAGAAGTAACTGGACTGAGCTGAACACAAGGCCCTTTAAGTGATGTCAACCTCTTTTAATCACAAGGATAGCACAAAGGTTCTGTTCAGCTGGAGTCTTGTGCAGCTTAATATGTCAAGTTTGACTTAAGAGTTTTAAGCATGGCTGACGCTGTTGTCAAAAAGTTCTTGTCCCAGAGGACTAACAAATTAGGATATCATTTTACTTTGCAGATATGCAAAGAGTTTAGCACAGGGTCTGGCTCATGGTAGGTATTCAATAAAATTTGGTTTTCTTCTCCAAGACCCGTTAAAAATTTCATTTCATCTGAATATATTCACTTCTATTCTTCATAAAAGAAAAGGTAGCAGGTAGTGGTATTATTTAACTTAGTCACTAAAAATGAATGCCAGCTGTGTGAACTTCATTTGCAATCAGAATTCCACAGACTCAAGCAAATCTGGACGTAACACAATAAAAATTATTTTGTAAAGGCACAGCAAATCCAGTCAGCCAAACCTCATCCTTAGAGAAGATTGGATTTTCAATTGATTTCCGTATGGATCTGAAACTCTTTTCCTTAAGATTTGGCAATTTAGAATCCCAAGATGTGAAGAAGTGGGCAAGCATGCCTAACCCAGAAATTTTAGAAACAATGAATGCATCAACCTTCCACTAGCAGAAATTTCAGCTTTGGCACCAAGTTCAGAGCACATCTCATTATATCACACATAAAACATTTGTTTTACTTTCACAGATCATTCCATACATTCTTTCCATATTTTGGCATAATTCACTGGTTCTAATATAATGCAAGCCTTACATTTCATTTTAATTCAATAACCTAGAGAGCCATTGTTTTAAAAATGGCTGGGTTAAAATCAGCACACGCAGACTGGGGTTTCAAGATGCCAAACATCTGCTGAATATGAACATATTTCAGATGGAAGTAATATAACTAGATGTTTGATATCACATAGAAACAAACTTCTATGATCAGAATCCCTGGATAATAGCTATAGAAAAACACACTGTTTATGAAATTAGACATGTGTGTCAGACGCTTCCAGTTGTCTACCCAATTTTCACTCTTCTTTTCTTCCTTACTAATAGAATGCCAGTTTGGGTCACAGTGGTGATATATAAAGTTAAAATTCTCATTGTTCTAATCTGCATTGAAGCTACCATGACTATGTGATAGAATTCCCGATAATTAGATATAGGCAGACGTCTGCTAAGAATTTCTGAGAAACGTTTCATTTCCTTTTTCTCTTTTTCATGTTATTTTTGTTGTTCTTGCCTCTATTTTATTTTATTTTCCTGCTTGGAACACAGTATTGAGGGTGGAATTGGAGCAGCCCTCTTTTGACTCATGCATGTTTCATGAGAGAACATGCAAGAGAGTAAGAAACCATATGCTAAAGATGGTGGAATAGAAAGAGACAGTGCTGGGACATTGATTGCCTGTAGAGGACGACTTACTGTTGAAGAAAAATAAACTCCTGTTTGCTTAAGCCATGATAGTTCAGCTATTATTATTTGCAGTTGAACACAATTCTGATTGACATTCCACAGACATTTTTTCTTTCTCTTAATTTTTGAAGATTATCTCTCCATATTACCTCTTTGCGGGGGTAAGAGTTGGGTTCATTTGAAAAACACAGATAGAAGTGCTGACACTCATGTTTTCCTCATACTTAGCTTATTGCTTCTTTCAGAGCTAATGATTCCCATAAGTGCATGCAGGATTATTTGGAAAGGCAAAACAATGCAGGTCTTTATAGTCAGTGGAAAGGCAGGATCCAGGTGACTCTTGGGTCCCCCATAATAGATCTTTACATGAAAGTTATGCTGTGTGCACAGAAACCTATGTCTGCAAGAACTCAGGATTCCTAGAGACTTCAGAGGATCACCTTTCATGGTTCAGTGGCTTCCATCCTCAGATGAGGATCCCACAGATTCAGGAATGCCCAAGAATTACTGATTGTATGTTTGGTATTTTCAGAGTTGACAATATAGCAAACCATTCAATAGGATACCAGAACATGCCGAGATGAGAGGAGGGGTCCATGTCATCTGGCTGTCTTGTGCTGTGCCCTTGACTTTGCTGCAAAGTCAAAGTTGCAGTTTCCTATTGCTCCCTTATGAAGGGAGAATATCCAGTCTATTAACAAGTATTATCTTCAACACAGAGATCCAAACAAGTTAGTCCTTTATGATATAACTGAGACTAGAGCTAATGACCACCTAGTGACCAGATCTTTATAATTTAGTGCCACCCTCCTATTCACATTCATATCCAGGAGAGTTAAAGTCGTAAGCCTTTGCTTGCTTTATAAATGATTTTCTAAACAATCTTTATTGTTCAAAAACAATAAAGATCATTACAACTCAGCAAATCCTCTCAAGAATATAACACACCTCTTCTTACCCTACTACCTCAAATACTAGAAACTCCGTTTATTCCCTGGAAGATTATCAGGGTCTTTTACTTTTATTATTTCTACTTCTGCAATTACACTTGGATCCTTCATGGTTTGTTAATGTCCCTGTATACACAGGGTGCATAGGGAAAAGGAGAAAAGGAAGTAACCCAAAGAGTCAAACCTACTTTTTAGTCCAGGAGTTGGGTAAAGAGTTGCAGGAAGTACTGTAAATAGATAGCTCTGATTCATAGCCCACCGCACCCTCCCATCTCATCCATTTCTATGGAAAATTAAAAATTGTTTACAAAAACAAATTTGAGGGACAGGAGGAATGTTGACAACATTAGTCATAGATGTGTCTTAACCATATGGCTTTAATAGAACTACTGTGACAAAAGCCTCCAAATACTTTTATCATAGAAACAAAAATTGCACCAACTAAATAGAGTTTTGTTTTGATTGGTTGTGTTGAAATATTTAGAGAAATGAAAAAAATATTGGAGCCCATAGAATTTCTGGCTGACGTCAAGAGTTTCAGGTGGAAAGGCAATGAGCCAACATCATCACATTGTCCAAAGAAATGGCCATGTATCTCCACGGGGGTGAGCCTTCTGGAGGATGAGAGATGGGGACGTTGAAGCCAAGAGCCCCTGGGATTAAACCTACTAAGTCTTTTGCGGAGAGGACCATGACCAGAGTTAACAGAGTTCTAGAGAGGAGAGCAATTGTGCCAGACAGAAAATGTTGAGAATAGCCTTGGTGAGGGTCACTGAGACAAGAAAGCCTACAGGCCAGGGAAGGTGGGACAGAATGAACAGTGCTATGGATCAGCCAACTGGTTGCTTAGCCGATGGGGAGAGCACGCTGGCTGTGCAGGTTCAACGCTGGGAGAGATAGAAATGTACCAATGAGTACAGTTTGGGCCACATAAGTGAAACAGACCTGGCTAAACTCAAACAAAGCCAGCATGTGAGACCAAACACAAGAAAAAGAATAAGGTAAGATCAATAAACTTTTTTCTGTAAAAGCTCGGACAGTGCGCGGTTATGTTTTGAGGAGCATAAAGTCTCTATTATAATTGACCCAGCCTTCGTGGCACAAAAGAAGCAGCCTTCGACAAATGGGGGTAGCTGGGTGCTAATAAAACTTTATTTGTGGAAGTGTAATTTAAATTTTACATAATTTTCATGTGTCACAAAATAATCTTTTTTTCTCAACTATTTAAAAATGTAAAAACTATTCTTAGTTCATAAGCTGTACAAAGCTAGGCAGTGGGCCAGGACTGTAGTTTGCCAACTCTGTATTAAACAATTAAAGACAGAGTGGGGGGTGTGGAGGGAGGGAGACGAGAAGGTGGGCACACAAGGCAAGTCTTGAGGTTTCTGATAAGATGAAAAGATTCCGGGGCATCCACCATCCCCACTTCCAATAGGCTTTTTCCAAGTCCAAGCAGGAGTCAATGTGTTAAGTCAGCACATCAGATTTAGGTAGCAATATGCCTTAGTGGCTGGAATATTTATAGCATTCTGTCCTTTAACAGAAGTATCTTTCTTTATTAGCACAGAGTAGGATGAAAATATTTTATTTCTGTTTTTAAAAGAAGGAATGATATCAAGCAAAATTAAATGCTTTTTGTTGTTGTTGTTCCTTATTCTTAATTTTTCGATATCTGGAATAAGAGTCAACGATCAGATTATGCCATCCCTGCAGGTATCACCACTCACTGGGGCTGCTCCCTAGTAGCATAGTTCCTTAGAAGATTTTTTTTTTTTTAAGTTTTAGAGTATTACCTCTGAAAACCATACCTTCATTAAGTGACATGAGATCTTCAAGGAGTGACTTTATTTGGAATCTTTGTTCTTTTCTTCAGATCCAGCATGTGTTAAATTGCAGGCTTCCCTGCAGCAATCTGCCAGAGTCCTCCTTCAAGGAGAATCTTTTACAACTTTTCTCCGTGGGAATTTGTACTTCTTACTCAGCTGAGGCACTGAGATAATTGAATTTGATTGACAATGATTCCTATTGCCGATTAGCTAATTCAGAAGCTTTTTAAAAGCCAGGCTTAGTGCATTAAGGCGGCCTCTGCCTCTTTTTCATCTTATATTTTTATTTCCTTAGTATAATCCTTGTGACATGGTATAGGATCAGTCAATGTTTGCCGATTGAGTAAATGAACGAATGAATGGTTAAGTCATATGGGTGAGTGGGAAATAAATAGATGTTGTAAAACAGAAGATATTTCTGGTGGCTGTAACTATAGGTATCTATGCTTCTAGAATTATAAGCAGTTACATAAGCAAGTAGTTGGAATGCAAATTTCCTGGTTAATGTGCCTTGATTTTTTTTTCTTCAAATCAGGGATTCTGGGTTTTGCAAATTTGGATCATGTGTCATTTGCATATGACTACACAGCTGTGGTTATAATCGGAGCCAGCTCTTGCCCATAATTTGCGTTGTCGAATGTCCACTTCGAAATGTGGATTGGCAGGATCAGAATCAGGGATGTTTTCATGGTTATATGACATGCTTGAGGATTCTTGTGGGAATCTGGGGCAATTTGTGTATGTGATAAAGTCATCAGGAATGAAAAGCTATGATAACTGGGGAATTATGGTGCTTTATAAGTCTCTGAACCCAGGAGTAGACAAGGAGAAAGCAGGAAAGACCTGATGTTCAACCAGATTTGGGTAGAAGGAGTAACCATAACTCCTCAATTTGGCTCCTTGGTTTGTGTTGTTGTTGTTGTTTTTTAAACCATTTGTATGAAATCAGTGAGACTCTTCTCACCGAATCTTCTCACTGAAAACAGTTTTCTGCCTTAACAGAAGAACTAGGAACCGATGGTTCTATGTATTTCTGCCATAGAGGAGCAGGATTTCAAGTTTAGGGAGACAGAGGAAACCATGGTCAGATGAAAACCAAGAGTTTGAGACCGAAGGGGTAAGGAGGAAGTAAGCTAAGAACATGCTGTCAACGGAAATGGCAATGGCCATGTTTATCCATTTCAGTCACACATGTTTAGGTGACACATTTATCTTGCGATCTTGGCCTAAGACCTTCTAATAGTGCCCCTCTCTCTGGGGGTAGTTCTGGATCTGGGTTCTGGAAGCAGGTGGAATAAGCATCTGTGTGCGGGTTAAGTGTAATCAGCTGGCCCTGGCTTGGGCACATTGGGGTCCAGACAGGCCAAAACGTTTCTTTATTCACTCATGATGGGGATGAATAATAATTGCACATATGGCCACTGAAATCTGTTTCCCCTGTCTGGCTTGAGCTGGGCTGGGATTTTGCAAATTGGCACTTGGGCAACTGCTTTTCCACTGCTGAAGTGTCAGAGCATTGCATATCAGTTCATAATACTTTCCTGGCCGAGGACTTCCAGAGTTATTGCAAACTGTAATTGCAGAATGGAGATGCAGGCTGTTCATGTGGCTGCAACATTTCTTTTACAAGCTTGTACAGGATGTCGGGAAAACTTTATTTTGCATTTTTATGGGCAATGTAAAGAATGCTTTGTAAATATCTTGAAACTGAAAAAAGTCTAACCCCAACTGAAAACACACACACACTCACAGGACACACATACACACATACACACACACACACACACACCAGCTTTAAGAAAGCTTATTCTTGCTAATCACAAACATCAGGTGTCTATCGATCAAGCAATTTCCTGGCAAGAAATACCACGAGAGAAGTCTCGAAGGGTTTTACAAATGTTGACCAGCTCATGAACCACAGCCCATACCAAACCTTTACAGAAGGCTAGGTGTAGAGCAATTTCACGTGCTCTTGGGACTGCTTTGCTCTGTAATGAAATCTGGGAACAAAATAGCTATAGAGTAACTTGAGTCTCAATAGAAAATGGAAACATGTGGGAAATGTTGCCGACTAGAAACTAAGCATTTGATAAACGTTTCTAATGATTTCAAGGATATTTAGCTTCTATATCAGTTGACCTACAATAAGGCGAGATGATCTGTGTGTTTGGCTTACAACCAAATACAAGAAAATGTCCAAAGCCACCAACTGGATCTGGTGGATTCAGTAATCAGGGAGAACCTTAAGTAAGTTGTAGTTACACTACATTCGCTAATACAGAGCAAATAGCCAGGGCCAGGGTTGGTTTTCCCGCATCAGCATTTAGAATCCACAAGGTATTACATAAGCTACCAAGTCATAATAACAAATCAGTGCATTTCCTGGAATCACTGAATCAGAACTGGAAGGAACCTCAGAGGTCATTTAATCTCCATTTCCTTCCAAAGAAGAGTTCTCCTTTTAAAAAGCTGCACCACTCTTGACTCTCAGCATTTGATTCCGTATTTTCAGGGGCAGGAGGCTCATTACCAAAGAAACCCTTTGGTTGATTATTTCCATTGTTTCATTGTCACAGCTTTGTTGTTGGCGTTGTTTTATTTTGAGCCTCACTGTTGTTTCCACCAGTTCTCCTGTTCATTTCTGAAGGCTCCCAAAGCAGGTCAAATTCCTAATCCCCATGGGAGCCCCTTAGATCTTTAAAGATAGTTCTAATGTTGCTCCTGGGTCTTCCAATTGGTTAACAGAAAACATTAAATGAGATGGCCAAAGAAAGCCCAAACATCAGTAATTACAATAATCGTGGTCTTACATCCAGCCACTTTACAGTTCTTGAGGAGACTCTAGACCGATAGTGGCGTCACATGCAAGTAGTGACAGTTTGTTTCTTCCTTTCCAATGTTGACACCTCTTATTTCATTGTATTATGACCATTGGATAATCCACCAGGACATCTGTCATCCTGTATCCAAAAGCATGTGGGTTTAGCTACTTTTCAGCATCTTTACTGCCTCATCTTGGTCTAGGCCACTGTATCGGTTTCTTGGGGCCTCCATGACAAAGCAAATGGCTGAGGGGCTTTAAAGACAGAAATGTGTGTGTTCACAGTTCTGGAGGCTGGAAGCTCAAGATCAAGGAGTCAGTAGGGTTGGTTTCCTCTGAGGGCTGGGCAGAAGGATCTGTTCCAGGTCTCTCTTCCTGGCTTCTATGTGTCTCTCTTCTTCGACTTCACTTCGTCTTCTCACTGCATATGTACATCTGCATATTCCCCCTCCTATAAGGACAATTAGGACCCATCCTCACGACCTCATCTTAACTTGGTCACCTCTGTAAGAAGACCCTATCTCCAAATAAGGTTACATTCTGAGTTTCTGGGGGTTAGAACTTCAGTATATGAATTTTGAGGAAAAAAAATCAGTCGCTAACAGCAGGCATCATCTCTCATCTGGATGACTTTCAGCTGCCTCTAAACTGCCATCCCCATGTCTACTTTGGGTTTCTCAATCTGATCTCCAAAGAACAGAGGTGATATTCCTAAATCAGGAATAGTATTATGTCATTCCTCTACTTAGTCTGTCAATGACTTTCTAATACATTTAGAATCCAAAGACACACAGGCTGTTTATGATCTAACACCTCATCTTTATCAATTTCACTACTTCTATTTTGCTCACCATGTTCCAGTCATATGAATCTTTAAATTTTAATACTGCAACTCTTTCTGACCTTTGGGCCTTTGTTTTTGCATTTCCCTATACCTGGAATATGCCTTGCTTTACTCTTCCTATAGCTAGATCCTTCTAATTCTTAGGTCTGAGCTTAAATGTTTCTCAAAGAAGACTTTCTGATCCTCCTATCTGTATTAGTTCATTTTCACACCGCTATACAGAAATACCAGAGACTGGGTAACTTATAAAGGAAAGAGGTTTAATTGACTCACAGTTCCACATGGCGTGGGAGGCCACAGGAAACTTTCAATCATGGCAGAAGGCAAAGAGAAAGCAAGCACATTCTTCATAAGGCAGCAGGAGAAGAAGAGTGAAGAAGGAACTTCCAAACACTTATCAAACCATCAGATCTCATGAGAACTCACTATCAGGAGAACAGCATGGGGGAACCGCCCCATGATCCAATCAGCTCCCTCCCTTGACGTGTGGGATTACAGGTCCTTCCCTTGTGGGGATTACAATTCGAGATGAGATTTGGGTGGAGACACAGAGCCAAACCGTATCACTACCTAAAGAAAGTCCCCCTCTCTTCTCTATCTCAGCCTTCTGTTGGTTTTCAACGCAACCTTTATAATAGCTTGCCGTTAATTTGTGTTCAGCTAATTTTGTCTTTCTTTTCTGTCAGAGAGCAGATTCTAAGATGCTTATTATTGTATTTCCTATTTCCTATACAGTATATCGTACACAGTAGGCACTCACACAATATTGAATGAATTGCTCTATCTTTAATACAATGTTAAATACTAATGATATTTGCAGTCGTATCTTGTGCTTAAATATAATTCATTATTGTAAAATAAAGAATAACTCTCTCCAAACAAGAAAAAATCCTGTGTATTTGTGTGTGTGTAAATAGAATTAAGTGTATATATAGAACCAAGTATATCTATAAGATTAAGCAACAATATAAACTAAAATATTGTTACAGTAAATTAAGTATATATGGGACTAAGTATATGTATATGTTTGTATCCAGAATAAGGTGTGTGTGTGTGTGTGTGTGCGTGTGTGTGTGATGAAGGACATCTATATGTATACATATTAAATATACATATGTTTGTGTATAGGGAAGACTAGGTATATGTATGCCTACATATATAGGAATAGGAAGATGTTGATTTATACAGGAGTAGTAGTATATGATTAGATTATGGGTATGATTGGATGCGTGAGTGAATGGATTTGACATTGGGACTGCAGCTAAAGTTGAGGAAGAGCTGAGGTTAGTGTTGCCATTATGGTTTTAGATGGCAATGGAGTGAAGGATGTACATCTTTATGAGACTGGGGTCCCACACTTGGACATTATTAAAAGCATACATCTGGATCCAAATCTGGATCTGAATTAGATCATGATCTATTTTACTACAGAATTATATATAGGATTTTATGGCTATGGTTTCATAGGACTTATTAATATAGATTTTGTGACTGTGTAGGATAATTAATTGGATTTTAAAAATCTGTACCTAAATATTATTTTGATTTCACATCTAAGATTATGCTTAACTATATATGAGTACATAAATTTATATGTGTGCTGGAGTATGTCTGTCTTTTGCACCATAAAATTATGCAACTGTATCTCTCTGTATTTTTAATAGCTAGTGGTTTGTAAATATATCTGCGCAGAATATCCTGTATGGGCTTGTGTAAATATACATCTATTTATACAAGAAAATATAGACATATGTATAAGTCTACTCCTATAGTGGATCATGGAAATATATCTGCAAATGGCCTATTTGCAAAATGGCATTTTGTTAAGATTATGTAAATATGTCCATACTTTTAGAAGGTGATTCAAATGTTTCTTTCCCTGATTCCATAAGATTATGTAATGACTTCTATATCTATACTAAATTATGTAGATTTATCCGAATTTATAGAACATGAATACATGAATAGTCTCTGTATAGTAGCCTATAAATGCATGGGTATCTGTTTAGTATCATAAAAATGTTGTTATATCAGTAATTATATCTGTTTAGAACACATAAATTCCTAAAATTATGTATATCAGTTAGTGTGATGTTATATGTTTAGGATATAAACACATGTTTAGGATATGACTTCATATGTATGAGTTTATGTGTTTAGGGTTATGTAATTACCTATTTTAGTATAGTATTATTTAAAGTGCTAGCTTCTGTTTCTTTACGTAATCATGAAAATGTCTCTGTGTCTCTGTCCATTGATATAGAATTATGTAAATTGAGCTCCTATATGTATCTGGGGTTATATATAAATACACATATCTGACACTATGTAGGATTATATACATGTGTCTAGATTTAAAACTTGTTTATAATTATGTAAATATGTCTACATATCTAGTCGTATAAATGTATTTGTAAATATATTTGTATATGTCTATATCTGTTATCTCTAAAGATGTGCAAACATGTTGGTATCTGTATACACTTATACAAGTATCATATAAGTCAGTGTCTTTTTCAGTTTCTACCTGAGGATAAGAGATAGATCTCTTTAGTAGATGTTTATGAAAATACATCTATCTTTTTATCTATGTATTAATATATAAATACGTCTTTCTAGAAGTATGTAAAAGTATTTTAATCTAAATTTCTGTAAGATTATGCAAATGTATTTCTTTGATTTTTTTTTACTTTACATACATGGTTTTTACTTTACACACATATTTTGCACAGTTGCTTAAGATGGGCATACACACCAATATACACCAATGTGTGTATCTGTACAAATATCTGTGTCTGCATAGAAACATAAGTAAAGCTTTATAATATTAAATACTTTGATATTATAAATATGTTGTACATACAAAATTACATATTATACTGTGTATACTGAACATATATATTCAGTATATAATGAATTTTTGTATGTTGATCTTATGGGCCATTTTGATAAGCTCTCTTGTATCAATTCTAACAGTTTATCTCCTGATTTGGGGAAATTTTATATGTAGATTGTCAGGATTTCTAGATAACAAATTTTGTTTCTTCCTTCCAAGCCCTTACTTATGCCTTAGTTTACAACTATGTATGTATGTATCTGTTTGGCCATGATTTGGGGTATGCATGTGTGTAGAACTATTATTATAGAACGAATAATTCATTAGTTCTATAAACAAAGTGGCTGTGTTAATTAAACAAAAAAAATTGTGTACAAGTTTCTGTTAATTCATATCTTCACCTAGACTTGGAATTGTCAGAACTTTTAACGTTTACAATATCATTCTTCTGATTACTAGTGAAATTAAGCACCATTTCATTTTTTAAAAATTAACCACGTGTGGTTCTTTCTCCCATGAAATTCTTGTTCAGGGCCTCCACTGACTTTCCTGTTGCCTTGCTATTTAAAGTGTTGACTGCAGACCAGCTGCGATGGCATTACCTGAGCTTGTGAGAAAGGCAGGATCTCAGTCTCTATTCCAGAGTCAGCTTCTTCAGTTTAACAACATTCCCAGGTGATTTGTACATTTATTGTACAAATGGTACATTGAGAAGCACCATTCTGTTGGGTTTGTTCATCCTTTTTGTATTCTTTATAGGATTCTCTGCCTGGTTATATATTCAAGTGTTACATGTGGCAAAGATAACTACCCCTTTTGTGACTTGTTTTTTGAGTATATTTTTTGACAAATAGAAATTTTTCGTATTAATGTGGTTGAATTTATTAAATATTTTAAGGTTAATGTTTTAGTTTATTGTTTAAATAGTTTTTCCTTATTCTAAGATTATAAAAATATTTGCCTCTATCTTCTCATAAAAGTGCTTTTTTCTTTATATTTTGACATAAATCCAGTAAAAATTGATATCTTCATTGATATTTCATTCAAATTGAAATTTCATTCCGTGCATGGGATGAAGTTAAAATGCAATTTCTTTTTTTCTACATGGATAACCAATTCTTTTATAAGCATTTATTTAGTTATCTGCACTTCACGTATTTATCAGATTACCCTGCATGTGTGCCATTGTTTCTGGTTTCAGAATCATGTTTGATGGTCAGTTTCTCTATCCCTGTGTCCATATCACATGATTATAGCTTTACAGGGTCTTTTATCTAGTATAGCAACTTTCCCCACTTTATTCTTATTTAGAATCTGTTCTTGTGACTGAATAGTTTTACAAGTCAGTTTGGTAAATTCCTTGAAAGTTATTGATATTTAGGTTAAAATTAAATTAAATCAATAGATTAATTTGGGGAGAATTGACATCTTTATTATCTTGAAACGTTGTATTCATGAACATGGGATATTTCATGTTTGTTTGGTCATGATGTTGGGTATATATGTATGTTGATATGTTTTTGTTCTAAGACATACAAAAACCCTTTGGATAGAAGTGGTGATAATAGACATTCTTGTCTTGTTCCTATTTTAAGGGAATCACTAACATTTTAGCATGGTCATTTTTAATGTCACTCAGTAGAATTTTATAAGTATTTTCATGCAAATCTTACATATATCTTGTTAAATTAACTCTTAGAAAATATATATGTGTATATATTGCTATTACAAGTGACATTTTAAAATCACATTTTAAATTGTTGTGGTCTATAGAATATACAATGAATTTTAGTATATTGATCTTATAAGCCATTTTGATAAGCTCTCGTATCAATTATAACAATTTATCTGCTGATTTGGGAGAATTTTATATGTAGATTGTCAGGATTTCTAGGTAATACATTTTGTTTCTTTCTTCCAAGTCCTTACTTGTGCCTTTATTTTAAAACTATGTATGTATGTACGTATCTGTTTTTTTGGTCATGATGTTGGGTATGTATGTATGTTGATATATGTGTTTGTTCTAAATAAGACATACAAAAAAAACTTGAATAGAAGTGGTGATAATGGACATTCTAATCTTGTTCCTATTTTAAGGGGATCACTAACGTTTTAGCATATGCTGTTTGACATAGTTTCTGTTTTTTATAGGCATCCTTTAACATGTGTAAAGAGTGTCCTCGCTACACTTAATGCGCTAAAATTTTTTATCGTGCTTGGATTTTGGCTTTAGAAAATGTGGTTTGGTGTCTGTTGGTTTATATTTTTCCCTTACTTAATCTGTGTCTCTGATTAATTACATTAAAAAAGTTTCTAGTTTAGAAATTTCCAAATGTATGTGAAAATATCATAGTACAATGAACAAGTATCTATCATCTAGTGACAGAGAGCCAGTATCAATATTTTGTTAATCTTGTGTCAATTATTCCCTCTTTCCAGCATTCTCACTATCCACTATTTGAGTACGTTCAGGTGAAGGTTATGCCATTTCACCCAAAAATATTTCAGAATGTATCTGAAGGACATTTTTGTTTCATTTTGTTGCTTGTTTGATTTTATGAAAAGATTCCTTTCACTTCTGTATGTCACTGACTTGTAGAAACTGGGTTTGGCTGATTACTTCTTTGTATTGTCACTTAGCTTGCTTTTCTCTTGTATTTCCTGTAAATTGATAGTAAAATGTAAAGTCCTAAGTTCCATTTTGTTACAAATACTTCCCAGGTAAGGCTATGTACCTCCTGTCACATCCTGTTGTCCCACTTTAAGTCAAACTAAGATTGATCGGTGGGTTTAGATGGTGTCATCTTCTTCCTTCCATTAAAACCTTCCCATCAATCTTTCACCTACCTAATGGTTTTAGTGTCTATTGATGATTATTGCTGAGCTCCATTATTTCATTAGGAGTTGCACAATGGTGATTTTCTAATTGTGCCGTTCCTTCGACATTTGTATGCATAGATTTTTTTCTATGTGAAACCACTTGAATTACTACAATAATCCCAACTGTCTGACCGTATTTTATTTTCTTATATGTTGCTGAATTCAATTTGCTGATATTTTGTTTAGTATGTTTGCATTTATATTTATGTGCGAAATCAACCTATAATATTTCTTTCTAATGCTATTCTTTTTTTCAAGGAGTCAGTTTTACACTGACCTCATAGAATGAATGAAGAATACTCCCTCTTTGTCAGTTCTCTAGAATAGTTTGTGTAAGTTTGGGATCATTTTTCCTTGAAATATTGAGACTTGCTTGGAAAACATTTGAACCTGGTATTCTGTTTATGGTAAGTTAACCACCAATTCAATTTCTGTAGTGCATTAGGGACTATGAGCCTTTCTATTTCTTCTTAATTTCAGTAGTTGAAGTGATTTTTTTTGGAATCTGCAAATTTGAATTCAAGCTTCAAATTTGCTGGCATGAATATAATCTTTACTCCTAATATCGTTTATTTGGGTTCTCTCTCTGTTTTCTTGGTGATTATCACCAGAGTTATGTCAAATTCATTAGATTTCTCAAATAACCACCTTTTGGCTTTGTTGATGCTTTTTATTTAATTTAATTTACTTTCCATTTATTCAGTTGTTTTTTTCTAATTTAATAAGTTTATGCTTTGTTAATTTTTATCCTTTTTACTTTTCAGAAATTAACACTTTAAGTCATAAGTTGGCCTCAAAACACAGTTGTTACTCTACTCCACGTGCTTAAAATGTGCGATTTTGTCATTTAGTTTTAGGCATTTTTGTTTCCATTTTTATTTTTCCTTTGACCCAAGAATACACAGGAAGTGTATTTTAAGTTTCCAAGTATATGAAGATTATTTTCTTTATTTGGTATTGACGTCTGACATAGTTTGGATATCTGTCCCCTCCAAATCTTACACTGAAATTTAATCTCCAGTGTGAGAGGTGGGGCTGACTGGGAGGTGTTAGGGTGGGGGCAGATCTCTCACGAATGGCTTGGTGCCCTCTCCTCCTAATGAGTGAGTTCTTGCTCTTATTATTTCATGTGAGAGTTGCTTGTTTAACAGAGCCTGGCGTCTTCCCTCTCTTGTCTCTTGTCTCTCTTTCTTGTCATGTGACAGGTTGGCTGTCCTTCACCTTCTGCCGTAAGTGCAAGCAGCCTGAGGTCCTCATCAGAAGCCGATGCTGATGCACCATGCTTCTTGTATAGCCTGCAGAACAACGAGTCAAATAAGCCCCTTTTGTTTATATATTACCCAGCTTCAGACAGCTCTTTATTGCAATGCAAATGGACTAACACAATTTCTAAAATGCATTGTATCAGAGTGCATGATCTGTATGACATCAGTTCTTTATATTTTGTTGAAACATGCTTTACAGCCAAACATGTGATCAATTTTTGTAAATGTCCTCATTGCTTGACAAAAATGTATCTTTTATTTCTTCTGTAATTTCTATAAATTATTATTATTATTTTTGAGACAGAGTCTTGCTCCATCGCCAGGCTGGAGTGCAGTGGCACGATCTTGGCTCACTGCAACCTCTGCCTCCCGGGTTCAAGCAATTCTCCTGCCTCAGCCTCCCAAGTAGCTGGGACTACAGGCACACGCCACCATGCCCAGCTAAATTTTGTAATTTTGGTAGAGATGGGGTTTCACCATGTTGACCAGGATGGTCTCGATCTCTTGACCTCGTGATCTGCCCACCTCGGCCTCCCAAAGTGCTGGGATTACAGGTGTGAGCCACCGTGCCTGGCCTGTGTGATGTTTTGATACATATACACACACACACAGTAAGATAATTAAATGAGTCAATTTACATACCCATCACCTCACTTACTAACCTTTTATTTTGTGCTGTGACATTTGAAATACATTCTCTTAGGTGTTTCGAAATAAAAAATGTATTATTATTGATTAAAGTTGTTTTGCTGTGCAAGAGATCTCAAAACTTATTTTTCCTGTCTCACTGAGACTTTATTCCCTTTAACCAATAACTCCACATTCCCTCCAGCCCCAGCCTCTGGTAACCATGATTCTATTCTACTTTTGTGAGTTCAGCTTTTTCAGATTTCACATTCAAGTGACATAATTAAATGTTTAATGTGAGCTCACATTCATTGAGGCTGCTTTTTGTTTTAGGAACCCCATGCGTCTTGGGCTTTGGAAGTGTCCCTAGAAAATACTTTGCAGAAATGCTGGAGGCACTGAAAGCCTCTGATTTTCAGTTTCAGGCTTCCACGCCTGGTGGGGCCTAGGCCCAGGGCTTTCACATTCTTGTAAATAACCTTTTATGCCACCGACCTCTGAACAGGTTTCTTGTTTATCTGCACAGACATAGGATCGAAGTTTTTTTTTTTTCAGTTTTATTTTTATGTTTAGAAAGGGCACTTCTTTGAATTTCTGGGCTTTATGTATGGAATTCAAATTCTGTTTTAGCCTCACCGTGTCTACACAAGCTTTAAATCACATGGCCTGTTCTCTGGAAGGTATTAAAGCTTCAACATCTTCAGGACAAATCTGGCCCCCAGGCCTTCCTGGGCCACCAGGGAAGTCAGCTCCCTCTTTCCAGTCGGCCTTTGATTTCCCTTTATTTTACAAATAAAAATCTGTGTGTGTGCGCGTGCGAGCGTGCGCGCTTGTGCTTAAATACAATTAGTTCTCTGTATCTCTGGGCTCTGCATCCTGGGGTTCTACTAACTTCCAATCAAAAATCCAAAAAAAAATGATTGCATCTGTACAAAACCTATACACAACATGTACAGGCTGTATTTCATTGCGATTATTCTTTAAACAATAAAACATAGTATAGTGTCTGAAAATGCCAAGATATGTGCTAACATATATTTTTGAAGGGAATTGAGAAATGATAATTCTAATAATGGAACTCTATTAGAAGGTGCTCATAATGGAAAGAGCATCTATATATTTTTAAAATATCAATTCATTTTAAGATCTGGTAGTCTTTTTGAAGTAGCAGCAGCTTAATTCTGTGGTATATTTGGGTGCGTAGACAACCTGAAAAGAAGAATTTGGCATTTATTTTTGTAGAACATAAGCAAGTAAAGAATGCCCTGGGAAAACTTAGGTAAGTTCTTTAATTCTGACTCTTAATATGTGGCTAGAAATGACAGTGATATGAACATAAGTTGTCCTACTTATTAATGTGTAGCTTTTCATAAATTGGTTCCTTTTTTTGTAACTAGATAGAAACAGAAAAGAAAGACGGTCTTGATTTTGGTGACTGGAGTGGTGGAGGCTAGAAATCTCTGCCACTAAAATTGATGAACTGGATGCATGCCACCGTGCCGATCAGACTGATTTTTAATGCTGTAAGTACAAACATACAGTTAAAGAAAATGTTCACAGAATACATCAATGTTATGAAAAATGTATTTTTTAGGGATTTCACATTACAGTCTTGGCTTTACGGAAACTGAGTCATCTGTTTCTGAACAGAGTGCCGTGGCCTGGCATAGTCTGATGTTTTCCAAGGAACGCAGCTGAACTCCTGCGGCAGCTGCTCCTTATACTGATGTGGTCCCTCAGCTGGCAGGCCCTTCTGCAGTCAACCACGTGACACCTGCCAGTTATAGGGAACAGGCAGGAGAGGATGGGCTTCCCATCAAAAAAAAAAAAAAAAAGGTAAGTTTTTCATTTTTAAAAAATTTATTATACTTTAAGTTTTGGGGTCCATGTGCAGATCGTGAAGGTTTGTTACATAGGTATACACATGCCATGGTGGTGGTTTGCTGCATCCATTGCCCCATCATCTACATTAGGTATTTCTCCTAATGCTATCCCTCCCCAATCCAGGCCCCCCACCCCCCAGGCCCCATATGATGTTCCCCTCTCTGTGTCCATGTGTTCTCATTGTTCAACACCCACTTATGAGTGAGAATATGTGGCGTTTGGTTTTCTGTTCTTGTGTCAGTTTGCTGAGAATGATGGTTTCCAGTTTCATCCATGTCCCTGCAAAGGACATGAATGGGAATATCACACACTGGGGCCTGGCGGGTGGGGGGCTTGGGGTGGAATCGCAGGTGGTGGGGGGATTGGGGAGTGATAGCATTAGGAGAAATAGCTAATGTAAATGACGGGGTGATGGATACAGCAAACTACTACCATGGCACGTGTATACCTATGTAACAAACCTGCATGATCTGTACATGTACTCCAGACTTAAAGTATAATAAATACATTTTTTTTAAAAAAGTTGTTTCTCCATCCTGGCCACAAACATTTTCTCATACTTTTTTCAGTTTAACTTTAGTTTTACCTTTCACAGTATTTAATTTAACTTTGTCTGTAAAATTAATATTTACATACTTGCATGTAAAGATTTACATACAATTCCAAGCCGCCTACATGATCCAATCACCTCCTACCAGGGCCCCACTTCCAACATTGGAAATTACATTTCAACATGAGATCTGGGTGGCAACATAGAGCCAAACCATATCAGATATTAACCTGCAGCTGAGGTATATATGTGTCAGGTTTCCTCACTATAAAATCATTTTCATCACGTATTGAGCTAGATTTATTTTTCTTATATAGCGAAGCAGGTTTCTCAATGCTATCTACCAATTTGTGAGATGTGTATCTGTAATGGAAAAAAACTATTGAGAGATTTCTCCCAATCTGAGGGCATGGGGTTTGGGGATAGGGCTGGAAGAATGAGAAAAAACTTCACAGGGACTATGCCATGCCATCTAAAGTGAACTATGAAGGGAGGAGAGGATATTGGGGAAAGGCATTCCATGCAGAAAAATGATGCCAACAGAGCTCAGAGACAAGAAAGCATCTATGAGTGAAAGAGTATTTGAATTGGAATCCACCCCAGAAATCATCTGTGGTCTAATTACCTCATTTCCTAGGTGAGTACTATAATTTGCCCAAGGTTACACAGCTAGAAATTTGTAGAGCTGGGATTCAAACTCAGAAAAAGTGACTTCAGCACTTATTCTCCCAAACACAGGAGGTTAGGACCTACTCATGGTGGCCCAGCCAATCAGATGCACAGCCAGGACAAAGCTGTCAGTTCCTGTCTCCCAGTCCCTCTACTGTCACACGTATACACCCTGAAACATAATTAATCCTCAGAAATCCTATGGGAATTTTAGTGATAGAGTTAACAAAGTCCTCTGGGGTTAATGGAAATAAGGTTTTGTAAGAATCAGAAATGAAATAGTCTCAGGAGGCACAGAGGATTTATAGACTAGCACTAATTACAGTTTTGAATATACTGCCAGCATAATCTTAATTAAATGAGCCAGAATTCTTCTTTGGAAACTTTCCTAGAAGATCAGGTCTGTGTAAGTAAATACTTATGCCTTAGAGTCAAAGGAATGCACCAACCACCTAAAGCCAGCTCTCCCCTTGAGTAAAACAGTGGTGAGAGGAGAGTGGGACTAGCAGAGAAGGGCCTTTCCAGGAGTGATATCATACAGCAATTAGAAGTAGATTAGGTGTTCACACAAAAACACAAATGGATGTGAAAAACATAGTGCTTACTGAAAAACAGTATGAAAAAGGGATGAGGTATATGGCAACTCATCATTTTTGTAAATTAAAGAGGTATGCCCAGAAAACATGATTATACATTTTTGCAGGAACACATTCATACAAAGTACATATTAAGCACATTAGAACAGTTGCCCACAGGAGGCAGGGAAGGACCATGACTAAGCAGACTATACATATATCTTTATATACATCGATTGTGTTTGTGTGTTTGCGTTACAATCCTGAGCAATGACAAGGGCAGCAGCATTAAACGATTCCTTTTAGAAGCCCTCATACCTCCTGGCACTATTCAGGTTTCCTCATTTTCTTTTTTTCTAGTGTCCTTTTTCTGTCTCAGGATCCTAATCATGTTACCACATTACATTTAGTAGTCATGTCTCCTCAGCTTCCTCTTGGTCATGACAGCTTCTCTGATTTTCCCTGTTTTTGTTGATCTTAACGGTTTTGAGGACTAGTTGTCAGGTATTTTGTAGAAATTGGTATTGGAATTTGTTTAGTGTTTTTCTCATTATTAGACTGACATATTTTTTGAGGAAGACCACATGTGCATAATCATTTTCATCATATCAAGAGTACATATGATCAACGAGACTTTTCACTTTGATGTTTTATTAGTCTGTTCTTACATTGCTATAAATAAATACCTAAAACTGGGTAATTTAAAAGAAAAGAGGTCTTAATAGGCTCACAGTTCTGTGGGCTGTACAGGCTTCTGCTTCTGGGGAGGCCCGGGAAAACTTAGAATCATGGCAGAAGGCTAAGGGGAAGCAAGTACATCTTCACATGGCCGGCAGAAGAGAGATAATAAAGGGGGAGTTGCTATGTACTTTTCAAACACCAGATCTCCTGAGAACTCTATCACAAGACAGCATTAGGGGGATGGTGCTCAACCAACAGAAACCACCCACATGATCCAATTACCTCCCACCAGGCCTCACCTCCAGCAAGAATTACACTTCAACATGAAATTTGGGTGAGGACACAAAGCCAAACTATATCAGATACTATCTTTGATCACCCAGCTGAGGTAATATTTGTCAGGTTTCTTCACTATGAAGTTACGTTATTTTTCTCTCTTTCCATATCATACTTGCAGATTACTTACTTTAAAACTTTAAGGCTAATTAACATAATTACAGAGGCTGATGTTAAAAATGAAGTGTTTTCAATTATTAATAACAACAAGATGTTTAGACAAGATGGAGAAGATGCTTCCTTCTCCCTGCACTAACAGTGGGAGAGATGTTTTCTTCTGACTCTTCTGACTCATAAAGCTTGTACAGATAATCTGATTTGATAAAGTCTTAAGTTGACATTTACAAGGATGTTGATATTGTTTTCCTGTGCAATTTGGAGATATAAATATATTGAACTTTCCAATTGGTTCTGCTATTTGTTAATATACAGCTGTTCTTGGACACATAAGGTGAGAATAATTCTAATATATCACAGTAACAATGTAAGAATCAAGGAGATGCATAAGCAAGGGACTGAGAATGTTGGAGGAAAGGACCGTGTCAACATGGCAACTCAAGGACAGCTTCATGGAAGGTTGAACATATAAGAGTTAATTGAAAAGGTAGAGGAGGCCAGTGGTACACCACATGCACTAAGGCAGAAAAGGAAAGAACATGACATATAGCCAAAGTCTGCCGTGTGAGAGCATAGGGTGTGTAGAACTTGTGTGCCAGGCTAAAGAGTTTGCACTTTATTCTGTAATTGTGAATGTGGAGGACAATGGCATTTTTGGGCAAGGAGAGTAATATGATCAAATCTGAGTTTTAGAAAAATAACTGGCAACTGTCTAAATGAAATTTGAAGGATAAGAGCTTGGAGAGAAACATAAGAGCTATTATTAAAAACTATGAAAAGATAGATAAAAAGGAGGGTATATTGAAAATAGGAGTAAAAAAAATTAGATTATGGAGGCAGAATAGACAGGCCTTGGGGCTAATACCATAGCTAACAGTAGCAGAGGCTGGCAGGATGCTTACCAAATCGATATCTTCTTCTTCCTGTGCACATGGCTGGACTACATTTCCCAGCCTCTCTGGCATTAGGCACAGCTGTGTGACTGACTCTCCAGTCAAAACAAACATTATGGGTGAGTCATGTATGCCACTTTCAGACCTATCCTTCCCCCATCAGACTGGAATGGAGAGAACTTTCAAGACCATTCTGAGAGTCATGCATAGAATATAATAGAACTATGGGGTAGAAGGAGCTGCAGTTCTCAAGTTACTTCCTGGAGAATTACCCAGCCCGCATTGGACTTTGAGACAACTGAGAAATAAACTGTTTCCCTACTGAGCCTTTATATGGCTGGGTCTATCTGTAATCACAGCATAGCATGGACTACCCTAACCAAATTAGACATTGATACTGTGAAGTGGGTGCTCCCATAACAGAAAACTAAAGCATGAGGCATGGGCTGGTGAGGAGACAAAATATTAGAGACGGGAAAGGCTGAGGAGCCCTGTATTGCTATTTGCAAACTATTTGACAAAATGGTTGCCTGCCTAAAGTTCTAGGAAAGTGATTGTAAGTCAGAAGATAGTGTGTGTTGGCCTCTATAGCTGCTTTGAGTAAGATACTATGACAGAGTGTACTTGGGCAAAACTTGTCTGTGGCAAGCAGAGATGCAAGGAAACAGAGAAAGTCTAATGTTGGGCTTTGAATAGATAAGGAAAAACTTCTAGATTCTGAATAAAAAGAAATAAGATACAGGAAGCCAGAAAAGTCCATTAGACTCACTTGGTGATAGAGATAAGATGAAGGGTGTTTCCGTCTCATGAGCCTGCTAGCTTCAAGGTAGTGAGACAGGCATGGTGGGGGGTGGGGGATGGGGGGTGGGGGTAGTTAGAGAAAGAAAACATATTTAAAGGGTACATCAGAAAAGAAGTGCTGGTTCGTTTAATGGCACAGGAAACAGATTAGCAGCAAATGGAACAAAAACCCACTACTTCTTGAGGGAATTTTAAACCTCAGAAACCATAAGCCTGGTCGAGAAAAGTCTGTGTTACGAGATGCTGGAGAGGATGTGGAGATACAGGAATACTTTTACACTGTTGGTGGGAGTGTAAATTAGTTCAACCGTTGTGGAAGACAGTGTGGCGATTTCTCAAGCATCTAGAACCAGAAATACTATTTGACCCAGCAATCCCATTACTGGGTAGATACCCAAAGGATTATAAATCATTCTACTATAAAGACACATGCACACATACGTTTATTGCAGCACTGTTCACAATAGCAAAGACTTGCAACCAACCCAAATGCCCACCAATGATAGACTGGATAAAGAAAATGTGGTACATATACACCATGGAATCCTATGCAGCCATAAAAAGAATGAGTTCATGTCCTTTGCAGGGACATGGATGAAGCTGGAAACCATCATTCTCAGCAAACTAACACAGGAACAGAAAACCAGATGCTGCATAATCTCACTCGGAAGTGGGAGCTGAACAATGAGAACACATGGACACAGAAAGGGGAACATCACACACTGGGGGCTTGTTGTAGGGTGGGGGACAAGGGGAGGGATAGCATTAGGACAAATACCTAATATAAATGATGGGTTGATGGGTTTGCTGCACCCATCAACCCATTGTTTACATTAGGTATTTTGTAATGTATAGGTGTTTGTTACATGTATACCTATGTAACAAACCTGCAGATTCTGCACATGTATCCCAGATCTTAAAGTATAATAATAATAAAAAAGAAACGTCTGTATTATGGAGAGTTGCTTTTTAAAGAAAATCTCAGGAAGAAAGCAAGTGTTCTTGGGAGGGTCTACTCTCTAACACCCATGTTGGAGATGGGCAAATATAAAAATGAAGAGGGAAAAACTTCCCAAAGAACAAGACTAGGGGCTTCCCAGAACAATGAATGAGCAAGACCATCCCATAGAGCAGAATCACGGCCTAACTAAGGACTTCCTGCAGTTTAGGATAGAGAGCCTTTACAATGTCCGTGCAGTGGGACTTCTGAATTGCCAAGGCCCAGTGACCACACCACAGTGTGCCTCACATTCTTTCTCTCTTTTCTAATGGGAGTTTATTGCGGTTATCTTATTCTTTCCCTGTCGTCATGTGCAAGGCGAGTGGCCCTGGGGGTAGCGGGAAGATAACTTTCCTTTTTCATTACTAGGTCACCAAACTAGAGTAGCAAAATCAGCACCTGATGGGGGTTGCTGCCCATCACTCTGAGACCCTGGGCTTGAGGCTGAATGCTGTGATGGGATAGGATTTGTGGGAAGGGTACCAGTGTGTTCTTTGGGTGAGAAGCAGAGTGAAATTGCTATTTGACAACCAGTAGGGCAGTCTGTGTGAAAAAGTGAATAAGGGCTCACCAAGCCTGATTCCTCTTCTTTCTAGGCACATATCAAGACTGCATTTCCCAGCCTTCCTTAGAGTTATCTGAGGCCACGTGACAGAGTTATGGCCAATGGAATGTAAGTAGAGTAACCCCTAAAATCCTGCACAAGAAATAAACTTCTGTTGTTTTCAATTATAACATTCTTGGGTCTGTTTGTTACCACAGCAGAAGCTAGCCTACCTAGACTAACATACTCGCATTTGTAGATTACAAGTGTTTTGCTAAATGTTCTATGTATATTAACTCATTTAACCAATAAAGCCAATCCAATGAGGTAGGTACAGGTATAATATAATCTCCATTTTACACTGAGGACACTGAAACTGAGAGAGCCCCAAGTCACACAAATAATAAGGGAGACATAGCTGTACTTGGGAGGGTCTGCTCTCTAACACCCATGCTGGAGATGGCCAAACGTGAAAATAAACAGTGAAGAACTTCCCAAAGATCAAGACTGGGGGCCTCCCAGAACAGTGAGTTAGAAAGATCATCTTATAGAGTGGAATCATGGGCTAAGGAAGCTATCTTATCTATCTAAAAGAACAAGAGATACAAACTGTAACCGCAATGCTCTATGACTTCTTGAGGCAAAAGATAATTTCTGTGTTACTTCCCCTAGAATTTTGGGGAAGGTCCCTGACAATCTTGGTGAGGACAGCACGTGCAGTATTGGAGGATGAGCCAGCGTCTAAGGGACGTTCACAGGTGGACATCCACCAGCTGCATGCACTGGTGGCTCCAGAATTTCTGATTTAAGCGGCTGAAGGGCCGCCGTCATTGAGTTGGCGTGAGGCTTGAAATGCATATACATAGTACTTTCCATTAGATACAGAAAATGCCGATATTCTTTACTTGAGAATGGGACTGGGAAAGCAACAGAGTTTGAGGGCCTGAACCTCACTTATGCCAGCCCTTAGTACTTCCTAAAGCTTGTGGTCAAGCCCAACCTCATCTCTCCCAGCTTCTCTTCACACCCTGGAAGACCCACCTAATCTAAACCCTGCCACCCTACCCTTTCTCACTTCTGTGAGCAGTTAGATGGCCGAGTGGTGAGCATGTCCTGCCTATAGGAGCTAAATTTGAATTGTGGCTCTGCAATTTATTGTCACTAGTATAACCTCGAGCACATCTATAATAATACCTACCTATGAGGATTATCATGAGATTTCAATGAAATCAATGAATAGGATATATTTTACATAGTGCCTGGCCCATAATATGCATTTAAACTAAAGAAAAAGCTTTTAATGTGTGAAATTCCAGTATTTTCAGCTTCCCATAACATCTCTTAGGTGGCTGCTCACACCCATAAGTGGGAGACAAATCCTCTGCTGACCATGCCTTCTGATTTACGGTGTGGAAAAGAGAGTCAATACATAGTAGTTGGAATGCACAGGAAAGAGGACTCATCAGGGCCTGAAATGGTTGGCAAAGCCTTCTGGAAGAAACTGCACTTGGAATGCAGTTTGGAGGTAGAGATGATTGACCACAGAAGAAGTGAGTGGACAAGGCATGGACAAATGCTTAAAAGCAGGAAGCACATAGTATTTTATGGTGGTGATTTTTATTTTGCTAGTATAGGCTTCACCCAGGATACCAATGAGAGTTATGTTCAAAAAGGTAGCTTATGGAAAGATTATAAGGGTCTTGAAATTTCTCCCTCTCTTCTTTCCTTTCACTTACAGCAACAGGAGCAACGGCAATGATAACCCATCCCCAGAAAAATGGCCCAGTTATTAAACTGTGCTCTCAGATTAAAAATTAAAACCCAAATCTCAGCACCCACATGTAGATGAGGGAGGCTGTGGTCTCACAGAAGGGATTTTGGCAACTGTGTTCCTTTTACAATAAGGTGTCCGAGGGCTACAGTCACCTAGGATGAATCACAGCAATTTGCAGCTCTGTATTGTTGGAGACATTTCAATTCTGCTGTTAGCCAGCCAGAGCTCAGAGGGTTCTGCCTTCATCTGGTCCAGGATTAAGACAAAAGTGTCGCTGGGATGGGAAAGAGGTATAGGTGGCTTTGTGAATTGTGGATGGGAACAGAATGTGATTGAAAGCCAGTGAAACCTAAAGTCTTGAGTCCACTTATGGGCCTTCTAAGGAGTTTTGTCTTCATTGAGCTACCTTCTTCGAACTTTTCAGGGTATATTCTGCATGTAGATTTTCTTCAATGAGTAAAACCTTATTCATTTGCTACTAGTTATAAACCATAGATGACTTCTTCCTTTCGTTTCATCAACATTGCTTATAAATTATTACATCAACTATTATATTAATAGTGTAAAAAATTCTGTGAGCCTAGTCTGATTAAGGCATTGCTGAATTTTTTAAAATATTGAAATATGGTACATATAAAAGACTGTATACATCATAAATGCATATCTCCATATAATGCATCAGCATCATGCATAGGACATTTTTACCATCCCAAAAGCCAAGCTCAGGTTCCTTCCCCAAAACTACTCCCTCCCCATTTAGTTACTACACAGACTTCTAAAGCTATAGTTTAAACTTGCTTGCCTTTTTTTTTTTTTGAGATTGAGTCTCCGCCTGTCACCCAGGCTGGATTGCAGCGGCATGATATTGGCTTACTGCAACCTCTGCCTGCCAGGTTCAAGCAATTCTCTTGCCCCAGCCTCCCAAGTAGCTGTGACTACAGGTGTGTGCCACCATGCTCGGCTAATTTTTGTATTTTTAGTAGAGAAGAGATTTTACCATGTTGGCCAGACTGGTCTTGAACTCCTGATCTCAAGTGATCTGCCCACCTGTCTCCCAAAGTGTTGGGATTACAGGCGTGAACCACTGCGCCAGGCCAGTTTTGCTTGTTTTTGACTTTATGTAAGTGGAATCATTTATATATCATCACAGTATATATTCTTTCATGTTGAATTTTCTGTGCTCAAAATAATGTTTGTAAAATCTGTTCACATTGTATAGTTTTATTCATCATAACTGCTGTATGGTATTTCACAAAATGAGTATACCACAATTTCTACTATGAATGGACATTTGAGTTGCTTCCATTTGGGGACTGTTACAAATAAGGCTGTTATCAACACTCTTTAAATATCTTTTTGTCCACATGAGCTTGCACTTCTGTTGGTATAGGCCTAGGGATGGAATTGCTGGATCACAGGGTAGGTGTTTATTTCAGTTTGTATTTTCTTCATTACTAATGAGGTTGCGTACCTTTCATAGGTATATTCGCTATTTGCTTTCCTCTTTTTATACAAGAGGATCTTGAATTGTCTCTATTTTTCTTATCAGTTTGTACAAGTTTTTCATGTGTTTTGGACACAAGTTGCTCATGTTTACATGTGTTGCAAATATCTTCTACTCTGGCTTTTTCCCCCTCTTTTAATAATGTCATTTAATGAACAAACACCCTTAATTTAATGTAATATAATTCAATTTATCAACATTTTCCTCTATTGTTAGTAGTCTTTGTGTCATTTAATAAATTTTTTCTCTTGCCTCACATCATGAAGATATTTTCTTATTTTATCTTATGGAAGCTTTATTATTTTACCCTTTACATTTGGAACGGCATACACTGAGAATTGATTTTTATGTGTGCTGTGACATAATGATCAAGTTTCTCTTTTTCTCCCCAGACAGTTACTTAATAGACTGAGCACTATTTACTGAATGATCCTTTCTCTACTGCTCTACAGTGCTAGCTTGCAAGATGGAATGTCCAAGTATGTGTGGATCTGTTTGAGGACTCTTTCTGTGGTCTATTTGTCTACCCTGACATCAATATCACACTGTCTTAATTACTGTAGCTTAATTACCTATAAGTCTTGATATCTGGTGGAATAAGTCCTTAGGCATTAGGCTATTTACGGTCCTTTGTATTTCTGTATATATTTTAGAAGCCGCTGGTAATTTTTGATTAAAATACACTGCTGTGATTTTAATGGGGATTGCATATATTGGAGTTTATGTTTCATGGAGTTTTCTTCAATCTACCAAGATGGGATATTCCCTCTATTTATGTAGGTCTTCAGTAATTTCTCTCAATATATGTTATTTTCTGTGCAGAGGTCTTGGACATATTTTGTTAGATTTATTCAAAAGTATTTGGTAGTTTTGTTGCTACTATGAAATGATTGCTTTAAATTTTTAGTTTCTAATTTTTAATGCTGGTATCGATTTCATAGCTTGACCTTGTATCTAGCAACCTTGCAAAGCTCACTTATTATTTATGATACTTTAATTTTAATTATTATGGATTTTCTTTGCATATACAAATAACATTTGTAAACAATCATAGTTTTATCTCTTTCTACTCCTTATACCCTTGGTTTAATTTCTGTTATTGTTGTAATTGTTAGGATTTCCATTAGAATGCTGCGAAGAAATGGTGATTCTGGGCATACTTCTCTTGTTCCTAGTCTCAGAGAGAAAGTGTTAAACATTTCACCATTTATTATCATGTTGACTTTTTATATGGCCCTGATGAAATTAAAGAAATTATCTTCCTTTCCTAGGTTTTTTTTTAATAGATGTTTAATTTAATTAAATATTTTTAACCTATTGAGAGGTCAGCGATTTTTATCTTTCATGGTATTAATATGGTGAATTACCCTGCCTGGCTTTTCCAATGTTAAAGTTGTCTAGCATTTCTAGAAATTATCCAACTTATTTTCGATCAATTGCACTTTTTATATATTGCTGTATTGAGTTCAGTAATATTCCTTTTAGGATATTTGCATCTATTTTTGTAAGTAATATTAGACTGTAATTTTTTTTGGTATCAAGTTGATGGTGTCAAAATTATAAAACAAATTGGGAAATTTCCCTTTTTCTCTTTTCTCTATAATAGTCTGTGTAATTGTCCTATTTCTTTCTCATATGTTTGATAAAATTTACCAGTAAAGCCCAACTTTTCTTTGTGGGAAAAAATTGAATATAAAATTTAAAAAATATTCATAGAGGTTATTCATATATTCGATTTCTTCTTGTATCAATTTTAGTAAGTTGTGCTTTTTAAGGAATTTGTCCATAACATGTAAAAATTCAAGTTTACTACATAAAATTGTCCATGTTTTCCTCTTATTGACTTTGTCCATCTGTGATGAAAGTTTGTAGTCTGTGATAATATCCCCCTTTTTTTAAATCTTATTTTTGAGACAGGATCTCACTCAGTAACCCAGGCTGGAGTGCAGTGGTATGACTGGAGCTTACCACAGTCTCTACCTCTGAGGCTCAGGTAATCTTCCTACCTCAGCCTCCTGAGTATTTGGGATGACAAGTGAACGCCACCATGCCTGGATATTTTTATTTTTTGTAGAAATGACATCGCATTATATTCCCAGGCTGGTCTCAAACTCCTGAGTGCAAGTGATCCTCCTGTTTTGGCCTTCCAAAGTGTTGAGATTACAGGTGCAGACCACTGTGTCTTACCCTTTTTATTTTTCGTAATGGTAATTTGCTCTTACTCTCTTGCTTGCTCGTTCCTACTCTTGCTTTTGATCTCTTTTCTGTTTCTTGCTCAGTCTTGCCAGCTTGTCAATCTTATTGTACTTCTTTTTTTTGAGACAGAGTTTTGCTTTTGTTGCCCAGGCTGGAGTTCAATGGCAGGATCTTGGCTCACTGCAACCTCCACCTCCCAGGTTCAGGCGATTCTGCCTCAGCCTCCTGAGTAGCTGGGATTACAGGCATGCACCACCACGTCTGGCTAATTTTGTATTTTTAGTAGAGATGAGGTTTTTCCATGTTTGTCAGGCTGGTCTTGAACTCCTAACCTTAGGTGATCCACCCACCTCGACCTCCCAAAGTGCTGGGATTACAGGTGTGAGCCACCGCGCCTGGCCTTATTGTACTTTGTAATGAACAAACTTTTGGCCTACTGATTCTCTTTATTATCATTTGTATTATATTTCATTAATTTTTTTCTGCTTTAATTTTTTACCTCCTTCTTCTGTCTTATTTATTTAATTTGCCTTTCCTTTTCTAAAATCTTGAGTGGTATACTTAAGCCATTGATTTCCACTTTCTTTCGTAACATGCATTTCAGGCTGTAAATTTTATTCTAAGTATAGTTTAGCTATATCCCACAAGTTTTGATATTATCAATGTTTACATTCAATTAGTTTAAACTATTTAAAAATATTAATTGTGAGGGTTTTTTGGAAATATACAGGTAGTTTTAAAACTTCCAACCATATGGGCATTTTACAGTTTCCTTTGCAAAAATTAATTTTTAGCTTATTTCCACTATGGTCCAAATTTGTTGGAAATTGTCTTTCTGATCTTGGCCCTGCAATTCTGCACTGCCTTGGTACTTCTCAAATTACTGTATTAAGCTGGGAATCATACAGTTGTAGAAGGCCATTACATGTGCTGGGAACACACACTTTTGAAAGCTTAGCCAGTGGTTCTCAACCTATCAGATGCAACACTACCATATTAAAGACATATATTTGCAATATTCCTCTTGCTATCCTAAAAAAAATGATAGATAATGTAAATTTTTAGGAAACAATACAATATCCTGTTACACAGAGGATAAATAAGTAAAAAGTAATTTGTAACAAAATAATATGTTTTTCAACCTGGAAATGTTCAGGCATGACTACATTGAGATATGACCAAGTTGGCAGATATTTTCTTCTACCTACATTGAGTAAATATGGATGTAAGAGAAGTAAGACAATACTGAGAGAATATTTATTGTTGACACTTTTCCTTCTATGTAACATTTTGAGATAGAGACTAAATGAGCATATTTGTGTGCATATACAAGTACAATCCAAGTAACTGTGACAATGTAATTGCAAATGCAAAGCTGATAAAAGTGTGTTGCCTTGTTGACTCAAATACCAGAAGCTGCGCTGTCATTGATGAAGGAATATTTCGAAGTGCTGAACAATTCTTGATAAAGTTCCGAAACAAACAAAGCACAATCTTCCCTCGATTTACGTGGGAGTGGCATTCCTGGAAAATTCAGTATATTTTAAAACCATGCAAAATATCCTTTTTAAAAAATATGTAAGATGTAGTTTAGGACCAAGGCTCAGGTAACTATAAAAGTTTTTACCTACATAAATTTCTAGTAGAGTGTTTGAAATTTGTTTAGGACTGTCTCCTTCATTGTAGGACATTTTCAGATTTCTCCCTTGCCCACTAAATCCCAAGAGCACCTCCTCCCCCAGTCATTGTGACAGTCAATTAACTCCTTCACACCCAACACAATTTTTCAACACCTCCCGAGCAGCACTGCCATCCTTGTTGAGAATGTGTACCTAGTTCATCTTGAGATAGAACTGCTCCTCTCATCCTTACTTTCTCTCCCAAATTCTGTAATAGCCCAGCAGAGGCACTGGGGGATACAGCAAACCACTTAGGAGGATTCCCATCTTTAAATTTATTTTTAATATTACTTTTTAAATGTCTTATCATCTTCCAAAAAGGACGTTTTGGTGAACTGCAAAGAGATATACTCATAGACAGGAAAAATATCTGGTGGGGTGAAGAATGAAAGAAAAAACAGGCAGGCAGAATAAAGCTGAAAGCTGAACCTAGTATGTCTAAAACACACACCCAGGGCTTGCATGCTCAATAAAGTTGAGAAGTAACTGGATTGTCAAAATTAAAGAGGAGTACTTGATCAGATACACAATTATATGTTGATAAGGTTAAAAACAAATTCTAGTCATCCTTCAGTACCTGTAGGAGATTGGCTCTAGGACCCTTGCGGATGTCAAAATCCACAGATGCTCAAGTCCCTTATATAAAATGGCATAGTATTTGCATGTAACCTATGCACTTCCTCCTATATACTTTAATCTCTAGATTGCCGATAATACCTAATACAATATAAATACCATGGGAATAGTTGTTATACTGCATTTTTCATTTGTATCCTTTTTATTGTTGTATTGTTATTTTGAATTTTTTAAGAATATTTTCAATCCGCAGTTGGTTGCAGAACCTGCAGATAGATACAGAGGGCTGACGATACTCTCAAGGTAAGGACGTGGACTCTGGACCCAGACTGCCTACATTCAACTTGGCTTCACTTTTACAAGCTTCACTTTTACAAGCTGTGGGACCTTGAGCAAATCACCACATGCTTCTGTTCTCTTACCTACAACTGGATAATATCACTGCCTCTAATACCACGTAGGTCTGTTGGGATTAAATAAGTTTATGTACATAAAGTGCTTAGGACAGTATACAGTAGTTACTTGTAAGCACTATATAAACATTTGCCAAAAAAGCAGAAAAAGTTATCAGAGAAAACACAGTTTTTCCTAGCAGTTTCTTTCACTAGTAGGTATGGAATTGAATAACCTAGATTGAAAACTCAGAGGAAACTTGACATTCATCAGTTCTAACCTGCTTGTGCTACACTGCAGGAAACTGCAGCCAGAAACTGAGTCTAGAGGCCAAGCTCACATATTAGTTGAGGATCCACAAGTTAGTTGTGGATCCCAGTTCCCTGGCTCCTTTATGCTGCTCTTTCGGATTTGTCAGCCCGGAGCTGGCCTGGGGCGGGGAGGTGCAGAGAAGCAGCCTATTATCTCTCCTGCCCAGAGTGTCCACAGGTTCCAAAATTCCACCTTCCCCCAACCATTCTAGAACACCCCAAACTTCCATTTCTTCCTAAGGACAGAGAGCAAAGAATACATCAGGTGTGAATGACCCCTAGACTCGAACCCTCGAGGAATATGCAAACACATAGTGGAGTTCCTTTAAATATAACAAATCTCCAACTTTGGGGAGGAGGGGAAATGGGTAGGTGGGAAGCAAAGGTTGTAAATTTAGAATTTAAAATTGAATTGTCTAAACTGGCAAAGTCTCACCACTTTCCAGTTGTGAGAGTGCACACAAATTGTGCTCTTTGAAGTAATGTCTTCGTTATGGCTGCTGGGAGCTGCAGCCTCTGCACACAGAGGTGTAGGTATTTAGACATGTTTTCTGGGATGCAAAGGCAAGTAAGGAGTGTTTACCATGGGCCAGCTACACGCCTTTGGTATTCCACTCGACACCCTCCTCCCTGCCTTAGAGGAAACATCTCTTCTGCATTCTTCCCAACCTATCACAGGACTTTCTGCCCTCTGGGGGATTGGGAAATTATTTCCTGCCCCTCCCTCTTTTACTTTTTCCCAAGGGAAAGAATCAATTCTCTTCTTGGTGAGGTTGGAGAAGGGTCCTAAACAGTGAGCTCTCTTTTTTAGGCTGACTGCACACAGGGTGAGACTTTATTTTCATTGCTTCTGCTTTACTATGGGAAGAACAGTTGAATCCCAGCTCAGGATCTGGAGGCTGATGTCTCTCTTCTTGCTCTCCAGAATTCATTGATTTGAGGCATGCGTCTGTTTCTGCACCTCCATGTTTCTACACCACAGACTCAGTTCTCCTCGCATGCAGGTCCAGACTCAGCTGAGTTTGTATCATTTTGAAGGTCATCTGGTTGCAGGTCCCCTTTCAGGACTCCTGCTCAACAATCAATAAAGCTGCTATATTCATCTGTATTTGGCTGAAATACCACTATTTCTCAATTGGTTCAGAACTAGAGAAGCTCCACTACCCAAGAGTTGAAATGGGTTTTAAAATGTAATCCAAGCATCTTATGCATGTAAAAAGCCAAAATCACATGCCCCTCCTGCAGCTGACCTTCCCAGACCCCACCCAGGTCCTGGCCACATAATAATGTGCATTGCCCAAGGCGGCTTGATTGCCTGGTCTGGCAGCTGGAGGAGTGGGCCCTGCACCTGACCTCACTGTGTCTTGGCTTTGTCCAAGTAGACCCCTTGCCTTCAATTGTTCTGTGCCTAATGTTTTGACTCATTTAGAAACACCTGCATCTTTCTTCCCCTGGCAGTGCTCAGAACCCTTTTCTTTGCTGGGGGCACTGTCACCAGTGTCTTGAGATGTGTTCCTGTTCTGGATCTGCCCCAGTGGACGGGAACCCGCACGTAGGTCTGCTGCCTCCCTGCCTCGCACTCTTTCTGCTCCCACCAGGGTGCATACCTCTGTGCATTACATGCTGGACTTCCTTTAATATCAGACTCTATTAACTAGAACAATAGTTTTATCTCATCCTGTGATTCAGAGATGGTTGCTAGGGAAACCAGTGGAGATAGGTTTAGTCTGTAAATCCTGTAATTGCCCTAAATTAGCAGCAATTCATGCTCTTGCTTCAAAAGGATTTGGACCGAGCCCACTGGGAAGCAGGTGAGTGGGGAAGAATAGTCACAAGTCGGCTCCCCTTGTGATCTGTTCACAATCCTCATACGGTGTTTTTTCCCACTGCTTTGCCAAAAAAGCTAAAGGGATTAAAGAGGGAACACTGCGGTGTCCTTCTAATGGACCAGGAAAGCTAGAAAAACAAAATAATGTAGTCCTTCTCTTCTTATGGATTCAAGTGGTCAGAGCTGAGTGACTGGAGGCTGGACTGCAGGTGATGGAGAGAGATAAGAGGTAAATAATCCATTTTATTTTAAAATGGATTCAGAATTCTATAACTGTAGTTTATAGGGGGCTAGTAACTCCAAATGAGGAGAAGCGAGGTATTTGGGGGGAGTCTTATCATCAGGAGAGATGGGTGGTCTAAGCGTAGGAGCAGAGAGTCGGGTTTGGAGGCACGCCCAGCATCGTCCCTGCCGAGCCTTTCCTTAATCCACAGCAGTATTCAGTGGGTCACCCACACGCTGCTTGGGCACTGCCAAAAATGAAGAACTCGCTCCTTCCCAGGGCAACCCTTTTTGTTTTAAAACAGCCCTGATTATTAGGAAATCTGCCTTCAATTGAACTGAAAAACAGGGTGCCAGGGCAGGGGGGGCACTGTTCCTCCTTCACTTGGCAGACTGGCTGAGCTCACAGAGGTTTCTTCATGAGACATGTCCTGCCTCTGTCACAGTGCCCATACCCAGCAAGCCACACCGGCTCAAGGGCCCAGAACTATCCAGGCAGTTGAAAAGTCCCATTTTGAGGCACAGGAGAAAAGCAGCAGGGAAAACACTGAACATTCCTTGATGTAGTGTTTGATTAAGAATAAAGGGCACAGCCTCTGTCTCTCGGGGCCCTGCAATGTTTGTGATTAAAAAAAGCAAAATCAAAGTGCAGACCCTGTTGCCCAGGATAAATGTCACATGCAACTCTTCTTTATACAAAATGGTTCTGAAAAATCATCACTACCGTTATCAGTGGAGATGACTCAGTATTCTAGATATAGTCAGTTATGCAAAGTCCAGGGAGGTCATTGTGCTATCTTTTGGAAACATAATAGTTCCATTAATGCAGCTGAATATCACATTTGCTCTGGGCAGCTGCATCCCACTGGTGACGCATGTTGAGCGCTACAGTCAGTGAAAACTTGCAGGGTATTTCTCCTTTGTAGGTGCAGTATCACATGATCACTAACCCCAGCTCTATTGGGACTATGGTGTCCAGGGTCCCTCCTAGCTCCTTGCCTGCTTTTGCTGTCAAGTTTGTAAGTTCATCTTCTGCATTTTAAAATTCAGGATGGCAGGCTAGTGCGATGGCTCCCACCTGTAATCCCAGCACTTTGGGAGGCGGATGCAGGAGGATCTCTTGAGCCTAGGATTTTGATCAAAACCAGCCAGGGAAACATAGGGAGATCTCATCTCTACTCAAAATAAAAATAAAAAAAATTAGCCAGGTGTGGTGGTGCATGCCCATAGCCCCAGCTACTCATGAGGCTGAGGTGGGAGGATGGCTTAAACCTGGGAGGTCAAGGATGCAGGTAGCCATGATCATGCCTCTGCACTCCAACCTGGGCAAAAAAATGAGACCCCGTCTCAGTAAAATAAAATAAAATTTAGGATTGCAAGGATTGCAAACTGCTGTCTCTGGTTCTTTGTTACTTGTCGTGGTCTTTGAAGTCTTAGGAGGTCACTGCCTATGCATAGTTGATGTATCTACACGGTCCCATTCTCTTCAGTTCTAATTTATCCAGCATGTTTAATGAGGTTAGATGTCTGATCTACCCTTTATTAATGTCTGTTCTTTCTTTTCCAATTCATCGACAGAAAAGTTGGAGGAAAGTCAGGAGCCGGGGAGTTCGCTTTCTCAGATCTGTTGAAGTAGCTTAATTAGTTTATCTAACAGTATACTGCCCTTGTGAGAGGTAACAATGCAAGATTTTGGAAAAAGACATCTAACGTGAGTGCTTATATTTTGCAGAGCCCTTTTGCATTGTTTTGTACTACTGGTTTTTATGCTACTTAATTGTTTTAAAACAGAGATTTATAAAAAATAGGCACAATTTGCTAAATTCTCATTCAATTCAGTTACTCTTAATGGCAAGACTAGGTTTATATGCCACAAAGCCATAACCCGTGTGCACCTCATTGTAGAAAAAGAATCCAGGAAGAATGAAATGCTTTTGAGTAGCAACTTTGAAAATTCCAAACTATGAAACAAAGGCATAAATCACTGTTAGAAGGTCTTTGGCTTTCCAGAAAGTCCAAAGCTCAAATGAAAAAGGCATCTTAGTTTTCTCTATGAATTCTGCTCAAGATTTACTAAGAAACTACCATATAAAACTAGGAAATACACAAAAGATGTATTTCTTGGAAGGGAGGGGTGTTAGTGACTTCAGCCTCAGATTAAAGGAGCCAGAACATGCCTGAACTGCCAGGAATGAGGGATGGAAAGACGGGTCCAGGTTCTGGGGCTGCATCCAGGGAAAACAGGTCAGTACTGCACACCTAACACCTGATGAGTGGACAGACACATGTCAGGAGAGAAGAGGAAAAAGGAAGGAATTCCCTGGGCTCCACAAAGAGAAGGACATGGGATTGATGTGAGGGCATGAGGGGTCAGAGAAGAGATAGTGATACATAATCACTTTTCTACATTTTTCTTTCAGAATAATGACCTAAAACTTAACATTGGCCCCTGCAATCAAAGTTTTAATATGAAAAACCAAGTACATGGCTCTGAAATTCCAGAGTTCCTTGGTGTGGAGTTAGGACTACAAAGAATCACAGCCAAAAACAACTAACGGTAACTCCCATAGCAATGCTCTATATCTAAGACGTAGATACATCCATCATATATACACTCTGGAGTGGTTTATGAAAAGGCACTTAGAACCATTCATAAAGAGATAAATGATAGTGCAAGGCGGCCGGACTCAATGGCCAGGAGGGGAGTTAGCAGTGAGCGCTCCTGGGGAGATGCTGAGGCTGGGTGGGCAGAAGGTATGTGAGGGGGGCTAAGGGAGCCCTCAGTGGGCCTGGGTGATAGTGTCCTCAGAATTTCTCGGTGTGTGTGACCTCTGCAGTTTGACTGTCTCTAAGGGAAGTTTGGATGATAAAGACAGCATCTCTGGATAAGAGGTAAGTCACCAGGCCAGTGTCCTTCACGTCCGGGACCCCCACAGAGCAACAGCTGGGAAAGTGTACTGTTACTACAGGCAGAGCAATCAAAATTCCATTCCAGAAATGTGTCCCTTGCGAATCTAGGTACCTGCTGCTTGCTCACTGTTCAATGGTAGCAGATATTTCAGTGTAGGCAGCTTAGATCTTCTCATGCATAGACAGGCTGCTTCCCACTTCGCCACCCAAGAAGCACCTGGAAACTGTGTGTGTGTGTGTGTGTGTGTGTGTGTGTATAGACGCTACTGGTATAAAGTGTCCAGTACCAGAGATGCTTAATGGAATGCAAGCTCCGTTCCTCAGAGCAAATACGGACTCCACTATCAAACAATATGCTTTGGACCCTGTCAAGAGGAAATTCCCTTAAAAGAGCTAAATATACTTTAACTTGGTTTCAGTTTGAATGTTTATATTCCAATGTTTTCTGCTTTTAAATTTAAAAGCTCTTAAAGTTAGAAACTACAGATTAGCATAAAGAAAATGATCAACATAATCCTTATTCCTACTGTATATTAGTATGTTGGTATCTATTAATATGTCAATGTCTGTCCATTTATGAAAATAAGACAAAATTATATACACTATATTTTTAGTCAGCTCTTTTTAATTACTACATTGTGAATAATCTTCATTGTCTTTTGTATATAATATTTAGTTGCCGCCTAATACTGTATTTTATGGCTGTACCATTGTTTATCCTCCATTGTTAAATAGCTAGGTGTTTTTGTTTGTTTGTTTGTTTGTTTGTTTGTTTTTTGCTATTAACACAATGTGGCAATTTATCTTTTCTTCAGAAGGGTTTTTTATTGTCAGAGAGCAAAAGGATGTTTAACAGCTGAAAGGTAAGAGGGTAGATACAAGTGACAAGAGTTTAGGATCTGCAATTAGAATACATTGCTTCAAGTCCCAACTCTGCCACTTACTAACCATGTGACCTTAAGCCAATCAGCTCAATCTCTCTGTGCCTCAGTATCCTCATCTGTAATATAAGAATAACAATACAGGACAGCACAGGAGATTGAGGAAATACACTTGAAAGTACCTTTTAACTGTACCTCACTATGAGAGATATGGGGGGAAAACATTATCTTCCATTTACTGTGAATCTCTCATTTGTCAGGCATTTTCCTACATCTTACATGCTTTATTTTATTTGATCCTCACAGCAAACCTGCAAGGCAGGGGCTATTTTTTATTACCCACATGTTACACAGAAAGGAAATGAGACAGGGGGATGATCTGCCCCATCACAGGCACAACGGTAGGAGTGGCAGAACAGGGATTCAGACCCAGGTCTGCCGGACCCACATCCCAGGCTCTGAGGTGGATACAGGGCAGAAGAGAAGCACAGTGTGGCAGAAGGACAGCTCCAGAGCCTTCCAGACCCAGCTCCCGGGGAGACGAAGAGAATCACTGGCTGGGACATTCCTGAGGCCAAAAAGCTTCTGACAGCCTGCTCACAGTCTTGATTCAGTGGGTCTTTTATTAGTCTTTAAAATGGGGACCACAGTCCTCATATGTATACAATATTTGTGCACTCCAGAGCGCTTTCCCTCCTGACAATAGCTCTGTGCTGTGGGTGGGGCAGGAATCTCATGGGGGAGCAGTGGCTCGTAAAGCATCATCCTATACCTTAGGACAGGGAAAACTGGAACTCTGGATGCCTGGTCCCAAATCATTTGAAATTTGAATAATTCCAGCTTACTGGAAAAGAAACCTGGCTTTTCTACTTGGTATCTGTGTAGCTTTGGGTAATTAATTTTATTTCTCAGATTTTCAGTTTCATCATTTCTTAAAAGAGATAAAAAACAAGAATAATGTTTATGTCGAGGATTGTCCTAAAATCCAAATGAGGTCAAGGAGGATATTAAAAATGCCCACCGCTGTGTCCCTCCCACCTCTAACGCGTGTACCCATGGCAGCCACCCAGCCCCTAGTGTGCTATGACCTATACCAGATGCCCCTTCCCACTCCACTATGGGTGACTGGACTGAAGTGGGCAGTTAACCTTGAAGGAATCCATCCAATGCTGAACCGAATCACTTGTATTCTGCTTCTGAGCTTTTTTTCACTGAGAACTGAGTTTTTAATTCTACTTAGTTTTCATTAATTTTAACTTAATAGCCACATGGAGCTAGGGGTGACCATAATGTACAGCTCAAGGTTATAAGTTTATTCTCTGGGAAAAGTAAAACAGAAGTCAAAGAACATTAAAAAAAAAATTGAGAGCTTTTCTTATCATGGGGAAAATTGGCACACTAAAGACACCATGGACTCAGAGAAAGGCCAAAAAAAAAAAAAATAATATATGAGGGAAAGAAATGGTAATGCCTGGAGGGGCCCATGTTAGCAGAATTCAATATGAAAGTATTAAAGAGAACTTCTGGTACTATGAGGAATGAAATATTATGAAATGTTTCATGCTATTAAATAAAGACAACCTGACAAAGCATACTTTTAATTTTCTTCCCAGGCTTGCAAGAAGTTATGTACTACTCTTGCACTACCACCTTCACCCCCCAAAAAGACCTGAACACACAGCAGTAAGTACCAAGTAGAGGTGAAAGGCAAGGTTGCCCTGCTGGGAAATGCTGATGTTACAACTGCAATCAAAAGCCAGCTAATAAGATGGAGAGATTAAGCCTGGGATCCCAGCGGTGGGCTAAAGTTTTTATAGGTGGGTAACCCTTTGGCTCTCAACAAAAACAAATCTCCTCTCTAGAGAAAAGCTTCCTCAGTTTAGGTCCTTAGATTTCCATGGATTAAGCAACAATATATGATCAGTCAATAAAATATAATCAATGAAATATAATCAAACACACAAGAAAGAATCCACTATAAGCAAGAGGCAGAAGAGACGAGGTATGCTATATTTCAACCTCTAAGAACTTTAAATACGGGAATGATAATATATGAAATGTATAATAGTTATTATAAAATTCATTCAAAAAGTCTAAAGTCACAGAATAAGCATGCAATGATAGACTACAAAAAATGAAATGGTAGATTTGAAAAAGACTTAAACATAACTTTTAGAAATGAAAAATGTTATTATTAAAACAGCAGAAGAAAGAATTAGTGAAGTGGAAAATAGTGTTGAAGAAATTAAACAGAATATAGCACAGGAAAATAAGACAATAAATAAGAAAGAAGGATCAATAGTCATTATCGGTTTCAAATAAAGATAACAGATTGAACACATACATCTAATTTTACTCCCTTCCCCAAACCTATTAAAACTACAGCAAAGAGATTTTAAACAATCATATAAACCCACAAGGATGGGCAAAAAAGAGATGAGACAACAGCAACAAACTTCTGGAAAATGGAAGGCAAATGAAGAACTGATAACAGAGTTATCAGAGCTAAGAAAACCGAATCCTAAATTGGTGGTGGGGAAATCAATGAATCAACTGAATTTGCATTGGAACACAACACAAAGAAAAAGTAAAAGAAAGAATATAATATAGTAAAGAGCATAAATTAGCATAATAGGAATTAAAATAGAGAACTACCAAATCAAAAGTTCTTTAGAAAGACTATTAAAGATAGATTAGTAAGATTAAGAAAAGAGAAGGTATAAATAGGTATGAACAAAGGAACATATCTACAGATAAGCAACATTAAAGTTTAAGATTTTAAAAAGTAAGTCTTTTTAAAAAATATTTTAAGTACAAAAAGATAGTAAGAATAATCTACACTACTTTATGTCTATACATGGGAAACAATTTAGAATACCCAGAAAAATATAACTTATTAAAGTGATTGAAGAAGAAATGGAAAACCTAAATAGCCTTATAATCATTAAATAAGTTAAAACAGTAGTCTAAAATTTTTCTGCAAAGAAAATAAAAATCTCAATAATTTTAGTGACATGTTATTATTGCATTAAATAGAAAAACAAATGTTCAAGAAGAGCGAAGACATTCTGAAGACAAACAGGATTAAGGAATGTGCTTTTCTATATTGCAAACCTTATTAAAAAGCTAAAGTAATTAAAACAGTATGGTTTTGAAGTAAGGATAATCAAATTGACCAATGGAACAGACTAAGAAGCTCCCAAATCTCTCTCTGTCTCTGTCTCTGTGTGTGTGTGTGTGTGTGTGTGTATATATATTTGCTATATAAAAAACATGTAAAAATATTTTTATAAATATATATAAACATATATAAATCATGTTTATATTTTATTTCTATGTTATTTCTAAATATATTTTTTCTATATATATAAACAAAAAAATGTTTATATTTTATGTTTATTATATATAAAATAAATACATAAACATATTTTATGTTTATTATATATAAATATATATATTTATATATAGCAAATATATATATTTGCTCAGTGAAGGATGTTGTGTTGTAGATCATGAGTGGCTCATTCAATACATGGTGCTGAGAGCATCAGTTATATAGGAAAAAAAATTAAGCTCCTTATTCTGTAATATACAAAAACTAATTTTTGATGGAATAGAATTTTAATATAGAAGGCAAAGGTACAAAACTTTTAGAACTTTTAGAAGAAATTTAGAATATTTTTATAATCTTGGAATTTATTTAAAGAATTGTTTAAAAAGACACAAAAAGTACCCATTAAAAAAGAAAACATTGGTAAATCAACTGCACAAATATCATCAGAAGGTACCATAAATGAAAATATAAGGAATTCATATCCCGATTAATCTTGATCATGGTCTTAAGATTTCCAGCTTCCAGAACTGTAGGAAGTAAACGTCTGTCGTTTAAGTTACTCTGTCTACGGTATTTTTGTTATAGTAGCCTGAGCTAGGACAGCTTTAGATAAGCCTTTGGGGAACATAGATGAACCTACATCACTTGGTTCTAGAACGTTCTGTGGTTTCAATGTGGAAACCTAGAGAATAACTAAGGCTGGGAAAAGAAGGACCACACTGGCGGGAGAAGTTGGTGACAAGAGGTAAGAAGTGGGCAACCTGGGTGCTAATTCTTGTTTTTTCTTCCCCATCCTCGTGACCCTGGCCAAGTCACCGGGCCTGTTGTCTTTTCTGTAAAGAGAGGGGCTCAGTTCTCATTTGGATTCAACCTTTCTAATGGAGCATTTAAACATGGAGGAGGAATTTTTTGGTTGTCGCAAGGATTAGGGGACCCTGCTGGCTAAATATCCTCCAATGTGTGAGACAGTTGTACCCTAAATGCCAGTGTGCCATTGAAAAACATAATCTCTAATGATGTTTGCTGATGGGTCAGGAAACATCTGGATACATGCAGGTCTACACCCAAACCCACGGGTCAGATGGCTGCTGTCCAAACATGAGGATCTTTAGGGCTGCAGATGAGATGCTCTGTTCTCATTTATGTCCTGCTGGGGGGCTCACTCGTCCTTGCAGGAATAAGATTTAGCTGAATTTGATTGAAGTGGACTATTACAAACCATTTGCTCCCTTGTTCTGACAGCCAGCAGGAGTAGAAAAATGGCTTGCTCTGGTACTAACTTTCATTGTCAGAACCCTGCGTGCAGTGCTTTATCATCGTTCTGTTCAAAGCTAAGCAGTGCCCTCCTTGGGACACTCTGGGAATGTACAGTATTAGCTGCTCTGAGAAAATGCCTTGGCTGCAAGGTGAAAATACTCTCTGGCTGTGGCTTGAGCCAACTGGGTCAGCGCCAGCCTGTGCAGATGTCTCTGCAGACAGAGGAGTCCCTCTGGGAGAAGGCAGCCCATGCTAGGGTGCATAGATTGATGAGAGGAGCGAGAACTGTATTTCTGTCCTTATTTGCTCTGCTGGCCAGGTGCTCTTGTGCATTGCACAAGCTGTACAACAATACCTAGTGGCTGGACCCTCTCTTTCTCTACCAGTTCGGCAATCTACATTTGGCTTCATCCAGGAGGCTCTCTCCCCATGGTTGCCTAAACCCGAAAGCAAAATGTTTGGGTCCCACCTACTTCTCAGGCTCTAGTTCTAAAGAACGGGCCCAGGTATCCGGACTCCACGGCCTGACATTTACTGCTACGTACACTCTGGTTCCAATTTGCTTTTCTACTCACTGTACCCCAGACTCTCTGCTAAACAGGCTACTTTAGTCATTGCCTCCTAAATAATGCTTGTCAAGTTGCATCTCCAGATTCTCATACTCTTCCCATATCCTCACCTTTTACCCTGCTATTTCAAGGCTTGGCACACTTTCAGTCCTCTGGGAAGCCCTCTCAATTGCCCCCGCTTGGGAGCTACTGAAAAATGTCATCGTACCTCCGGAAACCTTGAGTCTTAAGAAGATTTTAAGTTCCTTGAAGGTGGAAACCTAATGAGAAGACTTGGCCTTGAGTCCCCTCTACTTAAGAATCATTTCAAGCAATTACCATGGAAACAAATACCTGTCCTCTTGGATCAAAACAGACAAACAAACAAACAAAAACTGTTAAAGAGCAAGGAATTTGGCGCCCTGCCTAGGTTGGCAGTGACAGCGTCAGAACAGGGTTGAGGCCAAATCCATGAACCTCATTTAGTTAGTTGCCCCTGAACTTGGCATGGAATGCCTTGGCCCATATTAAAGAAAGTGCTTCGCTCTGGGGACACTGGTCAGCCTGAGGCCCATGCTCCTTAGTGCCACCACAGGAAACCTTCTCTCTCCCTCTGAGACCATATGGACTGAAGCTCTGGGCTTACTCACTTCCTGAGTCATCCAACCTCACGTGGCCATAAAAACATCCACGTCCTTATAGGCGGAGGCCTTACAGATAGGTTGTTGAGTCAGATTTATGGGTTTGGGAAAGAGATGCTTCGGATGGTTTTAAAACCTTTGGTGAGTTTGCAGAAGTCCTGGACTCAAGTCCACCATCACTCAGAACAGAATGTTTCAGAAAATGCCTGGAAAAGAGAGTCTCTTTGCTGAATGACCTTAGTAATGTACTCATTCCCCAGCTAATGACGGAGCCAGTCTGTGTTCCAGGCACAGTTCTAGTTTCTGGGAATATACCTGGGAGCAAAACAGACAGAAGTTCTGCCCTTGGGAGCCTCCACTCCAGCTCCTGGTTAAGTCTGTTTTTCACATGATCCAAGTACTTTGGCAGGTGTTAGGGCTGTAGGAGGGATGGCACGGGAGCCCCTTGGGTAGGGGACATGGCAGACACCTCTCTCAGAAACATTGCCTCAAGCCTCATTGTTCAAGTCTGGTGTGTGGACTGGCAGCATCCGCACCTCCAGGGATCATGGTAGAAATGCACCATCTCATGCCCTTCTCAAGACCTTCTGAGTAAGAAACTGCACTTTGTAATAAGATCCCAGGTGAACTGTGCACAGAGAAAGGCTTGAAAAGCCTTACTACAGGACACCAAATCCCACGAGCTGTCCTGCAGTAAAAGGGAACAGAATGAGAAAATGCATTTGGGAAAGCGCATCCCATGCCTCCCTTGCAGATTCAGAAAGGCTGTCGGCTGAAGACTGAGACTCCCTCAGAAAGAAATGTGCTTAAAAATCCAATGCTCCTCCAGCATCTCTGATGGCTCAGCAACAGACTACCAACTGTAATCACTCAACAGAACCAGCATCCTGTGAAACACACCTTGGGAAACCTGTAGTGGACCCTCTGGCATTCACAGATGCAACTTTCTTGGCTTCAGTGATTGCAGATGGAGCAAGCCCCTGGGGTGATAACTGGCAGTTTTGCTGAGGAACAAATTGGAATCATGCCTGTTGCCAGGCTCGGGCTCTGGGCCAAGGTCTCAGCTTGGGACAGAGTGAGGATGGGAGGGCTAGAAAGATAGAGGGGACCCAGAGGCGGCCAACTGCTGGTTAACTTGTGGCATAAGGAGGATACAGAAAACACTGCATTCCATAGCTGAAATGTGTATTTGGAGAAATATAGGAGCCAATAAAAGCATGTCCTATTTGTTATTTGGGGGATTCAAGGTCATGGGCTATATATATTCCACAGGTGTCAAGAATCTGATGATGATGCTGATGGCAAAGACAAGGACAGGTAACTTTTTAAAACTTACTATATACCAAGCACTGTCCTAATTCATATGTTCCCTACAGCAAGGCTAAATGGTACAATCCTCATTTCTGCAGATGAAGAAATTGAGGCACAGAGCTGGCTCCTTGTTTTAATTCCTTTCACGCCGAATGTGACTTCTGAGACCTAGGTGACAGGCAACTGACTGGCACAGACCGAACTGGCCAGTGACGGAGTGGCCCATTTATCCCCCTAGCCAGCCCCGCAAGGCTGAAAGCCTTGCTCAGAGCCCCATCCCTGAAGTGGGCAAGATTCAAATTTGTGCCTTAGCAAAACTGCTGATTATCACACCATGAGCTTACTCCTTCTGGAACAGCGTAAAGCAAGACTACAGAATCCCCTTTGGAGGAATGTCCACACTGTTCCCAATTTGTGGGTGCCACTTAGGTGTGAAGCAGCCCTAATTGGGCAGGTACAGGCTGGAGTGACCTCAGTGGCCTGGGAGGGGACACTTGGTTTGCTCTGGGGCAGGCATAGAAGACTCAGCACACTGCTAGACTACAGGGAGGACTATGCTTGGATTGTAAGGTCTGGGATCTTGTCACAATGCTGGTCTGCAGCCACTGTGTGGCCTGTGACAGGCTCTTTCCCTGGGTCTGTCTTCTCAGTGTTTGAAAATAGAGATACAGCCCCCGCACCTGGTCCTGGGCTGCACCTTAGGTTTCAACTCAATGACTGCTTTTCAGGAGGTCCCGCCAGGGCTCCTTGGGGGTTATGGCTGCTCCAGGCTGGCAAATCCAGATCTTATGAGACGTGGCTTAACCCTCCCTCTCTCAGGGACATGCAGAAGATCTGTTGCTTCCAAATTGCACCAACACACATGCCTAGAACCCTTGTAATGAAGCTGGAACTCCTGCTGTGCGGTCAGAAAAACCCAAGAATAAACTGACTCTGCTTCTTGGGATGACACTAGGAATTTGCCAATCTTCACTAGACAGTCCCTGGGGCCTAGAGCCAATGCATTCAGTTTAGAGACAAAGTATAGAGTGGTGATAATGAAGTCAGCCGGGCACAGCCTTGAGTGCTGGCTGTGTGACACAGGACAAGTCACTCAACCTCTCTGAGCTCCAGCATGCCCATTGGTAATCGGTATAAATGAAAGTACGTATATCATGTGACTGCTGTGAGGTGCTGGCACATTATCAGTGCTTTGTAAAGAGCAGCTATTACCCTTGTTGTTGCTTGGACACTGGTTATGAGAGGGGAATAGTTTTAAATTTTGCTTTTTATAAAACATCAACAAATTTCTGAAGGCATTTTCAAATGAAACTAAAATATATATTTCTCTTCTTATAAAGTTAAAATTTTTGTATGAGGTTAGGCACAATTTTTAAATTAACAAATAGCAATCAAGGGCTTCTAAACAATTCCAAGGACTCCCCTGGTGCTCTATTCCGCTCGTCTTCCACCGTCTCCCTCCTGGCAGCAGTCGCTAACATTTTTGTATGGCTCACCCTGGAGGCCGGCACGCTCAGTGTCTCCCAGTCAGGAGCTGCCAGCTCTCCCCTGCAGCTGAAGCCCTCTTGCTGTAGGTTGTCCCTTTGTCCCAGAGCACTAACCCTAACAGGGAAATCCCTCATTTCTTCACTAACTTCTAGGTTGTTCCCTGCCCATTAATGTGGAGCTGGAGAAGCAGGGTGCGCAGGACCTTATAACAGGGACTGGGAGCAACAGCTCAAGATTCAGTCCAACTTTGGCTTCCTTGACCCTCCTGTCCCAGGGCCAGCATCAGGGAGGGAGGAAGAGGACAGAGGACGGGGACAACAATCAACAGGGCCGTGTAAGCACACAATTCTCATGCATGACTCCTCCGACCTCCACAGGGGGTAAGGCCAGGCTCACGGCCACACAGCAGTTGAGCCAGAAGAGCAGCGTTTTTGCTTTTTCATCTAACAATGGCACCATCTATACAAAATTTTGGGTAGGAAGGGCAATGCCTCTATCAGGACTCACTGGTGACAGGAGCAGCAGGAGCTAAATTGGCTGAGTTGAATCTGGCTGTTACTTCCTAGCTGTGTGACCTTAGGGAAATCACCCAACCTCTCTGTGCCAACAATTGTGCCTATCTCACAGGATTCATTTAAGGAGTAAATAAGTTGATAAATATCAAGTGATTAAAATCCTACCTGGCACATCCATAGCAAGGACTCTATACATGCTAGATATTATGTTGGTGGTTGTTAAGCCTCATGAAGACAGGAGTCTTTGTTGGTTACTGGTCTGTGTTAGAACAGCGCCTCATCTTAATAGGCGCTCTATAAACGGTTGTTGGGTGAATGAATCAATTTTCAAGGTAAAACTTTTGCAATGCAGCCATTGTTTATCTTGGCCAGCAGAGGGCAGCAAATGGCTGTGACCGATTAACTGTCTAGGCAAGAGTGGTTTTAATTTTGAAAGCTACCAGAACTGTCCCTCCTGAGCCAGTTAGGGAAACAGAGGTTCCCATGTACCTGTACAACTGCCCCCGATCCCTCCCACCCACCTTTGCGCACGTTAGAATGATTGTCAGGCATTCAACTCACAAAAAATCTTGGTTCCATTTCTTCTCAACTTACTTTCAATTTCCTTCCTTCCTCCCTCCCTTCCACTATCCCTGCTTTTCCTCCCCTCTCCTTTTTCTCTAATCATCTGCTTCCCCCCACTCCCCACACTCACTCCTCTGCATCAAGCTAGTATACTGTACTTACTCCCAAATTTTATCAGTACAGCTGCAGCTTGTACTGCAAACCATGACGTCTAGAGTAAATCCTTACACAATATTCTTGCCAATGATGAATGCTGCTAAATGTAGTATAATTTTTTAAAAACATGTGATTTGAAAACTCTAGACCCAGAGAGGTACTACAGTTTGGCCAAGAACGCACAGTAGCAATTGGGGTAATGTTAGAGCCATAGCCGCGGACTTCCACTGTCCATTACATAGCCCCATCATTCACACTCTCTTTTGCCAACAGGAGTCTCATGGGGTCCCTGTTTGCCATCCAGTCAATGCAGCCATCGGCTTCTGGACCCAGACACCTTTCCCCTGCACTGTGGCACAGAGGAGCAGACTGCTTTGGAGGGCAGCTCCCTGGAAGCTCCAGGGACCCTGGCCAGGCGGCCACTGCCACGAACTTCTTCTTCAGCTCACTCTGCCTGCGGCTCCCCTGCGGTGTTTGCTCTGTGCTTCAGTGCAAGTTCATCCTCCCCTGGTGGCGCATTTCATTGTCACGGGCAGGACCCTCACTGGCAGTCTGAGGTGAGTTCCTGGGGAGCCTCTGGGTCTTGATGGTGCCTTCTGACACCACTTGTGGATGGAACGGCTCCAACACCCAAGCCTGACCACTGCTCCAGGGATCACCCAGCCTTCCTTCCCAATTATGATCCAAAAAATCACACTGGGAAAACCACCTGGAAAAAATATTTAATTGATCTCCCAACTGGAAAACCAATTCTTTATGAATCGATGAGTTTAAAAAAAAAAAACTTAAAAAGGGAATTTTTAAAACTAGAAAAAATTTATGGGTGATTTCTTATCTTTATTATCTCAGGGAATATTTCTTTAAGCATGAAAGCAAAACCGGAAATTATAAAAGAAAAAATGTACAGGTTGACTACCTAGAAATTTAAAAGCTCTATATCCTGGCGAACATCTAAATCAAAATTAAAAGCAAATGAGAAATGGAGAAAAGTTTAGCTACATATGGAACAGACAAAGGATGAATATAGTAAATCAGAGTCTCAGAGGAAAATGGATGAAGAATCTGAACTGACAACTTAATAATATAAAGTCATAGGAATATGAAGCATGCTCGATGTTACTGGTAATGAAGTAAATGCAAAATTCAATTTCTGCATCTTAAAGTTGGAAATTTCAAAACTACATAGCGTCAGTGGGGATGTGGGGCCACAGGCTCTCTCATTCTGCTGTTGTCGCAGTTCTGGAGGGCTCTATATGCTTACAGGTGTCCATGATAATGCTTTTCTGTGTAGCCTTCATCACTATTGACGTATTTATCACCTATTGCCTCCTTCCTCCTGCCTTCCTTCACCAGGTCAATATACTTCATGATGATAGGGACATTGTTTACTGATCTGACCCAAATGATTAGAATAGCACCTGGCCGGGCCAGGCACAGTGACTCATGCCTGTAATCCCAGCACTTTGGGAGGCCGAGGTGGGCAAGTCACAAGGGCAGGAGTTCAAAACCAGCCTGGTCAACATGGTGAAACACCGTCTCTACTAAAAATACAAGAAATTAGCTGGGCGTGGTGGCAGGTGTCTGTAATCCCAGTTACTGAGGAGGCTGAGGCAGGAGAATTGCTTGAACCTGGGAGGCAGAGGCTGTAGTGCGCCAAGATCATGCCATTGCACTCCAGCCTGGGCAACAGTGTGAGACTCCATCTCAAAAAAAAAAAAAAAAAATAGCACCCAGCCGCAAATTAGATGTTCAACATATGCTTATTGAATGAATAATTGATCTTTAACCCAGTAACTCTTAGGAACTGATACTAAGGCAACAATGAGTGATGTGCAAAAATGATTTATATCCAAGGATGTTCATTTCAATATATATTGTAACTGAACTTTGCAAACCACTGAAATGTCCAATAATAGCGGATTAGTAAAAATTGTGACACATCCTTATTAGAGATGATAATAATAAGGTCATTAAAGTCATGTTAGAGAAGACAACATAATAACATACAAAGATTTCCTAGATATAATATACTATGAAAAGGGCAGGAATTACATATATGTATATATATAATTCCTAATTCCTGTCCAGAAATTCATTTTCTATGTATAATACAATCTTTTAATTTATATAAATCTGCAAATATGTATGGAATAACTTGTGTGAGAGCATACTGACATTTGAACAGTATCTTTGGATAGAGCAGTTGTAAAAAGTTAACATGTTTTTCTTTACTCTTTAATGTATTTTTGCAAAGTTTCTGCAATAAGTAAGTTTTGTTTTTGAGACTGGATTAAAAACAGTGTAGCAGAGGCCATGGGTGCCTCACCCTTATTCTTCAAGCTGGCCCTAGTTCCAAGTAGCTAAGAGCCTGGGGATGGCTCTCTACCTTCAAAGGGTGAGAGTGAGTGGCGCTCTCTCACAGCTGCCTCTGCCCCAGGGGCAACTCTGCAGCGTGTTCCTCACAGCTTGGCAGAGGCTCCTGGCAGTGGACCTTGGTGGCTGTTCTTTGTGTTCCCTTCTTCTCAGCCTCACTTCTCCATGCCATCTCAGTGCTTCCTGGCATCACCTTTCAAGCCAGCTACTTGCACACAAATCCATTTCCCAGAGTCTCCTTTTGGAGGAGCCCAGGCTAAAAGGCACAAATGCTGTTTTTAAAATTCTGCTCGCTCTGTGTAAAGAAAGTTAGCCAAGCACGGTGCTGTGGAAAGAGCTCCTGTCTTGGCTGTTTCTGTCTGTAGTTCACTTTCAATCTCTCAGCATCCCTGAGTTGAAGAGAGATCTGACTTAACTGGGAGGGAAGACCAAAGGGTTTCTGGATACAGGAGCCACCCTGGGGAGCTTAGAGCCTCAGAAGAGGCAAAGATGTAAGTTAGCAAAGATGTAAGTTATGAGAAGGGGTTGTGCAAATAACTGAAATCAATAAACCACCCCTGCGATGCCAGCACATCGCTCACAGCAGAGCTGCATCAAGCGCCTACCACTGCCATAGGATGCCATTAAAACCTACTCTCCTTTATGAGGATTAGAATCAGGGCTGCTGAGGACTTCAGAAATCATCTCGTTCAGGTGAGGTAGAGGAGAGGGGTAGGTTTCCTAAGGGTCCCAGAGCAAGAGTTAGAGGCAGAGCCAGGACCAGAACTTAACTGAAAAGCAATAATCCAAGGTCCGACTTGTGTTTTGAGGATTTGCTTAGTGATGGATGTCATTCTCAATTTGGCCAGAAGAGGGCAGACACTTGCCATTCATGGAGGTGAAGAGCTTGTTTTTATGGCTGGGCTATCATCTCCCAATAAGGTCATTTGGTTCTAGTGAGAGTTGCAGCTCACAACATTCTTGACTCTTCTGCTGTGAATATGCTACTGAAAAGACACTGACGTTCAGAGACTGAAGTTCTTTTAGTTCCAACTCTGACACTGTGATATGTGATCTTGCGCAGGTCACTTCACCTCTCTGAGTCTCACTTCTTTACTCATGAAGTAAGATCTCTACTCTGGGCCGGGCGCAGTGGCTCACGCCTGTAATCCCAGCACTTTGGGAGGCTGAGGCAGGTGGATCACTTGAGGTCAGAAGTTCGAAACCAGCCTGTCCAACATGGCGAAACCATGTCTCTACTTAAAATACAAAATTAGCCAGGCATGTTCGTGCATGCCTGTAATCCCAGCTACTCAGGAGGCTGAGGCAGGAGAATCGCTTGAACCTGGGAGGCAGAGGTTGTAGTGAGCCAAGATCGTGCCACTGCACTCCAGCCTGGGCAACAAGAGCAAAACTCCATCTCAAAAAAAAAAAAAAACTCAAAAAAAAAAAAAAAGATTTCTACTCTGTGACTGAGAAGGTGGCATTAGGGGGAAATATGTAATTTATAAAGTTACAAATTACAACACACATCCCTGCTGCTAAATTCTGTGTCTGTGTGTGTGTGTGTGTGTGTGTGTGTGTGTGTGCTTGTGATGGAGAGAGCTGGACAAAGGAGAGAGGCCTTGGCCAAAGGAGGCTTTTCTGGTCTCAGGTGAATATATATATTTGTAAATTCTCCAGCAATTGAAACAAATCCGCTTTGTACTTGGAAAAGACTTAACCACTTTTACTTCTATTTCAAATTGTACTTTTTTAAAAGCTAAAGATGTCCCTTAACCTGTGTGTATGAGAAAAGTAAAATATAACAGGGACATATGTAAAATCCTACCATTAAGTTAAAAATATTGCTGAATACAGAGAAGGTATTGGTAATACTGATTTTTAAAACTAAGGATTTTACTGGTTACTTGGTCATGAGAAGCAAAAAAATGGGAAGTATTTTTTTTTTAAATCCTGTACCATTTTCCTAGGACATCAAGCCCTAGCACAGGAAGGGGCATTTTCACACTAATCTGTGCCAGCTGGAGCAGTCCTGCCATCTGATTATCATATTTTGGAACACTGGGAAGCTAGGATGCAGTTAACAGGTAAGTAGTAATGGGAGTACTTTCTAGAAACCATGTCTGGAGGCAGGGTTCAGGAACCGAGATGCTGAGCCTGGGGAAGGGAAGACTTGAGTAGGGCAGGCCCTACAAAAAGGGATTCCATCAATCCAAATAAGTAAAAGCCACAAAGAAAAAGTCTGGTCTCAATAGCAAAGGGCATTCTTTTCTGAGAGGTCAATGTGTTGTCACAGGAGCCAGAATGCTCTGAACACTTCAAGACATGCTTAGAAGGCCCCTCAATGTCAGTGGAAAAGGGGCTGCGGATGTTATCTGAGAAACCAAGTTATCTCTGTACAACAAAATTAATCACGTATCAAAACACAATGGAGAGAGAGCCTGCAGAATTGAGATGGTTCCCGGAGCACTACAGGATAAAAGGGACCTTGAAATACAGAAGACAAAGTACAGGCTCATGAATGTCTGGACGTACCAGCAAGCTGAGCCTGACCAACCACACTGACATCCTGATGAGTCGGCTTGAATCAAGACGGGTTCCAAGTAATTCAGGGACACGCAGCAGACAGAGATAGGGATTAGTCAAGGGTGTTCACTCGCTCACTCATCAACTATCCCGATTGAATTCCCACACTATGCTAGGCACTTTTAAGGAAGCTGTGTACATTTTCTGTGGAGGCACAGGGTTAGGACATTATCTCTTCCAAGGATACCAATTTCTCTGTGCATTTATTCCTTGTCTACCAAAAACCTTCTATTTCCTCTTTTAACCTCCATGGTTACCTGCAAATAGGAAGGAAGGAAGTCTATGATGATGGATGGAGCCATGAGATATGTACATTCTTTACTGTAAAAGATCACACAGAAATTCTAGTTTATAGATTCCCCAATGTGACCATTCAGCCTTTGGGAGCCTGATTCAATTTGAAAGAGTAGATAAAATGTAGTTTCTAGAACTGCCAAAAGTTGAGGATGAGACCCAAGACCAGGGTGTGGCCACTACCCTGTGAACACTGGGAGGTCCCCCAGCCTCCCCTCACATTTCTCTGAAACTTTTCAAAGTTACCTCCTGGGACCCCAGGCGTGTGAATTCCAAGGGCCCCATCAGCTCTGAGATTATAGGCTGAACTCAGGCATCAGAATTGCTAGAGAGCTTTATCTCAGTTCTGAGAAATGGTTAAAACTACCCTTGGCAGTCACATGTGGAACGACTTATTTCATTACTATGGGTATTTTCCTGTAGGAACAATGCATAGTGAAAACCCAGTGGGATAACCGACATAAAACTGATTTTGTTTTCTATTTGATATAGCAATTGCATTTTACGTGTTTGTTGTATCTATCTACTGGTGAATCTTCTTATGTTTTAAAAACAGACGCCTGGAAAATTTTATACATTTTTCCTATAATCTCCTTTAAAGCATGAAACATGTTTATTATGACAATGTATACAACTGGTATTCATGGCCAATAACAAATTTTTTTCTCTAGGTTGATGGTCCTTAATAAAAGCATTTTCTCACCTCTTGAGTTTCCACCTCTCTTTCCACTGACTGAAATGGGCTGCCCCCAACCTGTATTCTTGAAACTGAGACTTCTTTAGTGAAACTCCACCACCCACCCCACATTGGCGGAGAAGACGGAACACCCTGGGGACATACTGCAACCCCTCTCTGGACCTCAAGTTTCTCCTCCACTGTCCATCTGTTGTTCTCTCCTGTCTCAGGATGAAAGTGTCCTTCTTTTACTACTTCAGTGCTAACTCATCAACTTGTACTCTTGGTCCCAAAACTCTGGTTTTTTTGTGGCTTACATTAGCTCCTGCATCTTCCCTTCATGGCTGCCTCTCACCCTTCAGGTTTACAAACGTAGTTCACTTCTCTGTGGACTAAAATCACAAGCCTCCACTTTGGCTCTTGTTGGAGCAACCATCTTGCCTCCTTCCTTCCCATCACAATTGCCCATTGACTCTGCTCCACCTCTCTGTCCACCTTCCGCCCTCGCCACTTGAGGTCACACACATCCAAACCACCAAATCCAAGAGTCTTGGATCCCTAAACACTGCGGAACCTCTCAGCACATGTAACACTGTTTTTTCTTCTTTTTTCCTACTGAATCTGGTTCTTCCTTTGAAACCGCACATTTCTCTGATTCATCCACCTTATCATCTTCCCCTTTCCTATCGAATATGGCTGTGTCTGGCTCACCACTCCTGGTGGTCATCTGCTTGATGCTTTGCTTTGCTGCTCTGCCCAGTGTGCTTCTCCTTCTCAATGGTGGCGGCTGCCAAATCTGCTGGACCCCTCAGTTCTAACTAACTTTCAGCTCATCATTTCCTCCAAGAGACCTCCAAGGCTTTTAAAACCCAGCCCAGGCAAACCCAGACTCATCAGCCTGGCCTGCCCATTGTGCTAGATCTTTTCTGATTGTTTGCCCCATTCAAAATGGATTCTCCTTTCTTTGGGGATGAACACCGATCTATCGGGTTGAGCCCCGAGCAGTCATTTGACTTGACTTCCTGGTTCCCGTTGACTGGCACAGGGACAGCCTCCTGCCTAAGGCTCCTAGTATTTAAGTGAGAGAGACAAAGAACTGGATAAAAAGACTCAGTAGTGAATATACTGCTCTGTAAGAGAAAGGTGCATGGATTTCTGGTGCCTGGGGCCCCTCAGAGCTGCCCCACTTCCCATCTTTCTGGTTAATTGAACTCTTCCACGGATCTTTCATACATGCTAGGAAAGTTCATATACACTAGGAAAGTCTCTCTTTTACCTAAGCTTGCTAGAGTTGGCTCCTACTTAGAGAACTTCTTTAAGTAGTGGGTCCACTGACACTTGTGACCCAAGAATCTCTCATTCTGTCTGAAACCCCACCATTCCCTTCCCCAGTGAGGGCTTGAAATGACTCTTTCTGTGCAACCCACATCCAGAACATTCAAACCTTGTGCGTTTTGTCTCCAAAATAATCCTCTCCTCTAAGTCCTTTACTACTGCCCTGGCTCCAGTCTCTGGTCTTTTCTGGGCCTGTCCAGCCTCTCCAGGCTCCAGCGGTCATTCTGATCATATCACTTCCCTGCCTAACATCTGAGGCAAAGGCTTGTAACTCTTACCACGACATTAAAAACCCTTGTCTGTCTGGCTCTCAGGGGCACAGGGCTCATCATCTGCTATTTCCATTCCTAAGTGCCAGCCAGGCCTGATCGCCGACCTCATGCAAACACTGCCATGCTTTGCATCTTCTGTGATTTTTGTACTGCTGATCCCTTCGCCCTTCGGCTCTGGTAAAATCTCTCTTCTTTAAAGGCCTATCTCAGGTCCTTTCCCTAACCCGGGGGATAGAGAAACATTCCCTCCCTCTTCTGGGACAGGAGTTCCCTGCTAGACTGGGAGGCCTGGCTTCATCTGATTCCTGGCACTGCTGTGGTTGATGGTGAATGGATATTGAGTGTGCAGGACTCTACACCATCCAGTGTCTACCAGGTCAGGAAAAGGCCTACAGAGAATAGCCAAAGTCAAAGTATTTACTACTGTCACTGCTTACCATGCTTTAAGCCAATATCAGGAAAAGGAAAGGCTGGGGGTGCTGAGTGGTGAATTACATGGACTGTACCCCAGAACTCCAGACTCAGTGTCTGAAAAACAAGATGCTCATGAAACTGATTTTAGACTCCAGGAAAAACACATTTACATGGCTTATTGTTCATAAAAAACACTTCCATATACATGAACTGATTGAAATTTTCACTGTGACCCCAGTAAGCAGTTAAAGTTTATGAATGTAAGTGAGGAAACAGCCAGGTCAGAAGTAAATCACAGACCTTCAACAGAAAACGGTGTTCCTTCTCTCTGCTACCTGCAGTGCAAGTGTTAAAATGCAATCAAAAAGTCTACTGGGGGAGGGTCTGAATAAGGCAGGGGTTCTGTTCCTAAAGCACATGATGTTTTCCCCACCTTTGTTGTCACACATATAAGAATCCATTGCCAGCCTAGAGGGGCTAACTACACAGGACAGAAAACGTCACCCTTTCTCCAAGAATACATATTATCCCCAAACGCTTTGATTTGATGATAAAGTATTTCAGATTTTCATAAACCTATTTCCCCCATCAACTCCCAGGCCTAGGTGCAACCTGGAAAATATTCTGCATGCATGTGTGAGTTTCAGCAGGAGGGGCTATGCATATACACATCTGCATATACATACAGGTTTATTTAAATGATTGGATCTATACTTTTGGAGGCTATTTGATGTATCTTATCAAAATAAAACACGTTTTAAGCAAGAGGTTAAAAAAGCTTTTCAGACCCAAAGGCCATTTAATACAATAAATCCTACTTGGGTAGTTTAGCAAACATTTTTTAAAACCCACATCCAACAGACTGGTTAGTATTAGATACACAGATTTGGTTTCAAAGCTGAAATATCCCTGGTGGAATAGATCTTCTCATGAAATGCAGTTATTTTATATTATGCCACAATAATAGGGAGACATATCTATTGACAACTTAAATATTAACTCAGTAGGCTACCTGGTGACATAAATAAGAAAAAAAACAGTGGTCATGGGTTAGGAGTGAGAAGACTGCAACACCAGCCTACCTTGGACTGGGACTGCAAAGGATGTTAAAATCTATCCTAGAATTTAAAACAGGAAAAATGTCAAATACTCCACTCCCCATTCGGCCCAAACCATCCCCCAAGGAATACACCAACCCCCACCCACCACATGAGGTTTACTAACCACCTGCTACAGATGTTACTATGTCACTAATTAACAATGATCACAGAAAATGTGTCATACCAGAGTTTTTGTTATCATACACAATGCATTAGTGGCTGCAGGAATCTTCCTCCAAAAGCTACCGTCAGAAGGCAAACTGACAAATGTCCATGCCGCTGGTCCAAGAAACCACAGCTAAGAGCCACGAGGCATTCGTTTATGCATTGAGCTGTCTCTGGCACGCTCCCCGCTCTAGTTAGAGGGGCTGGGGTGTGGAGAGACCGTCCCAGCCGGGCGCTGCAGCCTCCTACTCCTGGGCCTCCTTGCGGGTCAACTTGTAGATCTCAGTGGGTCCGTCCACATGGGTGATAGTGGTGGTGAGCTGGAGTTCTTCCCCACTGTGGACACCCAGGTCGCCTGAAACAGGGTTTTCCGTGTTAGATGTGTTCAAGGAGGGAGGCGAAGCAAGCTGGGGTTCATCTCATGGACAACTGCCCCGACGTTAGCCCTCTTTCACATTCTGAGCACATAGAGAAACCCAGGGCATGCAACATTCAGAGCAAGGGCTAACTCCCAACTGGAGTTTGCAGAACTTTTTTAAATATCATTTTTGGCTTCCAGACAATAGTCATTAAGATACGTGAGTCAGCTCACTGCTGATACTATTCATAGGAATCATGAACATTTAATGAGCGTTTACTTTGTGCCTGATGCTATTCTAATCATTTTGTAAGTGATCTTCTTTAATCCTCGCAGGAGCCCTGCGAAGTAGGCACTATGAACGTGCCAGCCTTACAGATGAGGACGCTGGGAGGCAGGCAAGGTAACTGCCCCAGGTGGAAGAGCAGGCCCATAAGAAAGCTGGCAAAGGAATGTCTGATGCCAAGACCCATGTGATGGGCTAAACCAGTATAACACCTCCCAGTGGATGGGTCAGCAAGGCGCCAACACATTTGCTGTGAATAATTTACAAAACAGGAGCCAGGTGCAATGGCCCAGGCCTGCAATCGCAGCTACACAGGAAGCAGAGGTAGGATGATTGCTTGAAGCCAGTAGTTTAAGATCAGTTTGGGCAACAGAGCGAGACCCTGCCTCTAAAAAACTGTTGTTTTAATTACCTGGGTGCACTAACTCACACTTGTAACCTCAGCTATACTCAGGAGGCTGAGGCAGGAGGATCACTCGAGCACAGGAATTCTAGGTTGCAGTGAGCTATGATTGTACCACTGCACTCCAGCCTGGGTGACAGTGAGACTATGACTCTAAAAAAAATAAACTCTAAAGCAGCGACATCATGTGAAGGCAATAAGATCTGCCTGTATCTATCCACGGATTGGGCAAGGAACCATATCTAACACATCTAGAAACAATGAGGGGCTTTATTCTCCAGGAAAAAAAGTGCCAGAAACGTGCTGTGAATTTTCTTCTGCCCTCAGGATTGCCCCAAGTGTTCTGAACTCGTTATCAGTGGGCAGTGTTCTGCTAAAATGAAATACTCTGAACTTTTCTAAATTAGCAGGGAAAAAAATTCTCTAAGTTACACCTCGAAAAGCCTGTCACCTGACGTAAGACAATTAAGTGAATGTATAACTAACAAAGAGAAAATGGAAAATGTAACTACGCTCAGTTCGACTGTGTGTGGGGGTGCATGTGTGCACATGTGTTTGTGGAGGGGGTACCGGGGAACAGAAGGTTAAACTTGTGTCAGTGATTTTTATATTGTGCACATATCATTCGATTTCATGTTTTCTGGAACTGAAGTTTTTCTAATTTAAGGCATAGAATTAAGTAACTAAATGCCGTTTTCCATGGAACTGCCGTATTATAACTTAGAAGAAGCCTTGGCCCTATCCTTAGGACTAATATCTTATCACTAATTTAAGAACTGCTGGGTATCAATGAATCTGATGGCCTTAGAACCCCAGAAGTCCCTCCCACCCACTGGCTCAGCACGCTGCTTGGCTGGTTCCCTTTGTGTGTGCCACAATAGTATTTGTTTCTCCTTGTAAAACAATTTTTATGTGGCTGCACAGTAAAATCAGTCCTATTAGTAAATGCCAGCCTATAGCTCTCTACCCAAGAGCTTCCCTGGTCTCAGAAGCAGGCTCACTGGCTGCTGCAGGGGACCGCTGAAGGTATTTGGGGCTGTTTTGGCAAGGGTCTAATCCACAGGACTATGGGTAAAGAAGGTATTAAAGGGGCATCAGTCCAGCCTCCAGCACATCTACATTCATCTGCCCTTAAACCAGAGCATAGATGCCAAGTAAGGCTGGTGAGAGGTTTTAGCTGGGCTGCTTTGGGCCAAGCTAAACCACTGCTTGTACAATGAGCAACTTCTCCCAGACCAATAACTTGTATTCTCACTGCTGCTACGTCTAGTCCACACCTCAGTCAAGCACAAACAGTATAAGCCTCACATTTCTCGGTCAAAGCTATTTCTGGATCTGCATATCTGGGCTAGCCATCAAAACTTCAAAGCCAGTTTCATGATCTGCATGTCTGTGTGAGTCATCAAAATTTCAAAGAGAGTCCTGACCACCCCAGTGGACCCATTAGCACTCATAACCCTTTACCTAAGGAATCCCTTTCCCTGGGGACTTCTTAGAAATAGACACTAGAGAGTAATTTGACTCAGGCTTTGAACCAAAGATGTTAATTCTTTAAACTTAAAATATGACTCCAATGAGCAGATTCTAGAATATGTGTATGATCCTACAGATCACTTGAAAACACAGCCAAAATTGCTTTGGCTTCTTTATTTAAATGAATACCTATGTTACAGTGCTTATCACATGCCTGACACAGTTCTAAATACTGTACAAATATTAATGCACTTAATCCTCATAGCAGTCCTCAGACAGAGGCACTATTATCAGCACTCCCATTCTGTTGATGAAGAAACTGAGGCACAGAAAGGCTAAGTAACTTGCCCAAGGCCCAAGCTGCTAAATAGTGATGTGGGATTCAAACCAAAGAAATAGGTGCCAGGATGCAGACTCTCATCTTTTGGGTTCTGCTGCCTCTTCTTAAATATTCAAGTTTCCAGCAGCCAATGAGACTGCCAGTGAAATATGAAGTCCCCATGCAGTGCATTACAGTTAAAAATATCCACATACAGCCAACGCAGTGGCTCACACCTGTAATCCCAATACTTTGGGAGGCTGAGACAGGCAGATCACTTGAGGTCGGGAGTTTGAACCGGCTTGGCCAACATAGCAAAACCCTGTCTCTACTAAAAATACAAAAATTAACTGAGTGTGGTGGCATGCCCCTGTAGTCCCAGCTACAGAAGAATCCCTTGAACCCAAGAAGCAGAGGTTTCAGTGTGCCGAGATTGTGCCACTGCACTCCAGCCTGGGTGACAGAGCAAGACTCCATCTCAAAAAAAAAAAAAAAACTACAAACACTCATGAAAACTTAAAGAGAACATAAAATAATGGAAAGGCATCCATGTTCATAGACTGGAAGAATTAATATTGTGAAAATGACCACACCACCCAAAGCAATCCACACATTCAATGCAATCCCTATCAAAATAACAATGACAATTTTCCCAGAAATTGAAAACAATCCTAAAATTCATATGGAACCACAAAGAGGAGAACTGCTTGACCCTGGAAGGTGGAAGTTGCATTGAGTCAAGATCGTGCCTATCACCTACTGCACTCCAGCCTAGGTGATAGAGTGTCTCAAAAACAAAACAAAACAAAAAAAAAACCACACGTACAATAATTTGAATTGTTTGGTATATTAACTTTGCTTTTGAATCTACTAAATTTATAGCATAGGAATCAGTGTGCTGACAGGAGAGCTGTTATTTATGAGTATTGGCCATATGCACTGTGAGGGGCTGAGCATGCCCTGTATTTCCTTGTATGTTGTGAAGCTACTGTGGCATAATTAATTTCTCTATTGTGCTGGATGAGGACCCAGATCAATGGGACTCTATGTTTCCCATGTGATTTGATTGTACCTTGAAGGCCAACTGTTCCCCCTTGGGGAATGGCTGTGAATACGGCAGTAACATAGCAGGAGTGGAGATCCCTCCACTTGCCTCCTAATTCCATCACCTCCTACCTCTGCCAAGGTCTTGTTCCATCTGTTAGTCTCCCCCTCTCTTGGCGCCTGCAGCTCAGTGTACAAACATGCTCAAAGTCTCTTCCCATCTAAGACAAGAAAAACCCTTCTGAAAATGTGACATGCGTCTTATTGGGGTGAAAAAGAGTGAAGAAAAAGAAAAGAATGATTCAGTTCGCAGTAAATTTCTCTCCTTGGTTATGATGTCAATTCATCACAGCTCATTAACAATTAGATGAAGGTTTATTTCTTCCTAACCTTGTGAAATGAGACCCATCTCCGGCACAGATTTCATCTCAATAGACTACGGCAATGCATCCATATGTGTGGAGTCACATCCACAGGTGTGTAGCTGCTGTTTGGTTATAATTGTCTGGAATGCCTAATGAGGATGAAGAAAGCCACATGCACTGGAGACAGCTTCGTAGGACTGGTAGCATCTTAATGACAGTCATTTGTGTATCTGTGCTCACTTCCATAAAAGGACAACTGCTACGCTCATTCTGAGGTTGTACTACAGATTCCAGGAGAGATCGGAGGTACCACCAGAGGTCTTCTAATATTAATAAGGACTACCTACGTCCATCCTCACCGCTACAGATGCAAATTAACATGCCACTGCCCAAGTGCGAAAGCCAGGGAGGTCCCACACCACGAGCTCATATTTGCCCTCAAGGTCATATACAATGTGTGCTGGAGCCAAGATTCCAAACCATCTGTGTCTACCTCCAAAGCTTATGTTCTTTCCATAACACTCATGACTCTATCCTTTTTTGTGGAATTTTCCCTAGGCTCACAACAACCTCTCTCCTATTCACCTTCAAAGCTAAGTTGAGATGACAACTTTTTGGAATGAAGTCTCTAGTTCACAGCAGAATGAGAAAAACAAGAAAGTGTAGTATTTGTATAGCCAAATTATTTTCATGCAAAGGACTGTTGTTTAAGAGTATGTCTGCCTACATTTTTGGTGTTAATATGATTGTTATGTTAAAAAATAAAATACTGTGGCTGATGCAGTGGCTCACACCTGTAATCCCAGCACTTTGGGAGGCAGAGGCAGGAAGATCACTTGAGCCCAGTAGCTGGAGACCAACCTAGGCGATATAGTAAGATCTTAACTCAACAAGAAGAAAATATCATAAAAAATGATGAATGGTAGGTTTATTCTTTCTTGTTGTTGTTGTTGTTGTTTTAAAGAAAGTAAGTACCCAGGATAGTATGTGGTATATAGTAAGTGCTCAAAATACCCATGAAGGCCAGGTGCAGTGGCTCCTGCACCTGTAATCCCAGCACTTTGGGAGGCCGAGGCAGGCAGATTATCTGAGGTCAGGAGCTTGAGACCAGCCTGACCAACACGGAGAAACTCCAACTCCACTAAAAATACAGAATTAGCCGGGTGTGGTGGTGCATGCCTATAATCCCAGCTACTTCGGAGGCTGAGGCAGGAGAATTGCTTGAACCCGGGAGGCGGAGGTTGCAGTGAACTGAGAATGCGCCATTGCACTCCAGTCTGGGCTACAGAGTGAAACTCCGTCTCAAAAGAAAAACAAACAAACAAACAAACAAAAAACACCCAGCAAAGATTTGCCTGGTGCAGGCGGTGCGGCTCCTCTCTCTGATGGCCAGGTCCCCACCGGCGTTCAGGGACACCCTCGGCTAGAAGACAAGTGTGCCTTGGGATAGCTCAGCTTTGAGGACCCCTTCTGGGAGAGAGGGTAGCGTGGCTTTGGCGGACAGGGTTAGGAACCCTGGGCCCAGTAATCTCTCAGTCCCTGTCAACCCCAGAGGTCATTTATTCCAGGCTTGGAGCGAGCCATTGCCCCTGGACCCCCAAAGCACCTCCTGACACTTAGTACCAGACAGCAACTACAAGTGGGAGAACAACACAATAAAATGTATTAGTTTTGGGGTAAAATCTTAGTGTCATAGGCTGAATTGCATCTCCCCTACACTCTCAAATTCATCTATTCAAGTTCTAACCCCTAGAACCTCAGAATGTGACTGTGTTTAGAGACAGGACCTTCTTAAAGAAGAAATTAAGTTAACGATGAGGTCACTTAGGGGTGGGCCCTACTCCAACAGACTGGTATCCTTTGAGAGAAAAGGAGATGACAATACAGATATACGCAGAAGGAAGACCACGTGAAGACACAGGGAGAAAGTATCCGTCTTCAAGCCAGGGAGAGAGGCCTCAGAGGAAACCAACGCTGGTGATACCTTCATCTCAGACTCTAACCTCCAGAACTGTGAGAAAAGCAGCTTCTGCTGTTTAGGACACCTAGTCTGTGATATTCCTATTGCAACTCCAGCAAACTTACACATTTAGGAAGCTGAAGGTTCTTCCCGAGAAGGTAACTGAGATGCCCCTATCATGGTGGGGTGACAGGAATTCTAAGACTCAGAAAAAATGATTTTAATTGACTGGGCCGGGAAAGGGCAGGTCACTGGCTGAGCAACAGCCCTGGGAGAGGCAGGGGGCAGAAGACACCTGGCTACAAATGGCTGGGCAAGGGGTGCCAGGCTGGTGATGGTCTGTCACTTGGTTTCCACCTTCACTGGGGAATGGGGAAAGGCTTTCAAGACCTGCTTTAGGGTCTGGGTCCAGCCTGTGTGACAAGACCAATGCCATCAGTGCTCACAGACATCAAGAAGCCCGGCTGGCCACGGGCAGATCATCTAACGTACAATTGGGGATGGCTTCCATAAAAGGGGGTGACCACTGTCAGGGCCTCAGGACTTAATCCGACCCTTTACTGAAGCAGCAAAAGCCAAAGCCATCTTTCCTGGGAAACAAGAAGCAGGAGACCTCAGAAGCCTCCAGAAGTAAAACTGACATCACACGGTCGCTAGCTGCCAAGACACGGAATCAGCGCTGCCGCAGTTGCTCCCAGCAGAGTGGGTGCATTAGCCAGAAGATGCTCGGCATGAACAGAAACAGGAGGGAATGGTGGCAGTGAGGGCATCTTGTGTTCCCTCTGCCACAGTCGTCTAGTTGGGAATTCTGTGTCTCACTTCTTTTTTAAAAACATTCGGACAAGAATTTTATAGACAAAAAACACAAAAACCAAAGCTATTACCAAGAACTGTCTGACTTCATAAGGAGCTCCAGCTTCTTCTTCCCATCTGAGTTGTGGTTGAATGGGTTTGGACAGTTTTTCATGTGTGCAGGGCTTTGCTGCTGGAGCCCTGGGAGATGGTATTTTTGCTCAGAGAAGAGGGTTCACCTTAGCCTGCTGCAATTCATTTCTGCCTGGGAAGACTTCCAGAACGATTCACAAATTGGTTATGGCAACAGGTAAAAAGAACAACTGTTATGAAAAGGCAGCAGCAGCAGCAGGGCAGAATATGTACGTGTTCCTTGAAGAAAAGGTAACTAAAATATCTTTGCTAAATTAAAAAGCATATATGTGCACACGTGCGCATGTGTGTGTGTATACTCACATAGACACACATATATGCATAAAATGATTACACATAAAATTCTATGTACATATAAATAAAATGATTAAAGTGAACGAGTTTGTACGTTCACTGCCGCTATGGTCCATCAACCAGTAGGAAGAAACCCAGGGAAGTCCACGAAAGCCTGTAGCTATAAAGAATGTTGAGCCACACTCCCACAGCACCTATCTGCTGGCGAAAACACTCCAGCTTGGAGTTGTCCTGCCATCTTTCAAGAGGTAGATGAGGAAATCCTATCCTTAAGGCCAGGCTAAAGGCTCCTTGAGAGCAAGGACTATGTCTCTGTCACTTTTTGGAGGTTTACTTCACTCTATCTCATCCAAGATGGTAGAATGCTAAGTACTAAGGAACTTCAGTACGAAGTATGAGCTAAATATTGAGGTGCTCAGTGGTTCATTTGTAAAGGGTCACTTTCTGATCCATACTATGAAAGAGAAACAGAAATATGTAAGAAAATGCTCTTTGGAAAGTGACCTTGTCTTGAACCTGTGGCCCACTTTGTTCTTCTCCAATCCATGACCAAAAGAGAGAAGAGAGAGTCTACGTAGAAATGATCGACGCTTCCATTTCCTTCCTACCCACTTCTACTTCCTCCTGACACTTGTCATGTCCCTCCAACTCACATACCAAATCACCTCCATCAAAGATTCTTTCCCCTTTCTTATCACCTTTGGCATCAGAAACTGCTTGTCTGTGCTCCATCCAGGATCCATCTAACAAAGGCTAGAAGCCCCACACACCTGGGATCCACTCTCTATAGAAACAGATCTGAATTCCTAGCTCTGGAGCTTAAAGGAAAGGAGGGAAAGAAATAGAGAAAGAAAGGCCAAAGCCAACTTAAAAATACAAACTTCCCATGAGAATGGAAAAGGAGCATGGGAATACTGGGGGAGGAGAAGGAATGCCATCCAGAGACTCAGAGAATGTAAAAACACATGTATCCTTCCTTCTGAGAGTTCATCTTTGAGGTTTCTACGGAATATTCCAAACTAGGTCTTTCCAACAAACTTCAAATCTTGCGAAACACTCTGTAATTCCTAGGATACACTGTGTGATCTAGCAGCAGATGAAGAGATGAGAAATGAAATAAAATAGAGAAGAAAAATGAGCACAGCACCCAAGGTGGAAGAGACCCCTTCCAAATGCACAAGGTCACAGCACCATGCAGGAAAGTGAAGGCCTCACAAGCTGCCAGGGGCTCACAGGGCTGCTGGGAAGTCACAGCTGATCATGTTACCAAAGCGGAACTGCTAAATCTTATGACTTTTGTGTTTAGGATCCCCATATGGTCCCCAAAGAGTCTGCCTGCTAAACTGCTTGAAGAATGTTTTCCAACAGGGGTTCTACTGGCATTTCAGGCAGGACATTTCTTTAGGACAAGAGCCTTTTTTGCCTATTGAACAACATTTAATAGCATTCCCTAGATTCTGGACACTAAATGCCAAAGGCACATCCCAGTTACAGTGACAAACCAAAACAACTGTGAACATTCAAGGGATATGACCTCTTGTTGAGATTTGCAAGCTTTCCATGAAATTACAAATCAAGCTGTCTTCAATGAAAATCTCTGATGAGGGAGAGTCAAGTGTTTTTCTCAATTGCAATGTTTCAAGCCTAGGAGAGTGGCTATTGTGTAGGGTAGGAAGTCCTGATGGGAGCTGCCTAACACCTGGCTTAAATCTCAAGCATCTGTCCAACAGGGTGGCATGCAGTCATCCTGCCTCTGCAGGGTTGGCCACGGCTCTGGGCTCTCACTTGCTGAACAGTGTTAAAATTGGACACATTCTCACCACTGTTTTGAAATCCCTTACCTATGACAGCTATCACTCCCTGGGCTGCCACTTAGTAGCAAGAGGTGTTCTTCTGCCCCTTCCTTGCTAACAGGAAGAAAGACAACCACAATTTTCTTTTTTCCTTTTTTTTTTTTTTTTTTTTTTTGAGATAGGGTCTCCCTATATCGTCCAGACTAGGGTACAGTGGTACCGTCATGGCTTACTGCAGCCCCAAACTCCTTGGGCTCAAGGGATCCTTCTGCCTCAGCCTCCTGAATAGCTGGGACTACAGGTGCACACCACCATGCCTGGCTAATTTTTGTTTCTTGTAGAGATGGGATTTCACTATATTGCCCAGGCTGGTGGCCTCAAACTTCTGAGCTCAAGCAGTCCTCCAGCCTCGGCCTCCCAAAGTGCTAGGACTACAGATGTGAGCCATTGTACCCAGCTTAACCATAGAAATTCAAAGTTCAAAAGGACTTTAAGAGAGTCACTTGCATTTGGGAGCAGTGGTGCACAGAGGGTTAAGTGGTTTGCCAAAAGTCACACAGAAAAAAAAACAACCAGAACAATTTATGTACATAAAGTGCTATAGCACACTGTCAGTACTTGATAATTATTTCCCACTGGTACTATCATTCCATCATCCAGGAAGTCCAGCCATTGCTTTAAATGGTATTTCCCTGGAAGGCAGAAACTCTACCTACTCACATGAAGGACAAGACCACATGGCTTCCTTCAACGTCCCACAGGATGACCATGGAATGAAATCAAGATTCTTGTCCACAAGCCTGGCAGCCCTTGCTGCTGGCATTGTGGGAGTCCACTGCTAGAGAGGCTACATGATCCCATTTTCCACTCATACCGTAAAAACACCGAGTGACAGAAATGGAAAGGAAGCAGAAGGCTGCCTAGCTCACAAGCCTTCTAGCAGAACAGTCAGCCAAACCAGAGTTGGGCAGGGGGTAGGTAAGTAAACACTGTATTCTCACATCAGACCAGAGATGGGCTTGAAACCGACTGTGACCATATGTCTACTCCAAAGAGGTCAAGGGGTGAGGGAAGCTCATGTCCAGCGTGCTCTTGCATGGATGTGGCAAATACAGAATGGAGACAGACGACGGCTGAGACCGCTCCACATTCCTTGACGTCTAGCACAGATGCCTTCCTCTCCTGCTCCTCTTTGTCTCCATCTCTCTACTGCCCCCGTCCCTTCTCCCCACAAGATCACTGAAGGCTAATACAGAACTCTTATTTCTAAAGCGTTAATTCACTCAACATTTTAAAAGTATCCTTAAGAACCAGTCTTTGCCCTGAAGGAGTCGATGATCCGGCAGGAACATAAAGGCACAGACGACTCATCTGCCACCTCTACAGAATGAATGCCACGTGGAACGTAGGCTCACGATCCTCCAGGCATGTTCCTTAGAACATAATTTCAAGAGATACACTGCCTGAAGAAAGGGTTCCAGGGCCAAATGATCGAGTAATTTTGGAAAATGCTGTTACCCCCATCCCTTTTAAAGACTGACAGTACAAATTAATGTACTAAAGGCATTAAGATGTCTTGCAGTGAAAAGCCTTATTCATGCCAATCAACCCTATCATTCTCAAATGTGTTTGACTACCTAAATTTATCAGCATTTCAGGAAACAATATTCCATTGAATGTGATTTGCTGGATTCTAATTGGGGTGACTCGGAATAGGTGTTAAAGATGATGCTGCCTTTTGACAGGGCCCAAAACATGAGTAGAGTTTCACTAGACCCAGATGGAGGCAGAATGTGCAGTCCACTCATGCAACACACACTCACTGAAAACTTTCCAAAAGTGAGGCCAACCTTTGGTTCTCAGGGGGCTGCTACGCTGGTTTCCACTGCAAGGCAGAGTGAAATGCACTAGAGCGCTAATTTGAGAAAGGGCATCCTGTGTTTGGGGACTAGCAAGGACATGGCTAGAGTAAAGCAGGTGTAAAAAGAGACGGAGTAAAGAATAAGGCTGAAGCCAAACAGAAAAAGGATGTATTCGATCAGTTGTTTATCAGGCCACCTGCTACCTGCTGACAGCTAACTGGCCTGGACAGTGTTGATCATTCTCCTCTGCTGTGGCTAGTGAAGAAAGCCAGGGCAAGATCTTCCTTTCTCTATGCTTCAGTTTCTTCATCTATAAAATGACCGGATTCTCTAAGGTAACTTGCAGCAGCCAAGACTCAGTGCTCTGTGATTATCAGATATAAAAAGGCAGCACATACCAGCACTAAAGGATAGGAAGATGCTGGTGACAAGAGAATAGCTATTGGTTCATACATACATCAGTCGATTGTGCTAAAAAATGTAAGGGAAGCAAATTTGATTCTTGTACTAAAATCAAGACATATTTTAGACTTGAATGCAATATTCTCAATGTATTTTAGAGATTTTAAAATGAGAACTTAAGGAAAGATCTGGCTTGTGTGAGCTTTTTGTCTTACAGCCCTGAGTTCCCTGGGTGCTCACTCACTGTCTCCCAGTGTGTACTTGGAAAGTTGAACTGGGCATCTCAGAGCTTTAGCCATTTAAATCTTGTAAAGACAGAAGCCTATTTATCCTGACTTAAGCTGTGCTAAAGAGACAGAAACTCACCATTGGACTGGTCTTCCCCATAGTTTTTATGGGATGGTGCATACAAGAACATCAGAGCAAAGACGTACAGGTTCCACATTCCATAGATGCCCGTGAAAAAGGCACTGCTCACTTGCACTGTGACGCCGCCCCATTTCCAATGGCCTTCCGTTACCTATGGAGAAAGGATGGTGATATTCAGTTGAAACAGGAGAAACATAACACCAATAAAGGAACCAACCAACAGGAAAACCAAGTCTCTTCTACATATGAGAAAAGTGAAGGGCCATGTAAGACTCCATCTTTTAATCTGAATCATTTCACTATAAATAAAGATCAACTGAGGGTTCTCTATGTGTCAGGCACAATCAGTGGTTCTTACAGTGGTTACATATTAGTATCACCTGGGGAGTGTCTCTTCCTATAAACAGCAATTCATTGCTATTCCTAAGTTAAACAAACTGTGTTTGAGCCCAAAACTTAATCATAATTCTAATTTCTCCTCTGCTGTCTGTCTTCCCAGCTAGATGTAAATTCCCTGCAGGCAGAGACCAGTTCTCTTTCCTTTGCTGCATGTCTTTGGGGCCTGATGCACCATAAATTAATTCAAATTCAGTGTCTACCACTCATTCTGCTTAATGTAAGACAAGTAAGATGAAGAATCCAAACTTCAGAAGTTCAGTGTCCTTAAGGGTAAAATAAAAGCTTGAAGGTTACTGAAGAGAATTAAGTAAAAATATTTCTAGAAACTGCCTGGCATACAGTAAACCCTCAGTAAATCTTAGTTATTTCTATAATGTCCCTCGAAGTAAGCCACTCATGAAGATAACTATGAAGCTTTCATATGCTTTGAAATTCTGCAAGAGATGTTTTGAAGCTGCTTTTGTCTGCGTTAATGACTTGGTAATTGTCTTAAGGGCTGCCTAAAGATATATGGATTACACTAAGAACTGTCAACAGAGCTGCTGAGCTGAATGACTAATTTGTGCCAGCTCTGAGAAAAATGAAATGATTTTGACCACTTCTGCATGCTACAGGACACTTAAAATGGAAATCGAAGAAAGCACTGGATAAATGTTCCTTTGACAGCTGAATGAGGCTGTGTTGTATAAACCAGCTCTAGGAACCACTTTTAAATTGTAAGATGGCAGTCTAGATTGAAATGTTAAGAACTTTAACAAGCAGGTGAATTTCATTGCCTGTTTAGGATACAGTGGGTCTGTGTTCATTCAGTATCTTCTGTATAATCCATAACCCGCTGGGGCCCTAGGCCAAATTAAGGTCTAAGTATAGATATTTTCTTTTGAAAGACCCGGTGTGTCAGTTAACCACATTAACCAATTATAGACTTACCAGTTTTAGTTTGGCGTTGGTGATACATAATTTTTCATTTTTTGTGACTCATAAACCACCATTATGAATTCTTATTTATTTTGGAAAATAATGCATTTTATATAAAATGCCTAGAAGTGTTTTTTGGCAAAGAAGGATTTCATAACCATTACTAATTTTAGGACAATGTACCAGCATTCAAGCTACTTAGGACTTCTTAGAAATGTCTCCAAATGTCACTCTTCTTACTTTTAAGTGCAGAATGTACTAACTTTATAAAAACTATATCACTTAGAGCATCTTATGATGACTTTTATTGTATATAATGGGAAAAAAAAAGAAAGCATTAAGACAGTTTCCAGAAATACATGTACCTGCCGTCATAACACAGATTTCTGTATGTGATTAAGGAGGGGAGGCTAGACTGTCACCCATCCTAGCTGCAAGATAGAATACGGCAATATGGCATCTCTTCTACTCTCTTAAGGCAGTGGACACTTCAGCTCAGAAAAGGGCTAGTAAGAGACCCTACTGCCTGTGACAGAAGTTGGAAATAGTATTGACTATTTTAATGACATTGATTCTTGGTAGGGTTGACATGACTGACCCATCTAAGAAAACACCAACCTGCATGCCTGGTACACAGTGGTGCTTAACAGATGTATGTTGAATGAACAGAGGTAAAAGTATAGGCATACATAGGGACTCCAGGGCAAATACATGGAGGTAGAAAGTGGAGATGGAAACAGCCACTCTTAATAAGTACTTGACTGAAAAGTAAAGAGAAAGTATTACAGTCCACAGTAAGTCATAATAATTGAATTTGAAAGTGAGAGGAGATGCCAATGTGTGACGTGTTACATATTCATTTAAAATATTGCTTTCTGTTATATTTATTATCATTTAAAATAACCAGTTAACACAAATGTTAGCAAAGCTAAAATTCTTTTGTATTCATAACAAGGATAAACATTTATTTAATGCTAACGATGTGCCAGACACAATACTTAACACTTTACATGAAACACATTATTTAGTCTTAATAACAACACTGTAAGGTAGGTAGGTAATATTTCCATTCAACACATGGGTAAATTGTGACACAGAGAGATGCAATATCTTGCCCAAGATTGCTCATCCAGAAAGTCAAGGCTCTTACTCCAAAATGGTATTCTTAACCATTATACAACACAGGGTAGGAATGTTATCTTAAACAGGGGTTGGTCTCTGAAGGTAGCACATGAGGCAACGATTGGGTAAGGTCAAATTTCCTTTGGAAATTCACTTCATTGCCCATAATATACATTACTAATAGAGCACACATACACAGGTTTGTATATTCAAATCTGTAGACGCTGTATATCCTGGACATAGTAATGTATGGCATAAATAAACTAGATCTATAGACAAAATAAAAATTTACAGCAGAACCACTGGAATGAGATCCCCATAGTACGAGAGGCACATAAGAACTAAGCCTGACAGGAAATATCAGACTCATGCTCTAATCTCTTACTTGCTCTGGGACACATGCACATTGTTTAGAGTGGAGTTGCAGAATCATACATACTACTGAGTGTGCAATCTGCAAATGTGGTGTTGCCTGCTGTGGGCAAAGAGTTGAAATGCAGAAATAAACAGTATAGATAGTGTAACTCTACTGTTTGGTGACTGGATTGTTTTTCCCTCTCCTCTCCCAATTATTCATGCCTGAGACATCCTCAGCTCTGAGCACATTCCCAGCAATATGTACCACAATGAGCCGCCTCGACAGAGCGAGCCTTGTATATCCAAAATCTTTCTAATGCCAAGGCAGAGGTAATAGTCTCCCCCTTTTAACTTCGAGAGAAAAATCAGGTAGCCCTGGCCCTCCCCTGCCAAAACCACCCCCCCACACAAAAAAAATCCCCAAATCTCACCCTCTGCATAATTCTTAGTTCTAAAAGTCCCTGTTTTTCCTGATTTTACATTTGAACAATTTACTTTTGTGTGAAACCACCCAATTATACCCCTGGAGCCAAGTGAAGGTCAAATCCCTTTACACCCAGTAGTCTTGACAACCAGCATTCCACTTAACAACAAGATTTCCAAATCCCAGACACAGGCTCTCTTACCGGAAACATTTCCTCTGTAAGTAACAGAATGAAGTGATCACACACACACAAAAGAGCTGGGGACAGGCTCTCTGGGAGTTTGCTGCATGTGGCTTGACCTGAATGTCAGGCACCTGGGGGTCCCCTTAATGAAGGTCGGTGACCTTCTCCCCTGCACTGCACTTCTGTTCCCTACTGCCGCCACCTCTAAATGGAACGCCTCTTTCTTTTCCAGAGGGAAAGGGCTGAAATACCAGACTGCGATGTACCATCTCTTGGTTGCTATGACTGAGGCCATTAAAATGGCAGGCATTAAAAGACTGCACCTCAGTACCCAGCTACAAAGCCTCAAGGTCACTGCATTCCACAGCTTCCCGTCGCCTTTCATTCCTGGCCTCAGAGCTTCAATATCCTGGCGAGATCCCCTCGCATTATATTTCATGAGGCTTAAATGCAAGCTCTCCCACAGCAAGCCCAGGAGTATAATGGGGGTTTTAATACATTCCTTTTACCTAAGGCTGGGTTCCATTTCAAAAAGTTACCCAATAGGTTTCCTTTCAGGTGAGCTCATTGCTCTGACATTCCAAAATGACATTAAAAAATAAATCCTCTGATGACTATATTAATACAGTACCTGGGACACTGAGAGTTATGCCGGAAAACGTCTTAGATGTCTATAAATAAATCTTAAAAAAAAATACCCAGCAGGAGGAATGTGAGGAGCTAATGGAATTCAAAAGGCCTCATTGCTACCCCCTCGGAGTTGAAATCCACTTTGGGCAGACTGTCGCAGCAGATATAAAAAGCCAGCCACAGGCTGAAGCTGTATTAGAAAATACTGGGGCAATGGAATATTAATCTTTTTCTCTAAAGAAAAGCCACAAACTATGCTCCTTGGAAGATGGCTTCCTTTGCTTTAAGAAGTACACTAATTAAACATGTACAAGGTTAAATCTTGGCAACATGCAGCTGCTTCAGGGACCAGTCCTTCTTGACTTCAGGTGGAAGGAGCTCGGCAGAGACAAGACATAGATGAGGTGGTGTGGGGAGAATGATGTCAGCTTCCCAAACTGGCAGAAGGACAAGTGTGTGGCCTTAGGACTAAAAGTGGCCCTTTCTTTCTGCCTTCCTGAAAACATATCTCGAAATTGCCTTTTATGCCTCAACCCATCCTCCTTGAGATTCTGTTTCTCCGTGCTCCGTGCCCTCTCAGCCTTGCAGACCTGGCTGTGTCAAGTGTCACCGTGCACTACTGAGGGACTGGAGGAACTGAAAATCACGTTGGTCATCGTAGGGAACTGCCACAGAAGAAGTCAAGCCTCACATTCTTGTTTGAATATGAATGTTTGAGCCTTCGCTGGTAGAATAAAAAACTCTTTCAGAGTTTGAAATAGTTTTACTCAAAGTGGAGTGGAAAGCGAAGTTTCCAAGGTTTTATAAACAAACAACCTGATACAAACACAGCAGTGTTATAGGTCAAAGCAGATGTGATGAACAGCACTTATGAAGACATATGTGTATCGGTTTTATTTTTTCCATGTTCATTTCAACCTCAGCAGAGCTAGCAACACTAACGCTCCCCAGTGACAAAGCCAACAGCAGGGCTCTAGAGGCTCCAAACTTGGGGTCCCCTTGGGTGTCCATGGATGGAATTCAAGGGGTCCATAAATTAGAATAGAAAAAATTTATATCTTTATTTTCACTAGTCTCTAACTGAAAGATAGTATTTACTTCAATTATGGATGTAGAAAAATCCCTATAGTATTAGTACTATCTGTGATTTTTTTCAATAGAAATTATGATATTTTCACATCAATTACAGTTGTAAATATAAATCTGTAATATACCTGTAACATGTTTCACTGTAAATATGTATTACATATAATATATAGAGATGATTCCCTTTGAAATTCAAAGTAACGGTCCACATACAAAAATGCTTAGGAGTCCCTGTACTAGGGAAATTTGCTAGCAGAATGGAGCAAGGCATGTCCTAAGGCACTATCTGCACTGCTGAAATCCTCCATTTTGGCTAAATGACAAAGCACTAGCAAAAGGGTCAGAAGGACTGGGTTCTGATCTCTAACTTATTGCATGTCCTTTGGCAAGAAAGACATTCAGTCTTCTTGCTATTCAGAACACAGATATTCATGCTTACAAATGTGCCACGTGCTCTGCTAATTACGTTTGGGTGCCACAGTGATGGTCCAGTCAACAACAGATCGCATATACGATGGTGGGCCTGTAAAATTATAATACCATATTCTTACTGTATTTTTCTACGTTTAGATGTTTGAAATATACAAATACTTACCATTGTGTTACAGTTGCCTACAGTAGTCAGTACAGGAACATGCTGTACAGGTTTGCAGCCTAGGAGCAATAGGCTACATCACATAGCCTAGATATGTAGTAGGCTATATCATCTAGGTCTGTGTAAGTACCCTCTATGATGAGGAACTCACGTAATGATGCATTTCTCCGAATGCATCCCTCTTTGTAAATATTACTTCCTGTGATCATTACAGCAGCTTTCTGTGGGTCTATTGTTAATATTAGTTTGCAGATAATAAAATTAAACCTTAGAACTGTTAAGTAATCCATCCACAGTCCTATCCAGCTAGAAAACAGCATAAATGAAAACTTTCTCTTAAAGCTATTAAATATCATATTCTAGCAAGCTAGGATAACAATTCCTGCCCTACTTACCTCATAGGATTTTTGTGATGCTCAAATGAATAATAGATACATTAGATTCAAACAGTACTTTCCACCCTTCAGAACGAGTTATGAATATTTTTAAATTATTATCGTTATTGAGATTTTCAAATATAGCAAAATTTTGAGCTTTGGAAATAACCAGTGAAAAGACAAGATGCTATCAAAGGGACTTTTGAATTATGTTTCATATTTGTGGCAATATAATTATTACAAAGAGTAGCTGATGGACTGTATAAGGATCTATGTTAATGTGAGACAAAAACAGAATCAAACTTACGCTTATCAGTGTTGTGCTACAAGGCTTGCTAAGTTTATTCTCATAAGTAAATAAAATATATTTCCTTCAATCTGGCTGCAGGCTTTTACTTTATTTAGCAACTTTTATCTCCTACAAGGTTTTAAGGAAAGAGAAACTTTAGTTCATTTGGCCAGGTGATATCAAGACCCAGAAAAATGTGGCTTGACCAGCCGTCCAGAATATGTCCTCTCTGCTCCTTTCCTCAGTAGCTCTATAGAATTTCTGTGCAGGGTAGAGGAACCTTTCCAGAGACATCTAGAAAGGTTAACATCTCAGGGTCTACTTACCTGACTAACGATGAAGAAGATGACAGTCATGGCAGCGCAGGCCAAGGTGATAAGCATGAGGAACTTGAATCTAAAAATTAGCCCCTATTAGAAAAGAGAGAGTAGTTTAATACTCCATCAGCTACCAACCCTTTTCTCCCTATGTAAATCTATTTAAAAAGCTTAATTTTAAAGAAATCTGTAAAACCAAATCCCTAAGAATGACAGTAACATGATTTCCCATAGTAATATTTCTCCTGCAGAGGTAAATGTGGCTGAAAATTTCTTGGTTCAAATATTTCCTATGTTCTTATCACTCATAAAGCGGCGATACGAGAGCCTGAGAAATTATATTCACAACACGTCGTGAGGCTGCTCATTTCCCTGCTAACCTGGTTATGCTTCTCTGCAAGGGTTCAAAGTTACCAAATCCAAGTTTTCTGTGGTTGTAATAAAATTCTGCTCCAGTGAACAAAAAGAAATGTGCATATTAATCAACATGAAGTGGATTTGGTTGAATTTTCTCATGTCACTCCAGCTCTGGAGACAGGCAAGCCTTAGAAAGTGCCCGTGGTTTCCTGAGAGCAGGATTTAAGAGAACCTGTATTTCAAGGAGGGAGGCCTATTATTCAAGGCTCTTATGTGCAGATCTACTGCATATAAAAATTCTGAGGTTCTGTAGTTTCTGCTTCTCTTTTCATACAGGAATTAGGCTTATTTCTCCAAGGGCAGCCACTTAGGCATGAACCCAAGGAATCTCTGAAAAATCAAGGATGTGTTGCCTGCATTGGGGATTTGAGGATGTTAAGTGTTTCTCTTGAATGGGGAACATAATCTATAAACAGAGATTACTGAACTCTGTCTGAGCACCTGCTGGATATTTCAGGGGAACGTGGGCTGTTAAGAGTCTGGAAATCAGATCACCTGGGCTAACCCCTGTTTAATTACAGGACAGGGTTGATCCTGGGACAGAACTTTGACTAAAGCCTCATCCTAACCAAATTCCAATTCTGCCATAGTCCAATCTCCCATCTAGTATGCACCTACATTCCATCACCAAGTTGAAGAACTGGCTGAACAAGTTTACTCCTTATTGGGAATGGAAACACATTCGTACCACAGAAAAACGCCAAGATTTAGACAGGCCAGCTAGATGCTTCTCAGAGTAAGATTTGGCCTCTAATTTTGCCCAGAGATCATACATGAGAGGCTCTCAATGTGCATTTCAAAGTACAGGCTTTCTATCTCTGGGGTGTGTGTGTTTACATATCAAGCGGAAAGATCAAGCAAACATCAGTTCGAGAGCTAGCCAAGAAATCTGCCCACCTCATAGTGTAGCCGCCGGACTTTGCTCATAGCTGGCAGGCTGGACTGCTTCCCACTGATGTTCCGAAACACCTGAAATACCATGAAGCACAGAAACAGGAAGTAGAGGCAAAGGCAGATTCCAGCCACGATAATGAAGGCCATCTGGCAGTGTCCAGTAAAGGAAACAACGGGCTAGCCAAGGGCAAGATGAGCAGGTCCAGGCACTTCTCCCCAGATCTGCTGGCAAAACTTGTTTTGTCTCCAAATATGCAGAAACTTTTCAAGGGGATAAAATATTAAAACCTGGCATTCTAATGCAGTGATGGGTTTCCTGACACAATAGTATCACAGAGGGAGGTGTTCCATACTGCTTTCTAAACCAAGTAAGAAAAGACATGGTGCCTTGCTTGTTAGATATGAAGAGTCCAGGGCCTACCCTAGACCTAATGAATCAGAATCTGCCTTTTAACTAGGTCCCCAGGAGATTCGTATGCACAATAAATTTGAAAAGTACTAATCAAGCATATATTCATCACTTAATAGGGATCAGATGAAAAACCACATTAAAATTACCAGAAGAGTTCAAATATAGATCTCCAGGCCCCATCCCAGATATATGGAATCAGTTTTTCCCAGATATATGGAATCATACTTGAGGGCTAGGACATCAAGGATGACTATGTTTGGAAACTACTGGGCTGGTCTTTGGAGTTTTATAAGAATTAGGTTGAGATGCTCTGGCATAACTGAAGAGGGGATACATAGGTGCTCTGTACAGCGGCTCAGTGCAGGGGCCCTGGGCATGGGCTTAAAGGTCTTGAAGTAAAACAAGGGATGAAGGACTACTTGCAATCTTGTCACCACAGAAAATCTCATCCAACGGAATGGGGATTGAAGGACATACATGGCACAAGTGGGGGTTTGGGTTGCTCCCAGTATACTTGAGACCCGCTAGGGAGATTGAGACCTGCCATTGGAGCCAATCTGAGAACCACGAAGGCTTGAGGTAGCATAAAGCTTCCTTGGAAGGCCGGTGACCTGATTCCAACTCCTTTCTGTTACAACTCTACCCAAATTGCCTTTTTTTTTTTTTTTTGAGACAGAGTTTTGCTTTCGTTGCCCAGGCTGGAGTACAATAGTGTGACCTCGGCTCACCACAACCAAGCAGAGATGGGGTTTCTCCATATTGGTCAGGCTAGTCTCGAACTCCTGACCTCAGGTGATCCACCCGCTTTGGCCTTGCAAAGTGCTGGGATTACAGACATGAGCCACTGTGCCAAGCCCAAATTGCCTATTTTAAAAAGCACTTAGTAAGTATGAACTTGGTATGCATATTTCATTAATAATATAATACCTAATTCAGTTTCTCCTTCCTTCCTATAATGAACAGTATCCTGAAGTGAAGGGAATATAGTTATTTTCTGCAGGATTTAAAATTTTACTCACTCCATCATATCTATAAAATGAAAATCTTGAGCTAGATTTAACATTATAAACGTTCTCCTTTTTGTGCAGCTAACATTTGGGTGGGGGCATAATGGAGGAAGGGTAGAGCTTCTCTCTCTGAGGTAATGATACTATTAATTTCGTTTGCTCACAACGTTCTTGCAACATTAAGAAACCAATATAAACATCATGGCAAGACAAAGCATATTCACTAGCACATGGCAAGATATGAGCTATCAAGGAAGAATACAACCCAAACCTTTCTTTCCACTCCAGAGGAAAGTCTTTTTCTCCCAAGAGCATTTAACATACTGTTCAGGAAGATAAAATATTTAAATTCAGCATCCTAAAATCCAGCATCCTAAAAGGGATAAGCTTAGACTGTCACTTCTGCTTCATGAAGATGACTTAGACAGAGTTTATGCCAACCAACCAGAAGCCTCAGTGACTCCTCTGGAACTAATCACCTTAGCCTTATCTCTACTTGGTCTCAGGAATGAATAGCAGCAGTGGGGTTTGACAGCACAGCAAGGTCACTGTAGGAAGTCTTACACACAGGCAATTTCAGAAACAGGCTCTCCCACAGCGGCCTAGAGATGAACCTCCATAGCTCCGGGGAAAAGCTAGTCATGCTTCAGTCTGCAGTGAACAGTGTATAATAGACAAATTCAGACAGGCTGCGGTAAGCCCAGCAACTTGGATCTCTCTGCTGTGAGGATGGGCTGCAACCTTCTCATTTTGCCTGCTCTCACCAGGCTGGAAAGCAAGCAATAATAATTCTTCTTATTATTAGCCTTGATGGTGCTGTTATCATTGGCATGAGAAGCAAAGCCCTGGCTGAGTACATATGCGGAGTATCAGCAGAGCCTTAGAAAATGATCTTGGGGACTGGGTGGCCACTGGAAGAAATAAAACCTGAGCCCATCAAGAAAGGATACGGCCAGCTCTGTTCCAACATCTGTAGTCCAGATACTATAGAAGGGATTCGTGAGTTGTACCCCTCTACAATGAAAATGAGATGAAAAGGCAAGACACAATTAATACAAAGGCAAACAGGAACTTTCCTTTTCACGTATTCTTAGCTTTTCAGCTACAGGAGTGAGGGCTGTATTTAGGCTAAAAAACATTACAGGATCCCAAAGAGAAACGAAGCTTGTAGAATACATCGACCCAAACATTTTGCACCTGTAAAGAGCTGTGCCTTTGATTTGATCCCAGACCTTGTCTGAGGATGTGACCACATCCACTGCTTCCATACCAAAGGATCCCGACCACCATTCTCCTTTTCCAACACTCCTCCTAAAGTGACAGGAGTGGGCGTGGTGATGCAGTTTGGCTCAGTGTCCCACAAACACCTGCTCACCTCTCACACATGTCAAATATGAAGAGGCAGAAGGAGCCAACGGCAATGGGTCCGACTTGCTTCCAATACCCTGCAATATGGTTCCGCTCATGCTGATCCTGAGGAAAACCAAATTGAAAAGGGAGATAGAGGGGAGAGGAAGACCAAGCAATTCTATGAAGGAGTCAGGATTCAAAGGACACTTGCCGACCACCTATTGTGTATCAAGCACCATGCTAAACTCCAGGTGTACAAGAACAAAGAAGACAAAAATCTCTTCTTCAGGAGCTCACCTCTGTGGGGGAGTCTGGCACATATGCAGACCATGACAAAGCCCAGCCATGAGGGCTCTGAGGGTAACAAGAACAGGATGCCATGGGAACACAAAGAAAGGCCTCGGCTCCCAGGCAGGGGACATTTTGTGCTCCACAAAATAACTCATTCAGCATTAAATTTCTATGTGACGTATAATTTTATTTATAAAAGTGAGTGATCTCCCAGAAGACAAAGTAAAGACATTAAAGTATTTAAATATGTGAAGTGTGTCTCATAGGCATATTTTCTCCCCATCCTTATGAAAACCAGGAATGATTCCCCTTGGTAAACAAAGACATCGAGAGAAAGAAAACGAAGGAATGTAGAATGAGAAAAAAGGGAAAGGGACCGAGTCCCCTCTACTCCCAGGCCCTGCTGCTGAGGCCTCATTCTCAGTGCGTCTCTGCTGGAGGACCCCCTCAAAGGGAAAGACCCCCTAATGTAGAAAGTTTAAGTCTCTCTCTCTCTCTCTCTCTCTGCTCTCACACTGCTCTCTCGGAAGCGCATCAAGACTTCAGAGGTTTGGCTTTTATGATTGAGCCATAATGGAATTTAAAAACAGTCCACTCTGCTATGAAGCCCATGTGCCTGACATGAAGACCAAGTTCCAGCTGGCGCATGATCTTAGCCACAATGTGATGACGACACCATTCTTATTTTTAACCATGGTACCTTCGATCCCTCTTGAAATATGATTTGTGCCTGTGCAAATGGAGGAGACTGGGAAGGTCTGTATTTCAGAGGAATAGGGGTTACTAGGCCACCAAACACACCGCCAGCTGGAAAGAGCCAGGCCCACATTCTCTGGTGGTTAATCTGTATTCCTGGGGACAGAACAAGCAGGGCAGAAGCCAGCGGACAAGAAACTCAAGCTCAAGGGCAAGAAATAATACTAATCATTTAAGTTACTCACATTCTGTCATTCAATTCCTGCAAAAACCCTATGCATTAGGCCTTTACATCCCATTTTATAGATGAAGGACCTGAAATTCAGAGTGATAGTCATGTGCCTAAAGCCACTCAGCTGGTCAGTAGGTGGTGAAGCAGGAATGTGAACCAGAGGGTCTGCCTCCAGAGCTCCCACTTATTTAACTACTAGTTTATTCTTTCTCACCCACTGCCGACTGGAGGCAACGAGGGGGCAGGTGTCAGCTTGGCAGCCTGCACGGAGCAGCTGGTACAGACGTCTGTCCCTCCTGGGGGCCCTTACCATCATGTGCTCGCCACAGAAGATGATCCAGAAGGACAGAAGCATCGCATAGAAGATGCCCTGTCGGATGTCACCAAACAGCAGCATCCAGGTCCAGTCAAACCCGATGGAAAACCATTCCACTGGGATATTGATAAAGGTCATGGAAATCCCAAGGGCAAAGATGACTCTGACGGTGAGAAAATATCATAACAGTCACTTTATTCATCTGGAAGGCAGATTTTCAAACACTTCCCAGAATTCAGTTTTGAGACATGAGATGTTACTTATTGGGTCTGAATCCATATGATCACTTTCTTCCGCACAGAGATGCAAAATGTCCTATGTAGTTGGCACCACCGCAGAATGAAGGAGTGCCACATCAACCTTTCTATGGAAGTGAATCTGACCTCCTTGATGCCCCACACTTTATTTTGGTGTCATCACAGATGAAGAGCTTCCTATAATGTTTGTGTCCCCCTTGCCTTCTGACCCAGGCCTCAATGAGTATAATTGTCCTCTTTCACCTACTCAGGTTATCATTCATCTGATCATTAAGAACACTCGTTATTATCGTGATATCCTCAGCAACTATGAATTATATAAGCATGTGTGTTTCAATAATACATGACTCCAAACACATTTGAAATGTAAATTCTCTTGACTGCTTGTTTAGCTTTTATTTTACTCTTCCCCTGTCACACTAAGAACTGCCAATTCTCTATTAAAATATAATTCTTATATCACTGATTTATTCATACTTTTTTCCATCTCCTTGAAATTAAGCACAGATCACATACCAGGACCTGTTTTTTTGCTCACGGGAGATACAGTTAGCGGAGGAGCCAGATAAAGAGACAATTGAATAGAGTAGGATCAGCAATATCATTGAGTTATAAAGAATAGAAGGTGGCTACTAGGACTTCTGACTTTGACACAGACAGAAATGAAGCTGAGTTGTGAGTCAAGGTTAGGGAGGTGGAAAGGGTGTCTGGAGGAGAGGGCAGAGCCCGGATGGAGGCACAGAGGCCTGGAAGAACCTGGTACATTTGGGGATCTGCATGTAGCATACAAGGAAATGACAGGACATGAGACCAGAGAAACTAAGAAGGCTATGCTCATGAAGAAACCAGCATACCCCATTAGAGAACTGAAATTTATCTTGAAGAGGCTTTTTATTAGAATCCAATAAAAAGTTTAAACAATGGCGTGACATGATTCATTCACTCAAAAATATTTATTAAACTCCTACTATGTGTCAGTCACTATGCTAAGCTGCTGGGGATATAATTGTGAACAAAATAAGCAAGGATGGTGCTCTTCTGATGCTTCTATAGAAATGCAGTGAGAGAGGGAGTACAGAAAAGATAATAAATGAAAGAAGAATGAGCATCATGAAAAAAAAAAAGCTAGGCAAGAGTGGAGAGCAATGGGGATGTGATTTTACATAAGGTGGACAGATGAAGAGATCAGCAAGTGTGAAGGCCCTGGGGTGAGGGTTTGAGCACAATAAAGGGGGCTGGTGGGTGGTGGTGAGGACAAGTGACAAGATCAGAGGTGGAAGGCGCCCAATCATCAAAGGGCTTATAGGTCACGGCAAAGGAGATGAAAAGCCAGTGGAGAGCTTTGAGCAGAGGAGTAACAGGATCTGATTAACACTTGAAAGGGGGCACTCCGGCTGCCCTGTGAATAGGCTGCAGGGAGGCACGTGGTGGAAGCACGCAGAGCGGTTGGGAGGCTGTTCCCACTGATCCAGGTGAGAGGTGATGGTGGGTGGGTTCGATTAGGGTGGCAGCTGTGGAAATGGTGAGATTTCCTGGTGAGTTGGATGAGGAGTGTGAAAAACAGAGACATATAGGATGACTCACTGCTACTTTTCTAGTCTGAGCGACTGAAAGGATGGAGTTGCCATTTATGGAAATGGGGAGCCTGGGAGGGAAACAGGTTGGAAGTGGGACATAATCAAGTGTTGTCCTTGGTACAGGAGACATTTTCAAGGCAAATGAAGACATTAAGAACTGGAATATTTGGGTCTAGAGTTGGGAGAGGCTGAGGCTGAAGAAAAAAGAGTCATCAGAGAGTAGATGATTTTTCAGAGCACGAAGGTAGGTGAGATCACCTGGGGGACAGCAAGGCTAATAAAGAGAAGAGATCAAAGCAGGTGCCCCACTCCCCAAGTCTAAGAGGCTGGAAAGATGGAAGGAGACAAGAATGGAGACTAAATGCTAGTCACCAAAGAAGGATGACCAAGAGAAGGGTAGAGAAGACTCTGGGAAGAAAAAAGAAACGGATCAATTATGTCAAATGCTGGGATGAGTCAAAAAAAAAAGTGAGGACTAAAAAATGACCTTTGCGTTTGGACTATGAAGTCACTGGGGATTTTATGAAAAGCAGTTGTAGTGGAGTGGTGGAGATGAATCCAGACTGGAATGGACTCAAGAGAGAACAGGAAGAAGACATATGCACAAGACTTTTGAAATGCATTGCTGTAAAGAGGAGCAGACAAAGGGTATGTGGCTTCAGGGAGAAGTGGGAAATGGGAGAGTTTTGTGTTAGAATGGGAGATTATAGGGCATGTTTGTTGTATATTAATGGAAAGATCTGGCAGAAAGGAAGAAGTCAGTGATGTGGAGAGAAAGTGGACACATCTGCAGGAACACTGTCTTTCTGTAAGTGAGAGGAGCTAGGCTTAGTTAAGAGACACTACCACACAGACAACTATCTGATTCTGACCATGGAATACCCCAAAGAGCAAATACAGGTTAAAGAGCCAGAAAGCTCAGCCAGGCGTGGTGGCTCACGCCTGTAATCCCAGCACTTTGGGAGGCCGAGGCGGGCAAACCACTTGAGCTCAGGAGTTTGAGATCAGCCTGGGCAACATAGGGAATCCTTGTCTCTACAAAAAATACAAAAAAACTGGCTGGGAAGCATACACCTGTGGTTGTAGCTACTGGGAGGCTGAGGTGGGATGATCACTGGAGCCTGGGAAGTCAAGGCCGCAGTGAGCTGAGATCCCAACGTTGCACTCCAGCCTGGGCAATAGAGTGAGACCTCGTCTTCAAAAAAAATAAATTCATTAAAAAGAGCCAGAGACGTGAGAGAAGTAGAACCCCAAGGATTTACTTAATAACAACTTGCATAGGAAAGCTGCAGGAGAGAAACGAGTGCAGGATGACTCCTGGTCAAATCACTGGCCTAAGTCACACACTGGCTGCTTGAACTGGACCCCAGTAAAAACAAGGGCTTGGCAGATGATGGGAAGCCAGTGTTCCTGAAGAGCACTCCAAAACCAGCTCTTACTTTTCCAGAAGCACTGGGGGTCGGGACATCATGGTGATCCTCCTCCAGTACCACACCATAATGATGAAGATGCTGGGCGTAAGGAAGGTCTTCATGGCAAACCACACCTTGGTGAAGCCTCCATTTTGGTGGATGCCCTAGGCAGAGACCGATGATAATTTTGAAGGTGAATATCAACTTAGCATTTTTTTCTACTAGCAAATGCGTTTGTGGGAGAAGTAAGTGGAGACCCTGTCTGTGAAATGTTCATGATCGACAGCTTTCACATTCGTAGCATGCACTGCCCTGATACACCCTTGGCCTCTCCTCAGAGATGACAGAAATATGTATTAAAAGACTTAAAAATCAGCCTGCCCTATGCTATGGACCTGAGGCCAGAGAAATAAAGAGGGCATCCCATTCATAGACATGGCCTTCATGCTCTGGGGTCTGGAAGAAGAGCACAGGGTTTGGGGCAGGGTCGCTATTTCTGATAATCTTTAAATTATCTTATCTTGGACTCATCCCACTGATTTTAAAATCCTAATGCCTAAAGGTACACCTTAGAGGTATGGATTAATAGGGCAGATATGGATTAATAGCGCATACAGGGTGTATGATGTCTACTCAGCTATCACCCCCCACTGCACCCCCAAAAAAGCCACATTTGATGTAGATCCAAAAATTTCAGGTTAAAAAGCAGAGATATCTTCTATCCCTTAATGCCTCTCTTGACCATTTAATCCTCTTTAGAGCCTTACATCTTACCTGGTCTACCAGGGCTCTGAGAGCTTTTTCCCTATGCTAAGATAATGATTAAGCACATGATCAAATGTTTTTGGTAAGCTTTTCATTAGAAAGTTGCAGATACCCCAGATGCTTAATATGTTGAGATTGGTAAGTGTTAATAAAGCTATTCTATAAAATGCTAACCAATATTGGGAAGCATATTTACATTACACTCGCCAATTTATATTATATATGCCATGAAATGAAAGCAAGGAACAAAAGTCAGTTCAATATGATCCCACTTTTTGTAAGGGAATTACTATGTGTCTATAAAAAGCCTGAAAGGAGATCAATCAAAACCTGAACAGTAGCTATTTCTCTAAATAGTAGGACATCACAGGTAATTATTATGTTTTTCTGTGTTTTTACCCAATTCCTGTGGGATTTGATTGAGACTGAAAGGAAATGGCCTCCTTGCAGCAAGTTATAACTTGTCCCCAATTATACAAATACAATGGAAAGAACCGAAACCACCCATATTCTCTTTAACATTTGTGCTTGCAAGGTAAAACACATAAAAAAGAAAATTTACTTTGATCTTGGTGTTGTTCATTATGCAATCACAACTATAACATCATGATCTTATCATTATAATGATCTTAAGTGATCTTAAGCCTATTTAAAATCCTAAGTGGGCACAATAATTGCATTGTTTTCCATTTCGGTAATCTCTCACACAAATTAATTCACTTTATCATCTCAGCCATCATGAGTAGGTTATCATTCCCATTTCTCAGATGAGACAGGTGAGGCACAGAGATGCCAAGAGTGACACAGAGTTCCCCTCCAATACACACACGCAAGATCAATTACATTCACTTACCACCAACCGGATATCCTTTATCTCCCCAATCCCCACGTTGATTTTCTTCTTCTCATTCACAGGCAGCCGGATGTTTAAAAGGTAAAACTTATGGGCCACAGACCCAATTTCCATGAAAGGAAGAACATCGCATTCATAGTAACGGCCCTCATGCTCTGGGGTCTGGAAGAAGAGCAGAGGATTTGCGGCAGGGTCACTATTTCCAATAGACTGGCTCTGAATTCTGTTACCTTGGACCCATAACACCGATTTTTAAAAGCTAATGCTTAAACGTACACTTTAGAGGTACAGATGAACAAGGCATACTGGAGGCATGGTGTCCACCCAGCTAAAAACACAAAAACAACAACAAAAAACCAGCCATATTCAAGGTAGAACCAGACATTTTAGGTAGAAAGCAGAGATACCTTCAATCTCCTAACACCTCTCTCGGCTGTTTAGTCTTCATTAGAATCTCACATCTTACAATCTTGTCCACCAGGGCTACAAGAATTTTTATCTGCAGTGTGTCGTCAGGGACCTCTAAGGCTCTGTGGAACAGTCAGCGTCTTAAATGTTCAGGTGGAAGCTCTTGCTGAATCATTACACTCTTTAATGATAGCTAATTATTTTCCTGATTTTGGCCTGAGGGAGAAGCTAGAAGAAGCTGAAAATATCTTTTTATTCACTTGCCAGGAAAAAAACAAAAAGACACAAGGAGGCCTTATATTTAGGGAAGGTAGAAACAGAATAAAGGTAATAATAAGATTAGTGGCCAGAGATACACACTCAGAATTTTCTGCCTCCAATGCTTCCTAACAGTCCAAGATGGCAGAAGGGAATAGAAATTTTAATGAAATAAAAATTTAGCCCAGTGTCTAGAAAAGCCTCTTGGACTTCCTGTCAAACAATTTCAGAGATACTGTCCAGGGCACAGTGGAGGGAAATTGGAGAGTAGGGACACAGCTTTCTTTTGAAAACTAAATTCTGCTCCACCTTACCAGGACTCCCACCTATATGCACCTGCTGAGGGGTGGGGTCCAGGGGTAAATATGGACATGTAGAGGCATGAGCTTCAGAAGGCAAGGATTTTTCCCTGATACAGAATATGAGGGTCTGCCATCAATGTTGGGTTTCTATGTCAGCTTCAATGTTTACTTGGTACCTCCTGATCAAGTGATAGGGGATATCTAATTTGTCGTTCCTAAGCCTGAATTTGCAAGACCTCCATAATTTGTCATAAATCTTCAGAGCAAAGATCCACTGAAGAAGTGAGAAGAAAGAAGATAACAGGAGTCTTATGCTAAGAGTGTGCAGGAAGGGGCTCTGCCCCTTCTGAGATCTTGGTTGGGGGCAAGGGTTCTTTACTGGACAGTCCGAGCTTAGAGTGCAGTAAACAGACCTTTGTACAGAGACAGACACACGTCGTAAGGTGGAAGTGGGGAGGTGCATCCACCTCCTCTTCCCCACCACGGCAGACATAACCAACCAGTCGTCAACAGTTTTTACCCCTAAGGTGTGAGTGGCTCTTGTCAGACATACCAGTTGATTAGAGTTGGCATGTGAGATTTAAAAAAAATTCTTTTGTAGCAAGAATGCTGCTGCTGCTTTTTCAAACCTCAGCTGCAGGTCGGAGGATTCTTCTGATATTGATCATCTTTCTCTCCCCTCCACTCCTTTATCTCTTATACTTTCAAGTCAGGGAGGATGCGGGCTCTGTAGGTACTAGTGAAAATTCACTACAGGCTCTAATTCGCCCTTGGATTAAGCTGCAGCGAGGAGGCTGATTATCCTCTGTGGTGACAGCAAGAGGACAGTTTCTGATTTGTTTTCAGTCAGGGCCTGATTTTTTTGGAAATTGAGAATTTGAGAGGGGAAGGGAACAAAACCTACTTAGTCTAACACCATCTGGTGTGTGTCTCGCCCAAGGTCCCAAAAGTAGTAGCAGAACTGGGAGGAGGACATGGGCATGTCCAAAGGCAGGCATTGTGCTGTGATAGAGTCCTGAACTCCAAGCCAGGAGGCTCTGATTCTTGTCCTGACCATCTCCCTTGCTGTGTACCTTGGATCCCCCTGCCTGGTTTGGCCTCAGTTTCCTCCTAAGTGAGAAAGTTAAGTAAGATGATCTCCAGGGTCACTTCTAATCCCCACTATGGGTCTCTGGGTGTCTCACACTTCCCTGTCACTACAGAGTGAGTAACATGGCCACCCGTGACACAAATTTACCTAAGTTCAAATTAAAAGAGACACATTGGTCCCTGGGACACCGAGACTTCCTGTCTCAGAGACAAATTCGTTGTATCCTGTTAGAGACTTTTCTTCATGCACTAAAGTTCTGCCTCTGCCAGTATTTAGGGCATTTAAGAAGAAAGGTTCCTCTCTTTCTCCTCCCCCTATCCCCACCTAGATCTTCCTCAACTCCAGCATGAGACTGGCTAATTAGGACAAATTACAGCAGGTGGCAACTTGACTTTTTTTTTAAAAAACTTCACAATCCACCAGGGATTCAAAAGCTTTAAAGTGATTTCTCATTTAATCTTGAGACGCAAGACTAAATTTCACTGCAATCAAAAAGCAGAGACTTGATGATTCATTTCCTTCGTACCTTTCAAGGTTTAATATCTTTCTTGAAAGGGATCAACACATCCTAAAGATAATTAAGCTACCGTCATTAAGAAGCAGTTGCAGGCAAACGCCCTTCCCCCTCCTGCTACTCAGTGTCTGCCATGTGTATAAATAAGAGAAACGACTTTTCCCTTTTCTAAGGATAAAATTCTGGATCTGAAAGCTATCTAGCTTAGATATTCAACCAGTATTTCAAAGATGCAGTCAACTTGCAGAGATAGCTAGAAAGGTTTTAATTAATTTTCTCCACTGCATACAAAGATCTGAAAATGTTAGCTATTCCTCTCTCCTGCTTCCTCTAGTGTCTATCATTCATTTCTACCTACCAATGGCTTTCTCTGGAGGACAGCCCTATATTTAGCACTCAGCAGAGGGTCTAGGGCAGTGGCTTTCAAACTTTATTAAGTTTAAGGTAATAAATTGAAGGCCTGTTAAAACATAGATTTCTTGCTCCTACCTCCTAAGACTGTGACTTAATAGGTTTTGGGTGTGCCCTGGGAATCTGCCTTTCCTAAAAGCTCTCAGGTGATGCTGCACCTGTTAGTTCTCAGAACATACTTTCTGTAGCTTTGGTCTAAGAAACCTGGGGGAGGGAGATTCCCCTAGAGCTTCAAAAAACACTGCAATAGGTACTTAGGTTGTAGGGTATAAGGTTTGCCCATGAGGGCCTTAGTTTATACTTTTTTTCCTAGTGACCCATCTGGCTAACAGCCCCTTTGACTCTCAAACACGTCCAAGATGAGATGTTAAATTATAAGGTCCTGCCTATGTTCATTGTATCATCTAGTCCAGGGGTGTCCAATCTTTTGGCTTCCCTGGGCCACATTGGAAGGAGGAGAATTGTTTTGAGCCACACATAAAATACACTAACAATAGCTGATGAACTAAAAAAAATTTTTTTTAATCTTACAATGTTTTAAGAAAGTTAATGGATTTGCGTTGGGCCACATTCAAAGCTGTCCTGGGCTGCATGTGGCCCACAGGCAGCGAACTGGAAAAGCTTGATCTAGGCCTTACAAAGACTCCCAAGGTAGGTACTCTTATCTCATTTTGCAGAAGGAAAACTGAAGCTCAGATGGATTATGTAAGCTTACCTGAGGTCATGCTGTCAGTGATAAAACCACCCAATCTTTTCCCTCTTTAGGAAAAAATGGCTAAGGCTGGGGCAATGTACTGAGAGGCTTCAACCTCATGTTTTTACTATTTCACAGGAAATCTTAATAATAGGCAAAAGCAAACTTAGGAAAAGCCAATGGTAGGAGATGGGAGGAAATAAAATGCTCCGCAGAGCAGGTATTACCAAAGCTGTTCTCATGCGAAGAAATAAGGGACACACCTATGGAAAGTAAGCAAATCTTTCCACATACCTGGGAACCAAGTAAAAACTCTGTTGGCTTAGACAGCAAGGGTCGTACCTTGGGAGATGTGAAGGTGCATTTGAGTTTCCGCGGTACTCTCTCATGGGCCATTTCAGTCCACTCAGCAAACGTATCATCACGGTAAGCCAGGGAAACATCCATGGAAACTTCTGCATTTTCTCCTGCAAGAGAAAGGATTGCACATTTCAGAAATGGCCTTTGGAAAGATATTTCAGAAACAGCTAAAAAAATCTGTATAGGCTCTGCCATGGAAACCAATAAGACAAAAGAGAAATATTAATTTCTATCAAACTCCAAACCTGTAGACTTAAAAGTCATAGGGTGAAAGTTTAAGCCAAATGTTCGGTCCTCTCTCGTGAACACTCTGCCAGAGTCAAGAGCTTCCATTTAAATGCTTCCAGAGACAGGGGCCTCACTCCCTCCAAGGGAACGCAAATGGTCAGACCTCATCCTCCTGTAACTTGTACCACTGGTCCTAGGTCTGCCTGTAGAAGCTACATGGAAGGTGAGGTCCTTCCTTCTTCCATAAAAAGTACCTTACGTTCTTGAAAACCATAGCACATCTGCCTGTGTTTTCTTTCCTCTCTGATAAACGTGACCAAGTTTTTCAGCCACTCCTCAGACCTGTCCCTCTGGGGCTCCCCTCTGGTCACAATTTGATCTGAAAACATCCTTCTAAACTTATTCCCAAAAGCTCTCATACGTAGGATCTGCTACTTCTCCAAAAGTCAAAATCCCTTCATATTGTGGATGAAGTTAATGTAAAAGGCAAAATGTTTTTCCAAAATTAAAGACTTATGCACAGATAGGAATATAATAATAAATACATAATTGCACAAATGAATGTTCACACATACTTCCATAACAGTAGGGACTGGACCACGAATGGGTTTAACTCACCACAGAACTCATTAAGGAGATTAGATTAATAAAACATTGTACCTATTAATTTTGTCTGTTTTATACTATGATGAGCAAGAACAGAGAAGTCTTAATGAGGGGGAAAAATAAGCGTAAATCACATAAGGTCATCCTGCCTATGTTCATTATATCATCTAGTCCAGGGGTATCCAATCTTTTGGATTCCCTGGACCACATTGGAATGAGAAGAATCATCTTGAGCCACACATAAAATACACAACAATAGCTGATGAGCTAAAAAAAAAAAATCACAAAATAATGTTTTAAGAAAGTTAATGAATGACTGGAGATCTAGCCATCACTAGGGTTATGGAAATGAGCACAGTTTTAGGCTCTGGCTATTCAGCCTTGAAGAAGTCTCAGTATCCAGGCACCTGAGTTTGCTCATCTAAGTAATACCCGCCTCCTCAGAGGCTGTGTCAAGTATTGAAAGTCAAGTTAGTGAAAGCATTGTATACTGCCTAGTAACCAGTAGGTGCTTAATAAATGTCTACTAAACCTGAACACACACAAGTCACAAGGGAAACAGATAGGAATAACTGCCCTCTGAAAAAACAGGGCTTTTCTATCACTGGTCTACGGTGGCTTGAAGCTGACATGGCAGCGTGGCAGATCTCCGGTTCTCAGAAGAAATCTAGGAAGAGGAAGAGACAATCCATAGAGGAAGGAATTTGAGGCCAGTCTGATATAGAGGAAACCCTCAATGAACATCAGTACCCACTATTCTATTATTATTATCATTTTTACCCTCAGTTAAACATGGTGAACTGGCCGCTGTGTTTTCCTCCTGAAATTCCACAAAATAGACAAAGATAGTAAAGAAAAGCAAAACATATTAAATCACAGGGGAAAAAAACTCACTGCAAAGACATAAGCAGACTAGAGTTTCGATTTTTTTTTTTTTTTTTTTTTTTTTGAGATGGAGTTTCGCTCTTGTTGCCCAGGCTGGCATGCAATGGTGTGCTCTTGGCCCACCGCAACCTTCGCCTCCAGGGTTCAAGTGACTCTCCTGCCTCAGCCTCCCAAGTAGCTGGGATTACAGGCATGTGCCACCACACCTGGCTAATTTTGTAATTTAAATTTGTTTTTCCATGTTGGTCAGGCTGGTCTTGAACTCCTGACCTCAGGTGATCCGCCCACCTCAGCCTCTCAAAGTGTAGGGATTACAGGCATGAGCCACTGTGCCCGGCCTCAAAATTTTTTTTTAACAGAAAAAAAAAATACATGAAGTAGGGTTTCCTGACATCCACAGCCTACACTCTTATAGAGGGGATATTCTAGACAAGTGAGCCAATATGTCTGCAGGAACCTGAAGCCACTCAGAATTTGAAGTGCCAGGGGTTGCAGAAAGCAGAACAAAGCATGGCACTGACAATGCGGTCACGGGGTCAAAGTCTGCACACAAAACGGCTGGACCTCAGTTCTCCCACATCTTCCCATCTCTGCACAATCCTAGGACAGACTTTGGACTTGAGGACACCAGGGCAATACACAGACCCAGGGCTGGATATGGAGAAGAACAAGGGTCTGTCCCAGCTTGGCAAAAGCAATGCTCAGAGTTGGTATCTCCCCTTGGTCAGGGACCAAGCTGGCTACAACTTCTCCCCACTTAGTAGCCTCAGTGGTCAACAGAAAGAATCAGCCAGAGCTCCCATGGAGTCCAATCTTAGGCAATAAAGTACATCCTACTTCTAACACCGAGAGGAGGAATTGGGACTTTCAATTGTATTGAAAAGGGTGCTTGGAGAACCACAGGGGTACAAACATGAAAAGCTGTAAAAGAGGTCATCAGCTCACATACAGGCTACAAATAGCTCACATGTTGTTCTCCTTGGAGCCATAGGGTTCAGAGCAACACTGGCCTTAAACACAGGCAAGAGGAGCCTTTGAAGTTTGGGCCCCACACATATAAAGGGTCCCACTCTGTCAACAGTTCCCTATTTTTTAATTTTTTGATAACGTTGTCTTACTCTGTAGCCAAGCTGGAGTGCAGTGGCGTAATCTCAGCTCACTGCAACCTGTGCCTCCTGGGTCCAAGAGATTCCTTTGCCTCAGCCTCCCAAGTAGCTGGGACTACAGGCACGCACCTCCATGCCCCACTAATTTTTGCATTTTTAGTAGAGACGGGGTTCCACCATGTTGGCAGGATGGTCTCCATCTCTTCACCTCATGATCCACCCACCTTGGCCTCCCAAAGTCCTAGGATTACAGGTGTAAGCCACTGTGCCCAGCCAGCTGTTCCCTTCTTTATAGGACAAGAAGACTCCCAAGTGAAGAGGATATATATACCCAGGGCCTACCAACCCCGTCACTTCTAGACTATGCTCTGAGATGTCAGACACCCGAACATTCTGTATAGACAGCTCTGAACTCTAATCTTATTTCCAAGGTCTGTGTGGCCTCTTTCCAGATCTGGCTTCCCAAGAGAAACTAGACAACCACTTGTGTACTCTCGGCGGGGGGGGGGTGTTAAAAGGCTATTTGTTGGAAGATATGAAGATATGAACAGAGTTTGAGCTTGGAGGTTAGGTTGTCCATACACAAGCATGCAAGGCTCCTCTCTTTATGGGATGGAGCCAGAAGTGGGGAGAAAAGGGGTGTAGGAACCCACACTTCTTGGCCAGTCATATTTTGGCACAGAATTCCAAGTTGTTCATGAATCCTCAATTCAAACCTGACCATTCAGTTTATTTTGTAGGTAACTCATCATCAGAGGATGCAACGTACTTGGCTTACCAGTTTGCTGGCCTGATTGACCACTTTTAAATATTTAGACACATGATAGGCATGCCTTCATTCAAACTCTTCCCCCGAGCCCTACATATGTTTGGGGCGGGCCTGGTTCAGAGCAGCCTCAGAGAGATAAGGCGAGATAAGATTGCTTCCTTGCCTGGTCCCAGCTTCAAAAGTTATTCATTCTATTAAGGATCCTCAAAGGAAAAACTGTTTTAACATATGTAGTTTAAAACGGTTACTGCAAACAGTATTTTAATGTACAGTTACTCTATATTAAGATCCTGTAGTTTCTGTGCTTTCATTTAAATTATCTCATTTAATGTTCCCAACAATTCCTTTTAATTAATGAGTAAAGTGATGCCCTCAGATCTTAAGGAACTTGCATAAAGTCATTGAAATTGCCTTAAAATAAAATCACTTTTTTCGTATTGCTTAAAGAAAACTGGCTAACTTGTGATAAAAGAAGCCCCTCAAAGCAGTCACACGATATGAATATGCTAAGTCTTTAATAAGAGACACTGCTCTTCCTCAGAGGCTAACATGCACCAGCCTTCTTCAGGCCTCACATCCATCATGGGAAGAAGATGTTATAAAAACATATGGCTAGTAAACAGCAGAGCTTCAATCTGGATCACACGAGGGCCCCACTTCACTCTCCTACCTTTGTGGGTGAAAACAAACAACAAACAAACCAAAAAACACAGAATTCAAAAGAAACTAACAGCTGAATCAAGCATACTTGGTCAAAGAGCCACTCAACTGAGACTAAACACCTTTCCAGCTTTCTATAGGAGAGAAACAGGCAGTGTTCCTGGGAGGCTGCAAGTACAGCTCGTAAGAATGTCTGGAATTCTCTAATCTCAGCTTTCTAAAGCCTTCTACTATTGGTTGTTAAATTTATAGCATGTTCTGCCATCTCCTCAAGTTATCATCTCCTTACTTCCTGTACAATCTGAAGCAGAGGTGTTATTCCTGTGTTTGAGGTGAAGATGCCAAAACTCAGAAAGCCCTGCCCCTAGAAATACCAGACTGAGGCCCCTGGAGCTTCATAGCCTGTAGTCTCATAGCATCCTGCCATCTTTTATGATATACATAAAAAACAGAAACCACAGGGAGAATGGCCTGTTCAAGCAACCTTCACTAGACTGTGATATCACTCCCCACCCCCAGATAGAGAGCAGGCATGAGGTAGCACAGGTCAGTCTTAGCAGACCTGGTTTCTTATCTGTTGGGATAGGACTTAATGCCTAGAATTTTGTGATTATTACACTAGTTACTGCATGAAAAATGCTTAAGACAGAGCAGAATGCATGAAGGGTATTGTTGTTGTCATTTTATTAGGGAAGTGAAACTCTTATACTTATCCTTAATTCAAAATAATTGCCAGGTTTCAGGAACATAGAGCCTCCCACTACGAATCCATAATCCAAACCTAGATCAGAAACAGGAAAGCACTAGACAGAGGAACACAGTAAAACTGCAAAGCGGGTCACCTGAATTGTTTTCTCTTCTGCTGCCAATGGACTTGGAAATAAAGTTCAGCATTAATGACGATGTTGCATTTAATAAAACACTGGTTTCATGACTCCTGGGATACTGCGTGGGCAATACTTCCCCCTCCAACCCCCAGAGATAATGAAGGTGAAGAATCCAATTTGAACTCCCTGGGAGAATGGCAAGAAGGCTAAGCTACATTTGGCACTGGAGAACCTTCCCTATAAAACAAGGACACTGGTTATACCAGTTTCATGGGGTACGGTTGTAAGGTATCAGCATAGGGCATTTGTAGATTTGAAATCCATAGTTTTCCATACCTATACTATACCAGCAGCTTTGGTATAGAAGTCCATAGGTCCTATGGGCTAACCAAGCTTCACATTTCTCAAATAGCTTTGAAGACATATTTTGGTTGGGTGGAGAATTCATTCAGAATACTCAGAGGAAGGGAAGTGTGGAAAGGCACTGTAGTTTGTTACACTTACTACTTCCGTCCTGTTATAGGGGTAGTTTCCCCTATGCTCTAGGGTTCCATAGGAGCAGACCTAGACTGTAAAGTGTCATGACAGGCAGAAAGATCCATACCTTTCCACACTGGGAAGCAGCCACTTGTTGTATCCTTAGGAAGTCTGTCTCTATACCAGTTACACTGCCCTTCCCTGCTTGCAAAAAGCACAGCCAATCAGTTTTCCTGCAGGCAAGTGGAAAGTCAGAGAAGAGTGAGTCCCTTCTATAAACCCAAAACGGTGGTGGTGGTTAGGGGAGGGGGGTTGGAAATAACTAGGAAAGAAGTCTAGTGTCCCCAAGAAATCTAGGGCCGCTGCTCTTAATGTAAGAATGGTCCCTGGGGTGGGGATGTGGGGAGAAGCAGCAGCAATGAAAGGCCACTAGAACCTTAACTGAGGAAGACATTAGAATGCTTCTCACCTTCTACACACCTTCTCTACACCTTCTATATTTGAAACAGGTCTTTGCCAGCCAGGATAGTAGAAAGCGTACACACTGGGCACCAAATAGATCTGATTTTGAATTCTACTTTAAGGCTTTCCACCGGAACAACCTTGACAAGTCTCAGCTTCCACCTTTGCGGTATGGAAACAGTGGGAACTACTCCAAGGCTGCTACGAATACCATTTTCCTCTCCATCTAGTCCCAAGATGGCTGCTTTATATTGTTGACCTATTAACTGGAATAAAAGCAGGGAAAGGAGAGGACAAGATATATTAGAGGAAATAAAGAATTATTTTATGGTTGTCAAAAGCTTTTAGGTTCCTAGAGACACTGTGACTTTCCTGGGCCTTTGCCCTGGGAAAAAAATTAAAGAGGTTTCAATGCTCGTGTGCATTCCCACATTCCATAGGGGAGCTGCCAGTCACCAGAGTTTGTTTGGGTAACCTCAGAAAGAGGCCGCAGAGATGAACCTCCTCCCAGCCTCTGGCAGACATATAATCTGGGGTTATTTATGCCAGCATTCCTTCCCCAATAAAAAACTCTCTGACCTGGCTTGTATTTTTCTTGACGCTTTCAATTAAGGAAATAACAAAACCAACCCTGTCCTATACATGGTTAGGTCTGGCAAAAATGGACTCAGCTAATTATAAAGTTGGCCCTAGTTGTTTTCTTAAGATGCCCTACAGGCCTGGGTGTGAGTGGTTATAAAAATGAATGAGTACAATTATTTTGCAAACCAGCCTAACAGTTTAGTTCACATTGCCTCTCTTGTCTTTCCTCGTCATACCAAGCATTTGAATGGTGGAGAATTATTTTCCACATGTAAGAAGACATATTTCTAAGCATTGTGAAACTGGTTCCTTGCTGTATTCTGATATATTATCATCTGGTTGAATTCACATATCTGTCTACAGAACATGACGAGGATAAGGGAGAATGGTGCTCATATTAGGTTCTCTTCAAAGTGACATCCAGTTAGAAAACATCCACTTACCCCTATTGGAACCAAGGTTACTTCTGCTTAAAGGTTATACCACTGAAAAAGTAAGTGGAGACATCATTGCTTTTTAAAATAAATGAATCTGAAGTACCACAGAATATAGACAAATACATATCCATGGGTGCTCACCAGGTCAGAGAGTAGCTCTTCACCCATCTAACTCAACACATTCACCCTGAAGGATTTCACCTGCTCCTGGGATGCACGTCAACCTCTCCAGTCCAGATTTCCCTCTTGAGATTCAAATCTGCACGTTCACTTTTCGCCAATCCAAACCACCAAATTTGGTCAACTCCACTAGGTGTCTTTCAGATTTATCCTCCTCTCTCGCCTCACTGATACTCCCCTTGTTCAGGCCACCACTATCTCCAGCTTCCATGACTAAAACACCTTTCCTGTTCCTAATTTTCACACTTCCTACTAGAGAAATGATTTCTGAAACACTTTCAATGCCTTCATACTGTCTTCAGCATAACGTCAAAACTCCTTACATGGCATAATTGGCTAAGATGTTACGTAGCAGTCTAGGTTCTAGTTCTATGACCGCTCACTACTCCTTTTACCCAGGATGGCCACTTCAAATACAGCTCCTCTCCCCTTCTGCCTTGGAAGACGAGTAAGAGCTCAGCTTTGGAGACAGTCTGGGATCACAGCCTACCTTCGCCACTTGGTGCCTGTGCAATGTTGGGAAAGTCACTAAATATCTCTCTCTGTCAGATGAGGATAATAGTAATGGTGATGCCCTCCTATGACTGTGAGGGGTAAATGAGGTAATACGTGCCAAGCGCTCAGCACGGGCCTAGCATACAGCAGGCACTCAGCCAATGCCAGCTGCTATTTCAAGGCTGTTACTCAAGGTTATCTACACCGGCTGTACTCAGGGTCCCCACAATCATGCCAGATTTTAAAGAGGTGCCCCCTTTGAGAGGGTGAATTATAGAAGTCTTCTTTATCTGGGCTGCAGACAGTGCTTGGCATCCCCAATCATGCCAGACTAACTCCTACTCATCTTCTGGAATTCCCCCCAGATTTACTCCTGCCTTCCTCTACTCACCCGAACTCAATGCAGCATCCCTCTTCTTGCTCCCACAGTACCCTGTTCACCCAGCAATATGACACTTACTCTCCATGGTGTTTCTACCTGGCTACTTATCCCCATCTCTCTCCCTTCCCATCTCCTATTTAGGCTGGGTTCCTAAAAGCCAGGGACTGCCTCAGTCTTGTTCACAGCTATATCGCTCATGTTTTTACACAAAAGATATTCATTAAATATTTACCAAATTAATGATAATCGTCCTTCTTTCTCCAAATAACTCTTACAACCCTAAATTTCCTGTCACTCTACCACCAAACAAGTGGTTTGCTCTATATTGGTGACATTCATACTTTCTTTCCCCACCACCTGCCTTTTTACTCCTACTCCCTCCAACTCCCTGCATACACACTCCTGAAATCCCTACTGCTAGATGGACCATCCAACTCTATTTCTGTCTCCACCAAATATTTTTAAGCACCTACTGGTTCCTCACACAAGAATGGAGATAAAAAGGCATATAAGGCAAAGTCACTGCCCTTAAATTGTTTACAGTAAAGTGGGGAAGGCAGGTATATACATAAATAAGTATAATGGCATGTCGTTTGTACTGCATTCAAAGTATGTATGACGTATACAGTCAGCACAAAAAGATCAAGAGTTCTGAGAAGAAGGTCAAGAAATGTAGCACAGAAGACACAATCTTCTGGCTCACTCTATTGAGAAGAGGTGCTATTTACCAATGAATCGCAGGATAGGAGTTCACCGGGCAATGAGATAGGAGAAGGCGTTACAGGCAGAGGAAGCCCCATGTCTAAAAAGTCACATAAGCACAAAATTGCAGTGTGCAGTCAGGGAAAGCAACTAATTCAGTATGGCAGGGAATGTGAGAGGGAGTGGAGGGAACAGGGAAGGCTGGGGAACAGGAAGGGTCTGATGACAAAGGGAAGAAGCTTGCACTGAGCACTGTCGCATTTTGTTTAGAGGATATTAAAGAAAAGGAGGAGATTCTGGCAGCTGTGTGGACGACAGACTGGGATGCGGGGGCAGGTGGCTAGAGAGACATCCTAAGGAAACTGAGGCCCGCTGCTGACACAGTTCTCAGTATGCTTAAGATGATTTAATCTTGTAGAAAATACTGCCAGAAAGATATTTTCTAAGGAATCCGTTTACCAAGGAATCTGAACCCAACGATGAACCAAGCTTTTGCTAACAAAGCTAGAGAACTTAGAACCATCCAAGCTGGCAAGTGTTAAAACACTGGGAAGCAAATGTGGCAACAGCACTTTCCTATTTGACCATAATCAACATCAATGTGGAGAGAAAACAAACCTGACAGCCAAGGGAGGAAAACACACAGTGGGTTTCTTTGCTTTCTCTCCAGGACACTGTCAGTACACAGAGCATTTAGAATAGCTGATTTGATCGTTGTGAAAAATCTACCTGCGTGCCTCTCTCCCTCCCTCCCTCCTTCCCTCCCTCCCTCCCTCTCTCTCTCTCTCTCTCTCTGAATGCAATTAGAGAAGAGAGCTTCATTCACACTGCATCTAAAAATAGATGATGGCAGAGTTCACAGACTGACAGCTGCATTCTCATACAGTAACCAGGAAAGGAAAGGGATGACTAATTTAACTTAACAACTTCCAAAACAAACAGTGCAGAGGGAGTTCAGGATAAAGAGAAAACACACAGGTCAGTTCTTCAAAGAGCTGGAAGAGAGATGGGGTCGCTCCATGGCAGTTTATTAGTCCTCCCAAAATCCTGACAAAGCCAGGTAAGTATTTTGCCCAGATCTGCCCAGAGTCTTTCAGACAAGAGCTCTGGCAGATGAACCACTGCAGAGATTCAGGCAATATCAGGCATCAGGGCCAGGACTTTCCCTGCTGACTTCCTCATACATCCCCTGGACACAAGTAAGCTAAGAAGAGTCACGACATTTTTCTAGGTAAGATAAATCAATGAGTTTTTTTCCCTTTCACCCTATCTAAAGTATACTCTGCGTAGCCTGGGGTATTTAAAAAACAGTTATCCAGGAAATAAACATGCATCATTAAGGGGCAAAAACCAGGTGTCTAAAAGAAGCAAACCATTTCTTTCCCTCCCCTCGGTCCTGAAATGTTTTCCATTTTCCTCCTCAGTCTGCCTTGCCCAGGGAGGGGATTATGGTTGGGCTTCAAAAGAAACAAGGGAATAATGCCTGTGAACGGGAAGCAGATTCTCTCCGCAGCTCTCCCACAGTTCCATGTTGGCTCTCAGCGCTGCTGCCAGCCAGCTAATGTCAGATCACGGCACCCCAACATTCCCTCACCGCATACCTCCATCGCCCTGGTGACTAAGCTGTTTCAACAGCTGTGTTATTGCTGGAGTCAGGCCAGTGTTATTCACATGGAGTATTTGTTTCATATGTCTTATGTGGGAAATTATTGCACTCCGGCTTTGGGGTTCTATTTGAAGATAAGCTCCTCCCCTTGATCAGTCAGCCAGGACATTCCCCAAGTTGGGCTCCAGGAGACAATGGGACAATATTCTACTGCCACCCGGGGTTCCAGATGATGGACAGATTCATAACACTAGAAAGAAGGTGGAGGAAGCCTAAGTCTGTGTGAGAGAAAAGGAAGCATAATGGAAAACCATGACCCTTGGTGGAGCCGCGGAAGATCTCTGCTGCTCCTCCCTTAATAAAAGCCACCCACAACAAAGGAGTGTTAAGCTAGATTCCCTTTCTGCCCTTCCTCTCCAGCCATTTCCCTCAGCCTTTCCCTTACAATCATTGCTCTTTCCTTTCGGGTGATGCTAGCACCCTTGTGTTGGTCCCTACATGCATCACTCCACACACCAGCCCCTGAATGCCACCTCCTCCCCTCAGCCCCGCCCCCCGCCGGGGCTTTTCGTATCTCATCAAGTGGTTTATGACATTGATGTTCATATCATGTAGGAAGCAAGTTGGGCCTGCTGGCCTGGCGATCCCCACTACTCCACATCCTCTTCTGAGTGTGAGTGATGTAGGCGCTCCGTTACTAACTGCTGAGTAAATCAACCCAAACTCCCTTATATGGAGGGACAACTGGGAAAAGAAAAAGGCAGTACATCTATGAGCCTTATGTCCCGTGGGTGGGACTAATTTCTATTTCTAGCCCATTCTAGGCTGAATCTCCATCCAAGAGCCCTACTGGCCTGCTCCCCCTCCGAAGTTCTCACCAAGAGCAATAGGGCACCATTTTATGATGCTGAAAAGATCTCAGAAATGTGTTTTCTGATGAATGAAGTATTTTTAAAGAAATAAAACAATGATTCCTAAAAGCTCACATTTTTGACTGCCTACTATGTGAAGACATTTCACCCACGCAGATGCCAGCCAGATAGAAGCCATCATGGGCAATCTGAAAGTGAGGAAACTGAGGCCCATGGTCATGCTACCAAGATGAGAGGGAGGCAAAATGCGAACCCAGGTTTGCCTGACTCAGCAGCTCAAGTACTTTCCCATCATGTCTCCGAGTCATGGAGTAGGAAAGTTAGGAGACTCGCTTCTTGTTCTAGAAAGGCCAGTATTTAGTCATACAATTTGAGTAAGTCACTTTCCATAATGTATTATTTCATGAAATACCACAGTTGGATCATAGGCTTACTAAGATACTTTCTAGTTCTAATATTTCATGCATGCAGAAATCAAACACCTCCGGCTGTTTACTGCCTTCTATATAAGGCATTGAGGCAAAAACAAAGAACTATAAAACCATTCCTGTCCTCAGGGAACTTATCACGGAGTTTGAGTGACAAGGGATAACAACACGAGTTTAACTAATAGAAGAGTTAAACAATTAACAAATACAAAAACACCAGAGACCCAGACTACAGGGCAGTGCTTGAGAAATAACACCGCATAACAGCATAACTATACAAGAAGAAAAGTAGATTTCAGCAACAATAACACCTCTAACCCCAAAAATACATTTGTGCTGCCAGCAGAAAGAGACGAAGAGACAGAAAGCGCTTGCAGGAAAAGCCAGCTACTAGAAGGGATCCCGCCTGTTTCACAGGAAAGCTTTGTTTCTGACAAGTTTCGTAAAGGAAAAAGTAGGCTAGAACAAGCTTTTTTATTTCCAACCCACCTTTTCTTCGTTCCCATGAATGAGGAGGGGATACAAATGAGAGCAGGCAGCCAGGGACAAAAATAATATGGCTGGTGGTTCCTGACCTCTTGGATTCCTGCCAACAGAGAAGCCCGAGAGGCAACATTTAATTGTGGAAAAACCAGCCTGGCTCTCCTCTTATCTTTTTCCTCTGTGACTTAAACCCACAATTACTGGCAACCCCTAGATTCCGAGTCACTCAGCTGGTGGTGGCAGCGATGGCTGTGTCTGTAGCTGAAAAGCAAAAGGGAGTCGGATTTTACCTGCCTCGGAAGCCAGCCCCGCGAGCACAGCCCTAACCCAGCTTTACGACTTCTCCCATTAAAAGGTTCACAGATGCCCTCCTGTTGGGAAAACCACCAAGTAAGAAGTCCAGATGGGAAAAAAGAAATACAGTTTTCAGCTGCTGTATAATTCAAAGGACAAGCTACAAGTCTCAAATCCTGAATTCCACATTTTATTTCAGCACTAGAGAAGTGATTTTCAATTCCTTTTCTTAAGGATCAAACTCCAAATTTCTTAGCTGGTAATCAAGGCAACTCATCTACCAGCCCCTCTGTCTTTCAGCAGCTCATCTTTCTTCTCTAATATGGACACTTTTCTATAGCCCAACAGATGAGCCTACTGTCTTTTGCACACAACATGTTATTTCAGAGCATTTCATGGTAGAAAAATATGGTCTTAGTCCTCACTTTCTCACCTACAAATCATATGACTTTGGAGAAGTCACTTAACTTCCATAATTTCACACTTGTTAAAATTTAAAACTTGTTCTCCAATAATATCCTCACAGAGAACAGTACAGATTTAACCTTGAACATCTAGCATTGAGCATGCATAGGAGATGCATAATCAACATTTCCTTCTCTCTACCTAATGTCTTTACTGAATTACCTTCATCCAAAAGAATGTTCCCATTGCTAACTCTTGTCCTGCTCTTCCCTTACCACTCTTCTGTTCCAAGAGGTTGTCTCCCATACACCTCTGCTCCCATCTTAACATTCTTCCATTTCAAAATATTTTAATTTACACGTTGCTATGTTTATAGTAAATATAATTAAATCATGCCTATGGGCAAATTCTCCTAAAAATGCTAAGAATTTCCCAAATCTTCTATTTTAGGATGTTCTCTAATTTCTTCAGTGCTGATCAGCATGCCTTTTGGTACTCATGGGGCGTAGCCTCATCAGGATTCATAAACCTCTGAATTCCATGGATAAGCTTCAGGGCTTCCGTTGAAATATGAATGCTAAATGTGCAAATAGGGTCTATGCACATTTTTCTCCCAAGGTTAAAGTTCCTGACCTGAAGTTAATAACCACTGTCCTGAAGTAATGAAAAGAAGGCCTGTGGCTGACATCCACTGGGTCCTTGTTCTGAACCCTCAGCCCTGCCACCTATGTTTCTGGGCTTGAACATGATTCCTCCTCTCTATTCAAGTCCAGGAATAATAACTACTCACTTTTATTTTTTTCTTTTAAGTTTTTGAGACAGAATCTCACCCAGATTGGAGTGTGGTGGTGCAACCTCCTAGGCTCAAGTAATCTTCTCACCTGAGCCTCCCAAGTAACTGGGACTACAGGCATATGCCACCACACCCTGATAATTTTTGTATTTTTTGTAGAGACAAGTGCTGGGAGTATATCAGACCCCTCGGTGGTAACCAAGCAGCCCAAGCCTCTGGAAGGACTGGCGAAATCTGAGACATTTGAGATTATGAGAAGAAACTGTGGTTGACATTTTGTTTATTGTGTTTTCTTCAACTTAGTTTGCCTGAGATGAGTTATTTGCTTTACTGTACTTTTATGCTCTATACTAATCATACTTGGCAACACAAAGAATAGTGTGAAAAGTTAAAATGTAGCTTGTAACTTCGGCACTGCCGAGCTGTTCTTGTAAAAACAGGAACTCTGTGTAAAAGACAAACCATATAGCCTGACTGCCGGAGAGAGATAACAGCACATAGTAAGCTTCTCATTGCGGAGAGCCTATAAACGGACGTGTAATGGAGAGGCTTAATGCCTAGATTCCTTTCCCAAGCAAGGCATGTTAACTACAGCCCTGGAAAGGGAATGCGACCTGTGACCCTTATGGAGAGCCTATAAACGGAGGCATGAGGGGCATCTGTTTTGAGGGAAATCTCTGTGGTGGAGATAAGAATGTAAAAGTCTTTTTTCTCCCACTGTTCCTCCAGGCCTGCAGGTCTTCCAATAGACAAGGTTTCACTATGTTGCCCAGGCTGGTCTCAGACTCCTGAACTCAAGCGATCTACCTGCCTGGGCCTCCCAAAGTGCTGGGATTACAGCTGTGACCCACTGCACCTAGCCAACTATTTACTTATATTTAGCATTTACTATATGTATCCAGCACTTACTAAGCAAAAGTTTCACATATACTATTCTAGTTCAATCCTTAAAACAACCCTATAAAGGTAGTACTACTGTTATCTCTATTTGACAGGTGAGGAAAATGAAGTACAAGGAAGTTTTAAAAACATCCTTGCCAAGGGTCGCATAATTTATAAGCAGTAGGCCAAACACTCATAGTTTATGATTCAGCCCAAATACTCTGGTTTGAAAGTACTTAACCCAGTGCTGGAGTTGTCTACCCAAGCTCTTCCACTTCCCAGAAAAAAATAAGACTGCCCTTCGACTGTTTCTTTGCCTTTACATTGTAGGTGATCACAGATTCCAACATCTTTAAAACCCCACCTTTGACTCAATCAAAACATTTCCTTTTCCATGAGTTAATCATCTTCCCTTCTATGATTATGTACTCCTTTGGGCACTTAAGGTACTGAACACATTGATGTAATTTTTAAATTCCCTCTCCATGAATTAGACTGTGAGCTCCTAATTATTTTGAATACACATGGAGTATTTACTGTGCCTGGAATTGTGCTAAGTATAAGGGTATAACAATGAACAACACACTGGTCCTGGCTTTAAGGAATTCAGTCTTAGGCCAGGCGTGGTGGCTCATGCCTGTAATCCCACCACTTTGGAAGGCCAAGCTGGGTGGATCACAAGGTCAGAGGTTCGAGACCAGCCTGACCAACATGCTAAAACACCATCTCTACTAAAAATACAAAAATTAGCTGGGTGTGGTGGCACACGTCTGTAATCCCAGCTACTCAGGAGGCTGAAGCAGGAGAACTACTTGAACCTGAGAGGCGGAGGTTGTGGTAAGCCTATATCACACCACTGCACTCCAGCCTGTGTGACGGACGAGACTCCATCTCCAAAAAAAATAAAAAAAAGGAATTCAGTCTTATAGGATACAGAAAACTAAACAAAAGAGGGCAATGACAGCTTCTGAAATTGTATTATGAAGAATAAGGACTTATATTTGTTTCTTACATACTGAGCAAAATGCTAGCATGTAGTACAAGCCCCCCAAATGCCTACTGAATGAATGAATGAATGAAGTTGGGAAGGGGTTTTCAGATGCTAGACTGCTAAACTGAAAGATCTACCATCCCATCATGAAACTCTTGGAGGTTATTTATACACTGACTCACCTAAAAACTGCTTCCTGTGTTGGTGTCTATGATACATTTTTTAATGTCAGACTAAAAATACACTTCCAGTACACCAACCCTGTCTGCCTACCTAAGGAGCAGAACTGAACACAAGGTCACATGTAACAAAAGAAAAGAAAATTCACTCATTTCAACACTTAGCTCACCCTCTAACGAGAGTATCTGTCCTGACTGAGCCCTGTCTTCTAGAATGGTTTTCACTTGAGGGTCTCTGAAGTCATCTATTTACAAAACCAAAGGGATACCAATGAGATTTTTTATAAAGCCAGAGAATCTTAAGTGAGTCATGGACTCTCAACTTCAGAGAGTTAGAGTAGATGGGACCTTAGGGGTCATCTAGTATAATTTCCCACTCAGAACAGGAAGAACTCCATAGCACTATCAATAGACTCATGGTGGGATCAAGGCACTAGAGTCCTAACATCATGTACACTCATAGCCTCTCGACTTCCCAGCTGGGAGACTGGCAAATCATGTAAACTCTCTCATCCTCAGTGTCCTCACTCTGCCGCATATAATTGTTCAGATGATCGGATGAAATAAAAGTTGTCTTAATCAGCGAACATTTGTTTGCAAGTAACAGGATTTCACCCCCACTAACTTAACTAGAAATCAGCTGGAAGGATGCAGGGGTGCTTTAGGAAAATCAAGGGCTGAAACCAGGAATAGAAAGCCGTCAGGAGTAAAGTCATCTCTTGTAGTCTACCGTAATTACACCAATAGTCTTCATCTGCGTTTACCTCTTTGCATCTGGTCTTCCCACTCAGCCAGCCAACAATCACAGCTTCTCCGTGCACGTGTTGAATGATGACTGCCCAGGCGGCTGTCATGGCTTTTCACTTTCAGTGCTAATAAAGGCAGACCTCGAATTACTGAAACCCGATTTCTTACAAGACAGAATTTGATTGCTTCCCCTTTGGCCAAGGGCCCATTGCTAGTCTGATCACCTATGGAATGGGGACTGATCATGTGGCCAGTTGCCCATTCAGTAGGCGCGATGGAACACGCTGACGGAGGAGGGGGGTTAGGCCAAGTTCAAGCCAAAGCAAATGACTGGCAACAAAGACAAGCAACAGCATCTCTAGTGCAATAGTACTTTGTAAAGAAAGCACTGCCCCATGCCCGGATCACTGTGGTCATTCTTACGATCCTCACCAACCATCTTCTGCTTGACCACTACCAGTAACAGGCTGCTCACTACTGGCAGAGGCAACCTTTTCATTGGTAAACAACTTCAACATTAGAACGCCTTTCCATGTGACGGCAACTTCTTTTAAGCTACTAAACTGAAATATTTGTAATCTTCCCCCAAACCTTACCTTTAATGAAGGCATACTCTTGCTTGTTAGGTCAAGCCTGGGCTTTTCTTTCTAGTCAAAATGTGAACAATGGGCAAAGCAAGAAAGATAGATTCACAATACAATTATTTTAGAAAACAACCTAGACCAGAACAATAAAAAAAGCAGAACCTCTTCTTCCTATAGAGTGCCTCTCTACTAATACCATTACTAATAACTCACTGAAGCAAAAGAGGATCTGGAACTGTCATTGTGTAGACAATAGGTTGGGTTGGGGATAATTATTTTTTCCAATGTAGAGTCCCTAGCACTTTTGCAAGTAGAATTCTGCCTTGCTTAACCAAAAATTTTCCTCGCCTCTCATCTAACTTCCTTTTGCTTAGAAAAATATAATCCATAAAATAATCTTAACTTCATTTTTTTCTTAAGTTAGCCAAGACAAAGGTGTGAACTCCCCATAAAAGAACCTTACATTAACTATGTATGACCAGCTGGCATTTAAATACTGACAAGACCCAAAGTTAGAAGAGGATGTAAAAACACAAAAATACCTTCTATATGTTGGGGGCACCATTATGGGATGTCCTCTCTGCTCTTCACATTAGTCAATGATGTCACCAGGTTTTTATTTTAGTAACCAGGATACTCTTGTTATGGATGCAAAGAGAATCTCCTCATTTATATTCTAAACTCAGAGCAGGAAATGAGACATGTGGGTGATCTGCAGCTGTGGCACTATAAACAGGACTAGCCTACCACCTAGTCTAGATTCCAGACTGCACTTCATTCCCTGAAATACTGATTAGAAGATTTCAAAAAACTGAAAATGAATCATTTTAGAAAGACCAGTGCAACTTCTGTGCAAGGATATTAGGGCTGCTGTTTGGTAGAAGACGTACTCACCTGCATAGGGTGGTGTGTCTGGTGTTAGTTATCATCTACCTACCTACACTACTGATGTACAATGAGGAGATCCTGCCCTGGCCCCAACTCGCTGTTGCCACAGTGGGCAAGTACCATAGAGTTCAAACTTTCTTCATCTGGTAAATTAAAGGATTAGTCCTTTAACTCGGGTCAAGCACCCACTTGCAAACCTGCCAAAAGCCACACTCTTAATTCAAAAATGCACAGAAGCAAATACGACCGAAATTTTATATAGAGTATCCAGGAGTTCTCTTAGCCCTTACCCTACAGTCTCAACTGCCTAGTTGATAATTATTAGACCAGCAGCTCTCTAGTATTCCTTCTAGCACTCCAAGCGTAAATAAAACAGCTGATGTTTAGTAACAATTTCTATAAATCATTCAACACCACAAAAGAGTGTTTTGTTAAGACTAGAGACTAATCTAACACAATCTACTCCCCGATGTTCAATTGACCAGTAAGCCCATAGATGACTGCAGGAAGGGTATGTGACTGAATATACCAAAATTATAAATGTTAATTTTTAAATCTTGGAAAGGTTTTGGAAGAGCCCTGCTCTGTTTCTGAAGTGGAATTTTTCATTTGAAAATGTATAACAAAACCCACCAAGCCATCTATAGTGATGCTTATGGAGGAACAGGGATCCTTATAATAATGTTGCCAAGTAGTGTGCTTATCAATAATCACACCCAAATAAAACAAAGCCTAAGGTTCCCACGCTCCTGCCAATATAAACATGTTCACAATGTTAATTCCAAAGGAAGAGCTGTCAAGATGTGCCTGAAGATTTCCTCAAAGGGAGAGATAATTCATGAGCAAACAAACATCGTGTCTCTCATCTTCTCTATCCTGGGGTAAATATCAAAAGATCATTTTCTCCCGTGATTTTAGTTGTTCTCCATCCCAGGTCAGTAAGTAAAACTGATTCATACCGGTAAATTCCAGGTTCCAGCCTTGGTTTGAAGGGGCACACAATTCAATAAGAGTAAGGGGACTGGCCATGTGAGCCCGTCTTGAATACTGACAACTTTCCTATCTTTCACTACAAATGAAATACTACAAACCCTACTCCATTTAAGTCTCTGAGATCTTTTTGCTGTATTTTGAGCTTCTCAACTTATCTTTTCTGGTGAAAGAGGAGGGAGGAGGAGAACAAAGGGAGAATTTGAAGTTTTTCTTTCTGCTTTCATGGACTCCGATTGTGGTAAAGAAATTGAAAAGGTAACTCTAAAATCTTGGTGACACTAGCCAACAATAAAAACTATCTAATTAGAAATGTTAGGTTTCTTTTGTTTGTTTGTCTTTGTTTTTTGAGACAGAGTCTTACTCTGTTGCCCAGGCTGGAGAGCAGTGGCACAATCTCGACTCGCTGCAACCTCCACCTCCTGGGTTCAAGCAATTTTCCTACCTCGGCCTCCTGAGTAGCTGGGATTTCAGGTGCATGCCACCATGCCTGGCTAATTTTTGTATTTTTAGTAGAGATGGGGTTTCACCATATTGGTCAGGCTGGTCTTGAACTCCTGACCTCAGGTGACCCACCAGGTGTGAACCACCACCCCCAGACAAAATGTTAGTCTTAACACATGGTCATAAATTAGACATGGTCGTAAATTAAAGAAGATCTCTTTTTGGCAGGAGTAGTAGTTGGGGTATGAGAGTAGAGTGACAGATTTTTCCTTAGTAGTTGCTTCAACATATTTTATTGATAAAGACTATCTGCTGAAGCATAGAAATACTACCAACGGCCTGTTCCATCATAGCAGGGCTGGCTTTATACTGTATGAAATCCTCTGCCCCATTCAGATCTCTTTATGGACCTTTCCTCCTAAGCATCAGAAAACATAGAACTAAATATCACAATTCTTGTTGAAGGCCAAAAGTTAGTTCTCAGAAGGTTTCTCTGACTCTCATCCTTCTATAAATTCACCCATCACCATTTTAGATAATGTGATGGGTGAATTTGTAGAAGGATGAAATTCTGATAATTTATTTTTTATGGTCAATAGATTGTTCCTTTATTCCAGCTGTCTTCACTTGATATCTACCTAACATCCCATAATAAATAGACAAATGGAAAAGCACAATTACTCTGCCAAAAGTCAGTCAACTTTCTCCCAGGACACTCAGCCATCTAATCTGAAAACTGACTGGTAATAATATCATTATAATTACTTTTTTAACTAGAAATATGTTATACAGAAATGTTTTCAGTGTGGGGAAAGAAAAATCACTTGCCACTTATAGAAAGAATTCTACTGCTTCATGTGGCCATTTGCAATAATGAAACAAATAAGCCAGTAAGACTTAACACTGGGTTCTAATATATATACACAAAGATCAAGGCAAAATATAATGCTTTCATTACATAAGAATAGCACAGACACTATTCTGGCTTTCCCCTACCTTTCATCACTTACCAATATTTCTTCAGTCTCAGGAATTTTTCAATCCCTGAAACTCCAAGGTTTACTACTCAAGACATAACTATCCCTCTTGAGGCTTTCTGCCAATGGCTCTAGTGCTTCTATTTCAACAGCCTATAGATTTGAAAGCTGGAAAGAGAGATATGTAAACAAATCTCTAACTTTGATCTATGCCCCCAGGTTCCTCAAAAGAAGCCCTTGGAGAGTCTGGGGTATGCAAAGCATAGGACTTGCAGTTGAAATCCTTAGAGTGACAACCCATTCCGGTGGGTACCATTTTAGCCAACCCAAACCTTTATTTTCCTAATACATACAAAGAGTGACTTTTTAAAAAATGATATATCTGCGAAAGTATTTTAGAATGGCATCTGTTAACAAAATTAGGTACACCACTCCAGTGTGTATTTTCAAGTAACAGAATTTGGCCTTACCAAGAGGTCTAAGCCCATCACGTAAATAATCATTTTTACCAATGATTCATAATACATCCAGACTCCAAATGTTAAGGCTTACTTTTTTCTGATACTCTTCTCTGCCTCCTCATACTCTTTTGACTTCCTAACTCCTTTAGAGTAAAAATTGAAATCCCATATCCCTAACAACTAGACAGAAGCATCATGTTTACACACTGACAAATTCATTAATTCTGTTTCTCTGAAATATTTAGCAAAAAGCTAGCAGTGACCCAATCATAGATTTCCACAGATAGGTCTGTTCATAAATTGTAACTGGTATTCACCGAAAAGCCAATGACTCCTGTTCCCAGCGTCTACAAGTCTCTGGATTTTCTTCAACTGGCCTCTTTCCCTCAGCTCTTACAGATTATTGTTTTAAAACTACCACCATTTAAAAGTTAAACTCTGTCTAGTTGTTAGGGATATGAGATTTCAATTTTTACTCTAAAGGAGTTAGGAAGTCAAAGGAGTATGAGGAGGCAGAGAAGAGTATCAGAAAAAAGTAAGCCTTAACATTTGGAGCCTGGATGTATTATGAATCACTGGTAAAAATGATTATTTACGTGATGGGCTTAGACCTCTTGGTAAGGCCAAATTCTGTTACTTGAAAATACACTCTGGAGTGGTGTACCTAATTTTAACAGATGTCATTCTAAAATACTTTCCCAAATATGTCATTTTTTAAAAAGTCACTCTATGTATGTATTAGGAAAATAAAGGTTTGGGTTGGCTAAAATGGTACCCACTGGAATGGGTTGTCACTCTAAGGAATTCAACTGCAAGTCATATGGTTTGCATACCCCAGACTCTCCAAGGACTTCTTTTGAGGAACCTGGGGGCATAGATCAAAGTTAGAGATTTGTTTACGTATCTCTCTTTCCAGCTTTCAAATCTATAGGCTGATGAAATAGAAGCACTAGAGCTATTGGCAGAAAGCCTCAAACAAACAAACAAAATAAACACCTTTTTTTGGCTCCCACTCCACTCACAATCAACATAACAGAGATTACTTCTGACCCAGATGTGATGGAATGAGTGGGGCACAGAGTCGGGGGAGGCTTCTCCACACACCAAGCAAGCAATCACTCCCACAGCAGACATCAGCTGGATGTCCAAAAATTCAATTCAGTTCTGACAACACTTACCTGGAGATAGCATCAGATCCCACAGGTTGAAAGCTCAGTCCCATAAGACTGCCCCCCATTTCAGATGCCTGTCAGAAAAACAGGTTGTGGCCTGTTACAAATGGCAGTTCCCGCTCTTCCAGGGACGTTGTGTGCAGGCACTCAAAATGGTCCAGCATTTGACATACTGACATAGGATTTCCTACGATACAGCCTGTAACAAAACTAGGCTGTCCCAGAGCCCTGGTAATAGAGTTGTTTACCTTTATACCAAGAAGGTTGGGAAAGCACCAAAATCAGCATGTGGCGTGTGCCCAGGCAGGCTTCGAGGGGTTCGTGCTGTGAGACCTAAAGTTCTTATGAGATTGTCCAAAACAAAGAAACATGTCAGCAGGGCCTATGGTGGGTCCATCTGTGCTAAATGTGTTCGTGACAGGATCAAGTGTGCTTTCCCTATCGAGGAGCAGAAAATCGTTGTGAAAGTGTTAAAGGCGCAAGCACGGAGTCAGAAAGCTAAATAAAAAATGAAACTGTTTTGAGTAATAAAAACAAAAAGACTTGCTGTAAAAAAATAAATAAAAATAAATGGGGGTTCCCATGACCCCCCTCCTTGGGATTGATTGATTTGCTTCAGAGGCTCACAGAACTCAGGGAAACACTTTACTTATGCATATGTTATAAAGTATATTATAAATAACCAGATAAAAGATTCACAGGGCAAGGCATGTGGTACGGCAGGGGTCCCTGACCCTCTGGCAGCAGACAGGTACCAGTCAGTGGCCTGTTAGGAACCGTACCGCACAGTAGGAGGTAAGAGGTGGGTGAGCAAGTATTACAGCCTGAGCTCCGCCTCCTGTCAGATCAGCCAGCATTAGATTCTCATAGGAGTGGGAACCCTATTTGGGAACTATGCATGTGAGGGATCTAGGTTGCATGCTCCGATGAGAATCTAATGCCTAATGATCTGAAGTGGAACGTTTTCATACCCAAACCATCCCCCATCCCCTCATCTGTGGAAAAACTGTCCTCCACGAAGCTGGTCCCTGGTGCCCACAAGGTTAAGGACTGCTATGTAAGGCACAGAGCATCCCTGTCCTCTCTAGGGCACCACACTCCAGGAACCTCTGCAAGTTTAGCTAACTGGAAGTTCCCAGAATCCTTCTAAGTTTTTATGAAGGCTTCATTACCTAGGCATGACTGATTACATCATGGGCCATAGGTGAGTGGCTCAATCTTTAGGCCTTCTCCTCTCCTGGCTGTTGGTTGGTGGGGCTGAAAGTTAGCTCCCACCCTTCTAATCATGCCTTTATCTTTCACGTGACCATTCTGAAGCTATCTGGGAGTCCCCAGTCATCAGCTGGCTCATTAGCATGCAAAGAGACATTCCTATCACTCACGAGATTCCAAGAATTTTACAAGCTGTGTATCAGGAAATTTATTACTATAAAGCACCTTATAATGCCATCGTTTTTTCTCCCAAAGGCACCAGCCTGATTAAATTCTGAAATTAAAACATCTGCCAGCTTCTATAGTGTAAGTCAATGCTTTTCTGGTTTTCTGAGAGTCTGAAAACTCAAATCCTAGCTAAAACCTGTATCACTTTTAAATTGAAAGATTTAAAGAGAATAAACATTTAACCCTAAGTGACTAGAAGTCATTTAAAATATGTAGTCCTTGGATTATTTTATCTGCTCAAAGACTCTTCAAAAGTAGATGAAAACACTGCCCAGACGTATATTATAAACCCCAGCTTTAATTTCATAGCCCAAACATGAAATCTCTTCTCATTGTTTGAAATCTGAAACTCATTTCAAAGACTGCCTAGAAAAGTTTTAAAAAATGGATTAGTCTTGACTTTTCCTTACATATGAGTTAATATTGTTACAGGTGAATCTCTGATAAGCCAGAAGCCATCCCTGTGTAATAGGATCTTGTTTGCCACACTCCCAAACTCTTCCCTGAAGTCCCATTCATTGCTCTCAGAAAGGAATCCAAAGTAATGATGAAAAATGTAAAAAGTAGACAGTCTCATCCATGCTTAATACAAAAATGAGAAGGAAATCTAGACCTGATGTGCCTGATATTATACTAAAGTGTGTGTGTATGTATACTGCTGAATATATATAACATAATCTATATAATCTATATAATCAATCCCTGCTCAGTGTCCATAAGCAGATAGGATAAATTTAAGGCAATGAATACTCCCACAAACCCAACATATAACTTACCATATAAAAGTTAGCAGCCAAAATGTGTTGCTGCTGCTCATGAAAAGTACTTTTGATGTGATTTTCTTGATAGCTCTATCAAGAAAGTGATTTTATACACTTATCAAAGAAATAATTGTCCATCTTAATGTTTTAGTATGCCCCCCATTAAGTGATAGCTCTCACGTTATAAGAAAACTAAAAATTATTTTTAAGATAGAAAGCTTGAGTACAGTATTTTTGTAGATGAAGAGAAAATTTTAGAGCATGAAGATGTACTTGAGAAAAAATAAGATTCATATTTCATTTACACGTAGAAATGTTTTAAAGCTTTGCAACATGAGCATTTTTGTTATTTAGGATTACTATTTGCTGGGAAGTAATTCATCTGTGAAATTATTTAACATGTAGAATTATTTCTTAGTTTCTGGTTTGGGAGAAATGCTCAAGAATTGAGCTTAAAAGCGTTTTATTCACACTGCTAATGCTGAAAAATGTAAATATGGAGCTTTCAATACATTTCAAATGAGTTTGGAGAATTCTAAAACATTCAATCCATTTATAATGAATATAAAACTTCATTAGAAACTGGCAAAAAAAAAACAAACCAGAACACCCAATGTAGCTAAAGGTATTTGAGTTACTTCATATTACTGGAAAACTTTCTTTTAAAAAATCAGTTATAAATAACATTCACTAAACATACTTAATAATCTTTTTTCAATTTTGGTGGTATAATTTAACTTTAGAAATTTATCATTGACTTTTAAAATTTCACCTAAACTTACCTGAGGCTCTGCATTATGTTACTCAATGATTCTGATGCCAAGTTTTGAAACCAAATTATAGGCTAATCACCTTCAGTGATGTAAAAGGTAGAACCACAAGATAATCCAGCACTTTTCTCACAACCTGCAAATGGAACCTGTGGCAAGTACCTGTCCAATGTTAGACTATGTTCTAAACAACTGCCTGTCATGTAACGGGCTGCTTAAAAGTAGCAACATACTACTCCTATAGTCAATCCTTAACTTCTTAACCACAGTTTCATCAGTGTAAAAAATAAAAAATTCCAGAAATAAACAATTTCTTAAGTTTTAAATTGCACGCTCTTCTGAGTAGCATCATGAAATCTTGTGCTGTCCCCAACAAGAATCACCCCTCTGTCTAGCATCTCCCTGCTCTCACCTGTTAGTCACTTAGCAGCCATCTAGGTTACCAGTTGTGTACTGCAGTACTTACGTGCCACTCTTATTTTCTCTTATTATAGCCCCAAGGCGCAGGAGTAGGGATGCTGGCAATTCAGACATGCTAAAGAGATATGTCAAGTGCTTCCTTTAATTAAAAAGATGACAGTTCTCAACTTAAAAAAAAAAATCATATGCTGAGGTTGCTAAGATCTACAATAAGAATGAATCTTCTATCCTTAAAATTGTGAATAGTATATCATACTTTTTCTGTTTCATTATTATTTGTTGTTAATCTCTTACTGCACCTAATTTATAAATTAAACTTTATCCTAAGAAGGTATGTATGTATGTATGTATGTATAGGAGAAAACATCATGTATGTATATAGGGTTCAATGCTATCTGTGATTTTAGGTATTCACTGGGGGGGTGGGTCTCGAAACAAATCCCCTATGGATAAGGAAGACTTATCTCTACTGTATACTTCTTTTATGAAGACTCATCTCACTAACCAAGGTGTAGAAGAATTGGAAACAGCAATAAAGATAAATATAATTGGATAATTTTAATAGCTACTTTTATTTTAATTTTAAAAATTTTTAAATAGTACTTACTATGTACAGGCCAGGTACAGTGGCTCACCCCTGTAATCTCAGCATTTTGGGAGGATCACCTGAGGTCAGGAGTTTGAGACCAGCCTGGCCAACATGGCGAAACCCTGTCTCTACTAATAATACAAAAATTAGCTGGGCATGGTGGCATATGCCTATAGAAAGCTGAGGCAGGAGAATCGCTTGAACCTGGGAGGTGAAGATTGCAGTGAACCAAGATCGTGCCACTGCACTCCAGCCTGAGTGATAGAACAAGACTCCGTCTCAAAAAAATAAGAGTAACCTCATAGGGTTGCTGTGAGGATTAAGTTAATACTGTAGAATGCTGCTGGGCGCGGTGGTGCATGCCTGTAGTCCCAGCTACTTGGAAGGCTGAGGTGGGAG